>JAAWXA010000022.1:8161101-8529746 GCA_038090715.1 Florisuga fusca
AGTGAGCTCAAGAAACTAGCATTTCCATTCATCCATTAAAAAAAAAAATCAAGAAAAAGCAAATATTGGAGATGTGGATATTCTTTTGGGTTTAGACATCACAGAAAAATATCTACAGCTAAGACCAGGTGTTGTGCTCCTGAGAAGTTCTCACTTTGCTTGTGTCTTGTAGTGTTGTGCCATTCTGGTTTATGATCTTCTGAGCATTTTTGGTCCCCCTGCTCTCACTGGGAATGAAGCAGAGAAGTCCCAGCAATTCCCTTGACTCGGTTTTTAAACAGTTTCTCTCTTTCTTGATAGTTTTGTTTTCAGTTGTCCCTTTAAACAAATACTTCACTTTCATAACAATTGAGGTGATAGGAAGCAGAGAAACCAGTATTGTTTATGTCTGTGTTGGAGAACTATTTGTTTCTTGGCTTTCCAGAGATTTGTGAATGGGTTTTTTTGTTTGTTTTTTTGATGTTAACATCTTCAGATCAAAGCTGTTTGCTGTTGTGTGCATGTCCAGCTTCATTGAGATTAGATGACAGGCTTGATTCTGCTCCCACAGTGGTCACTGGTGCAAACCCCAGTGACTGCAGGGTTTTGCAGTCAGGCAAGCATCATCCAAAAATGCATTCAGCTTATAATTTCTGTGTATTTTTCTATTGAAAACAATGAATTTGAAAGATTTTTTTAAGATCGTATTACAATCTACAGTATTTTTTCTTAGTGCATGCACAGACCTTGCCTGTTAATTCCTTGTAATTCAAACAAGTGAACTCTGCAAATTACAAGTCTACTTAAATTGGAATACCATTAAAAAGTAATCACTTTTTGATGCAAAAATATCTGAGGTTGTTAGCTGAACATCTTCATTTGTCATATTTCTTCTTTTGAGCCTAAAATAAACAGTATTTTTCAAAGTTTGTTGAAATTACAATTTTACTTTAAAAAAACAGGCATTCAGTGGATTTAGCCCCTGTGAACATTTGCTTATGCGTTGAAAGTGCAGTGACAGCAGTAAAGGTGATAAAGGAAGGCAGACACAAGTCTGAAGGATGTAGGATTGTGTATGGCATGGCATCTTTTCCCATGAGCTCCCAGAGAAGTAGCTGCCTTTCATTCTTGGTTTCTGCCCCCCATGAACACATACATCAATCTGGCACTGCCATTTATTGCAGAGTGCTTGAATCCTTTTACATGGGTCCTGCCCTATATTAAATAGGGGTCATTTTGTAAAGAGTGTCATTATTGTTACTTGTATTCTTCACTTTTCTCTGTTTCTGCTCTGCATATATTTGCATATCCACTACTTGAGTGGAATGGGTTCAGCATCTCAGGTAGAAGGTGCATTTATCAAGTGAAGCATATTCATACCTCTAATACCACTTTGGAGCCAGCCCCTTTTTGCATTTTACTTAGCCCTTACTTGTGCAGCACTCACACCTTCTCAATGACTTTGACAGCTTAAAGTTTTAGTAGAAACAGGTTGTATGGTAGGATTATTTGGGGTGGAGTGCTGAAATGATGTATATTCTGCTAAACAGGATCCATGTGGCAGATGTCCAGGCAGACTTCCGCTTCTTGGGTTGGATTGGCACAAAAACCCTTGGAGGTTGAGGAACTTTCTTGGCCTCTTCGATCAGGCAAAGCAACAAATATGTTGAGAAACACGAAAATTACCATCTGCAGTTGTTAACTCTGACCTCAGAGTGCTGTCTCTCAAGTATTTTATGCTTCTAAATCTCTTCTGTCCTACAAAAACCAGTTCAAATCAACATGGTTTGTTGGGACTTTAATACTGTAACTAAATAACACAGCATTCTGTCTGGGCAGTCATTGTCCTTTTTCAAACTGGAGGTGTTTTTACAAGTGCTGAGTCTTTTGTCCCTTCTACTCACTGAGTCATGATGAGGGGCTGGAATATTATTTCATTTGCAGTTTGTAATGTGGGTTTTGTGGTTGAAAGTCAACAGCCTGAAAGAAATGTCATCTTGAGCAGTGAATTGTCATTATGTCAAATTTTGCCATGCCTATTTTCTTTAAGTAATAGTTATATGACAGAAAAGGGAAACTGTGTGTGGAATCTGTTTCCCTCCTAGTAGTGACTTAATACAGCTATTAATCTTTATAAATGAAAAACATAGCTTTATTTTAAGCCTCAGTAGTCTCTTATTAGATTAATGATTCTGGAGAAAGCCAGACACAAGCTATGTTAAATATATTCACATGCTGAATAGTATTAATATTTTCCTGTTTGCTCTTTATTGTTCCAACAAAGTTAATATGTTTATCTGTTTTTCTCTTCTTAAGCAACTGGTTTTTGTTCTCAGGGTCATCAGGTATAAGATCAGATGTCAGTGTGTTTTACAGTTTTAGTGCAGCAAATCCAAAATCAACACTCTCTGCAGTTTACTTGCAGAGGATCTTACTGCAGTCCATGTTGAAACAGTGAATTATTTAAATAGTAAAGTCAGAAAAATAAAAATACTTTCTAAAAGGAAGTCCACATGATACTGTTCTATAATCAAGTTAACGCCAGTCTGTGCCCTCAGTGGCAGAATTGTTGGTGTGCAGGAAATGGTTTGCATCAAAACTGCTTGACTAATAAGAGGGTATGTTGGTAACGTGATGCATGCTGGGCACATGGAGATTCTAGGAATCAACAAATAATACAAGACCATCTTCCTTGCCTTTTGGCTTCTTTCTTTCTTCTCCTTTTTCTAGCCAAGGGATGACAACAGCAGCACTGCTGCATGGACTATTTTTAGCCAGCCATACCAAAATTATTTACTGCAACCACTGTTCTTTGTCTCTTTCTAATATTCTTTTTTAGTCTTGTGGGTGGCTGACTGAAGAAAGGGTTTCCAGAGAAGCTATGTCTTTTGTTCTTTACTGAATCAATCAACAAATCAGTTTTACATTATTTGTTTAATAGTTGTACAGCCACATACTGCTTTTTGTAACAGACTGCCCGACTGGATTTGCAATGGTGTCCAGCGTCTGTATTTCCTAAGTTATATCTCATTTTCATATTTTCTGTAATTCAATGAAAACTTAAGAAGTGGACACCTTAGGACAACTGGACACCACACCCATCTTGTGGCCAGTCCCAAGGGTTATCCACTGAAATGTGAGAAGAGGAACATAATTGTCACAAGGCATGAGAACTGTTGCATTTCTAGATCTAGTTTGTGGAATCAGTTAAGGTAAGGTGACTTAAAAGATGGCACAAATATACTTGGAATCCAGACTGAGGGCACCTGTCCATGATTACTGAATGTTAGGAGGCATCTTGCTGCAAACTGATAAAAGTTCACAAGCCACTTACTGGTTTCCCTGTCAAGCATTTAATGAAAGCTCTTAAGCTTTCAAGATTTCAAGATAGATTAGACTGCTAAATATCAAAATAGAAAAATGTTTACCTTAAAAAGTAGAACGAAGCTGGTTTAAAATCCCAGTTTAAATGTATCACTTTAAATTCTTCCTCAAAGATGTACTAGAAATGTTGCTTCTAATTTGTACCTCAAGTGAAGGATCGGGCTGAGAAGGGAAGCTCCAATTGCAATGATGTTCTTACAAATGGACTGAATAGGCTAAACAGCTCTCAGGAGTTTTACCCCAAAATACAAAATCTCTGCCTGTGTTCCAGACAAGAAGAGAAGTTGCAAAACCTGTAAGTCTGATGTATAACAGGTGTAGACTTTGATGATGCTTTTTGCCTGACAGAATGTGCAACATTCCCTGTTGCTTGGTCTAGTGTGAGATGCAAAAAATGCAGTAATCAGAGCACAAAGCCACAGACTAGCTAAGATGACATAAGATTTTTCTTTCTTCTCTTTTTATCTTCTCTCATTTTCATTATTTTCTATTCTTTTTCCTCTTCATACCACAACTGTATCGGAAGAATGCTGATGAGAAAATAGTTGCTGCGAGCACATATCCTCCAGGCAGTCTTTTTCTGGACAGGTGGGAGAGAGAATCATTAATTTCTGGAGGTTCTCGTTACCTGACCTGCACGATTTTGTGAGTACTAGTCAGGCTGAATGACTGTATTTCCTCCTGGGCATCCTGGCATTGCTGGAGATAACCATACTGGCAAGATACTTCAGCTCATCTCTAATTAAAATACTTGTTATGAAGCATTCTTAAACAGGGCTGCTTAATGAAGTTAGAAAAAGCATTTGGATGCAGAATGTGAAGGCTTCAAACGTTGGAGTTCCTCTCTAGGGAGATGTATGCAATCAGAAAGCATTCTGAATGCTAGCAATCCATCCCATTTTGTTCCCATTTATTTTCTCTAATTTCCTTCCTTTTTTAAAATGCTGGTTAGCTGAAAAAAGTCCCTTTCCCTTCTCTCCACAGTTCCCTCCCCCATTATGGAGGAGCATATGACACGTGCCTGTAAAGTGGCTTCTTCGGAATTTGCAAGTCTTTGAATGTGTTATCTGATTAAAGGGATGTAGGTGTCTTTAATTCTCATCTGCAGTTCCACCTTTGACCCCGTCTGTTAAAGTGGAAACGAGTTGAGAGTCACCAAATGAGTTGAGAGTCACACCTTACATGTGTGTGCTTCTTTTTGCTTTTTTTAATAGACCAGTCTCTTGCTGACAGAACAGGAGGGAAAGTTCAACCCTCATATTTATCACACGTGGTTCCTCTTTGCATAGGAAGCTAGATAATGTGGAAATTATATTTGATGGGACTTTTAGGTACCCCTGAATTAACACAGAAGAACTCATGCTGTTGAAGGAGTAGATAACAGAAGTTTGCCCATTTTATGCAGAACAATGTGACTGTGACATTTCCTGTGCTTTACAGACGCGTAAGTGACTAGAATATCCCAATACATTGGGACCTGTGAATATTTTCATCTCTCAACCAGTCATTTATTTCCTAGCTTTAAAACACTCTTAAAACCCTGAAAGGATTTTCAGTATGCCAGGTCTATCCTTGTTCTCTGAAAGCCAGAGCCAAATTCTTCCCCCACTTACATCTGTTCAGCTCTGGTGGTTTCAGTTATGCTGCATGGCTGCAACAATGCAGAATTTGTCCTAATCTGCCCTTTCTTTTTTGATGGAGAATATACACGTGCAAAGTGAACATAAACACCGTAAGTTGAACTGCAAATAGGAAAAAAAGATAAATATATTTTGCGCGTGTGTGTACACAAAGAGAGATAAATAGCACACAGATAGGTTTGATAGTGTATCTACTGTACATAATATTGTAAATGGTATCTTGCTGTGCTGGAATCCAGGCAATATGAGTTCAGTACTAAAGTGTTCAAGTTGCACCTGAGCTAGCTGGAGCCTGCCAGCCTCGGCAAGCCCACTGAGAGCATCTGTCTCGCCACCACCTTGCTCACGCTGTGTCCTCTGCAGGCTCTCCGATTCTTCCGACTATGAGCATAAATCATCCACCTGTCAGGAGCTCTAGCTGCTTGGATTATGCAATGCCTGCCTTCATTTGGAGATGGTGTGAGCAGAAGATTGCGGCAAATGGCTTGCATTCATTTCAGTGCTGTTCCAGCATCTCTTCAGCTTTAATGAGAGTTCAGGGTGGTGATGACTTCCTGAGACAATGAAAGTCCCAGAGACCCAAGCTGGCTTTGTATGTCTGTGTGGCCTAGTTTAGATCTGGTTTGTTTGGGTTTTTTTTTTTTTTTTTTTTTTTTTTTCAAAGAAATGAAAGGCTTGAAAATTGAGGCAGAGAACTGGTACTGCACAAAGCCAGCTGTCCACAGCTCTGTTTTTTGGCCTTGTAATACTTCCCTCCAGCTGAGCAATGAAGAATTTAAAAATCAGTCATGTTTAATGTTGATTGTCCATTTGTGCCATCTAAAGCTGCATAATGCTTAGCTACTTTCACTTAAATGTTTAAAAATCTGGCCTTTGCATTTTATCTAGTTACAGGTATTTTGGAGTACACTGTCAGGTGTGGCATGCTGTAAATCCCAAATTTAACACACAGCTCCTATATATAAAGTTTTCCTTTTAGGAACAAAAAACTCAAATCTGTCAGGAAAATTATCTTGTTTCAGCTTTTTTAACCTGTGTGAGTCACTCATAATTTTGTTAATTATTCAAGGCAGAACAGATATGGTTATTGCATTTTTTCTTATGTATAAATGGAGGTTTTAAGACAAAAGCTTTCAAAGGCAAATATTGAAGCAGATGAAAGTAAGTTGTGTCTTCACACCTGTAGTATCTGTCTGTCCCTAAACTCAAGCAAATTCTACCAGATTCTTGCAGGAATAGCCTTTAGACTCTAGCCTTATTGGACTGTCAACCTCATGTTCTTGCTTGCCTGGAAAGTACGAGGTAGTACTAATAGTAAAATACTTCTTTTTAATATTAACTGGTAGTTAATAGACACAATTCATATTTTTGGTATCTTTACACTACAAGTTCACTGTTTTTGACAGATATTTAAGGAAACAAACTTATTAAATAACTTTGAAAAACATTGGGCTTGTGCAACACGGTGTCTTTGCCCATGCCAGGGGTGTTGGAACTAGGTGATCTTTAAGGTCTCTTCCAACCTAAACCATTCTATGAATCTATGACTTTTGTGTAGTCAGTATGTCATAAGCTTGTCAACATTTTTTTCAGAGAGTATTTATATTAAGTTTTAGAGCATTCCTATGCTCTAGGCGGCAATATCCCTATTTTACATCATTTAACCTAAGACAAAAAACAAGTGTTGCTTAGTAAAAAAATTGCCTGTTAGAAGCAGTGCTAAAAGCTAACCTCTGCTCTTGGCAAAGTCCAGCTGTTGCCACTCCTTTCTCACCCAGTGACTGAAAGAGAGAAAGCTAAATTATTTGTTGGTGTTGGGTTTTATGTATCTCTTAATAGCATTTCCCTTTATACGTGGATTCCTCAATCAGCTACTGATGAAAAGAATCCTAAAAGGTAAAGTCAAATTTAGGCCAGCTTTTATGAGCAGGGAAAATAAAGCACTCTAAATGCACCTGCATATTTCCTGTTGATATTAATGAAAGGTGCCTGCACACATGCAAAGGAATCTGTGTTGCCAAAATATTTTAAATTTCCCCAGCTGACAAGTACCACTGGTGGCAGCTGAATGTGGAATACATAGTGCTGCAGCCTGTACTGCAATCTCTAATCATAACAGGATTTGAGAGTTTTGCTTGTTCTCCCTCCTTGGTCTGAAAGCCAGAAAATTTCATGCAACCTGGTCATACTTAACTAGCACCACACAAAACAAGAGGAATTTTGTATTTTAAATAAGCTGTTTGGAAAGGAGTGAAGACCCTCACAAGTCAATTGTTTGGATTTTGAGATCTTTACTGGGAGCCTTATTTGCTTCTGGTAACAAGCTAACCTCTCATGCCATTCCCTACCCCCTCCAGTTTTAATTTGATGGAAAGCCAGCAGTACTGCAGTTTTATGCAAAGCCTCCAGTGAACTCAGAAAAGATTATTATTTCTCACTTTGTCTTTACAGCTAAGTTTAAAATTTTATGCATCACAACACAGGATTATCTGCAGACACAAATGCAACACAACACTGACAAAATCGGATGAAAAATCTCACTCTTTTAGCTAAGAGGAAATTAGATTTATCATCAGAAAAGCATTCTCTTTTCATTTTCTGAAAGGTGCTTTTTGACAGACCCTTTGCAGTGGACGTCATGCTCACAAAACATGCTGTCACAGGGCTATTTGAATATGGTGACAGGCTCATTATCATGTTGAAGACAACTGACAACACTGCAGACTAGAAATGGACAGGCTTGCCAATCAGCTGTTGAAAGGATTGCAGTTGAAATAGAGGGTTTTTTTTGTTCTGAGAACAGTAGTACAAATTGACTACATTAATTCTTTTTATTATAGTTGCATACACTGTAGTTAAGGGTCCGTCACTGTTTCCATTATAAATCCCTGTTTTCAGGGGTTTATTAGTAGACCATAAAAAATGGTCCCTCTTGAAATTTTGCATTAAAAGTATATACTATCCTAACAGAACAAAATTTCTGTAGTAACTCTGCAGAGGAGGGAGGACAGAGAAGAGGTTGACTGATTTTTTTTTTATTTTTTTTTTTTAAGGTGGAAATTGCATAAAGCTGAATTCATTATTATTTTTATATCACTCTAGACGTCCACAAGTTTTATAGACAGGTTTGTGCCTGAGGAGTTTACAGTTTCAGGATGAAGTATTGCTAACACATATTATGGGATTTTCCTGGTAGTTTCCTTGGCATCAGTAAAGCACCAAATATTATCTGCAGTATTAGGTATTTCCAGATTCAGTTTGAGTAGTCAAACAATCTTGGAACAGTTTTTCTTTTCTTTTAACTTGAAAATGGCTGGGATTTTTTGTTTTTAATATTAATCTGAAATGTTGAGTGATATCTTGACAATAAGGGAATTTGCATATATCAGCAGGTAATTTTGCATAGAAAATAATACTATTTGAAATTATGCTGGATTTCATCAAGATACTCTAGTTACATGAAGTGTGGAGTTAGGTGGAGTTTATCTGCTGTAATCCACAGTGGCAGTCCTGAAGAATCATATTTATCTTCTAACCATGGAATTTCCTGATGTACCCAGGTGTTGGAGTTAGTGCCACTTGAGTTTCTGGTGTCCCAAAAATTTCTGTAGCCATTTGCAGTGGCATACTTCTCTGCAAACACAGAAACATATTGTTTTCTAGACTCTAGAACCAAAGATTTTCTTGAGTCACAAGAGAGTTTCTTCTGGTAGGTGTTCTCAGAGTACACCTTCACTTCTCCAAGACAAAACAGTCTCCAGAACTTCTTGCTTCTGTAACACACTATGCCTCAGCAATTTAAGGCAGGCCATGAGGATGTGGGAAGGGAGAGATGTGGTTTCTGCATCCAGGATGATTCCTCTGTTTTGTCCAAGACTTTTGCCATAACAGTTAAAGCATGAGCTTTTTAATCTGGAGCTTCTTTATTCCTTCAGACAGAGGAAAATGTTAAATCTGTGTAAGTTTTCTAAACCTGAAAGAACTGATGTTAGTGTATTTTCTGAAAGGAACAGGAGGCTCTGAATCCTGAATGGAGCAGGGCATTTCCAGGAAGCCTGGAGGGGTAGGTTGGAAAGTTCCATATAGATTGACCATAGATGTAGATAGAATGTCTGCATTGGCTCATTTATATTCTGCCCCTGAGATGCTTAATTTTGATATGCCCACTAGGGAGCTTGGATCTTCATTCAGGATCCAGCTGTTTGGTGGGTCAAAGTAGGCATGGTGGTACATAGGAGTTACATATACTTTTGTTGGCCCTGGTTGTTAAGTGTAAAGTGAGATACTGAAATAGAATGTAGACCCTTCAGGAATTAGATTGATTTATCACACAGTTTGAATTTTCAATATATTCACTAAATGTTTGGTGTCAGGCTGATCTAGAAAGAGCACACAGCTTTGCCTAGTTCATTTTGCTGAAAGTTTTGGAAGAAAAAATAATTTTACTTGTAGTTCTGTGGGTTCAAATGTTTGCAATCTTAATTGATGCTCATTTGATTACTTGATTTCAAAGCGCAATCAATTACCTTAATGCATATCACTGTTCTCACAACTACAGTGATTGCAAAATTGTGAATGTAAAAATGGAAGTCACTTCGGAAAATTAAATCTGCAATCCTATTTGCAAAGTCAGATCTATGACTTAGGAATTGTGGCTCTACAGAGCAAAGGACTGTATTGTCATGTTGCCAAGAGCTATTATCAGGTCAATTTTATGAATACTTAAAATCTTTAAAACATTTACTACATCTATGATGAAGTCTGTCATCTGTTTCTTGGAGGAAACTTCCTCAATGGAGGCTGTTGAAGCTAAAAAGTAGTGTTCAGTTGAAATTTATTGAGGAAGAAATGTTTGTATTTTCATGGAATCATGGCTTCTTGAAGTCAGTGGCAAAGCTGCTGTTGATCTGAGAAAGCTGGGTTTCCATAAATTAGAGGACTGGAATTAAGACCAATTTCTATTCTAGAATAAGTCACTTCTACTTTGTGTGCCTCCAGCAAAAATGTAATAGATATAATAATATAGAGCTATCTTCCTGGCATGTTGTGAGGCTCATTGAGTTAATATTTATAGAACTTCTCAAGATGCTTTGATAGAAAGTGCTATATAGCTGTATATGATTACAATAAAATCCTGAAAAGGGAAACAGTCTGGAGTTATTCTTACCCAGTTATATCTAACTATCGGAGCTGCCTATCATGTTACAGAAAAAAAAACCAAACAAACCAAAACAAACCAAGAAACAAATGATGAGGATTTAAAAATCCCACAATTATTTGGAAAACTCTGGTTTAATAATTCAATAGACTTTTAGTTTCTATGGTGATAGGTCTTTTATTAATACTTTCCCAGCTAGATTCATGGTTGAAACCAAGCATAATGCAGTAACTTTATGTGGTTTGGGAGAGTAAATTAATGTTTTTTTCTTACGCTGTAAATTGCTTCACAGAACACACATCCTACACCTAGCTGACTAGACACGTAAATAGCATTGTATCTCAATCACTGGTTCCAATGATTTCTTATATGAACAAGTATTATTGATTCATTGATGTGAGGGGCTTTTCTGGCTAAGTTTTTTTATGTTGGCTTTTGAGAAATACACAAATATTCTTACCATTAAAAGCTGCATTAATTTGAAATAAGCTATGAATGAGGGTGGACTAATTACCTAAATTTTTCTCTTTTCAAAAGTCAAACTCTCAATTATACCCCTGAAAGTTAGTAGAAGTCCTGAACAGCAGTCTTTAAAGAGAGTATTATGAACAACAGTGCACAGAAAACAGCCCACCCCAAGATGTGATCTGTACTGGAGAGACATTGGTTGAATGAAGTTACTCACATTGTGCAAACAAAGCAGCTTATCAAGCGTGTAACTTAATTTTGCCTATCACCAAGTGCAGGAAGAAAACTCTGAAATCTAGGCTATGAAGCCTGGAGGATATCAGTGTTTTAGCAAACCAGCACGTGCATGGGATATCTTTTTCCCCAGGACTGACCTAGTAAATTGTGTGAGCACCAGGAGAAATTTTGCCACCTGTCCCTTATAATCAAGGCCTGTCCTTTACTTAGTCTCATTTCAGTGATATAATTAAATGACACCATTTTCCCATTTATGTTGCATGAATATGCTGCCAGGATCCTATAGTCTTCTCCAGGTACCCAGGAATGTGACTTAATTTGTTTCATCTAAAGCCAAAAAAATAATCATTTGAACATGGTCCCTTGCCCTAATAGCTAACCCAGCATGGTATATTAGAATACTATTGTTGCAGCATTCATTGCAAAAATCAATAATCCACTAGATGGAGCAGAATAGAAGTGTAAAACTGAGTTAAGACTGGTATTTTAAGAAACAGAATTGAGTATCAAATTGGCACAACTCAGACGAAACAGCAGAAAAATGCAACGGTAGTATTTTTGCAGGGCGTAGCTCTGCAGAATCAACCAGCTTTACAGTCATTCATGGAATAACATTACAGTCCTCTATTATTGGTCTCTGGCTTTCTGTAAGGAATAGAATGAGAATTAATTTGTGCTCTAGAAAAGCAAAGATCTGGGATTTGGGAGAGCAAAGATCTTTCTTGGAAAGCATCAATTTTTTTCTTTCCCCAAAACAAAGACAATTTTTTTCATGGAGAAACAAGATGAAATAATAAGACCATCAGAGAAAGGAATCATAAGATTGGGAATTGGGTAAATAAAAGAAGTTCTTCAAGCAGCCTACGTGAAGTTCATGTAATTGTTTGAAATCTCTTGAACCTTCAAAAAAGGGCTTGGAAGCCTGTTAGATACTGGAAAATAGTAAGATGTGCATTTTGAACTAGGCTTCCAGCCTGGTTGTCAATATGAGTCTTTTTATGAAAGACAAAAATGTTTCTAGAATCATAGAAAATTCAGAATTTCACGCAGATGATATTCTATAAGAACATGTAAAAATTTAGTCCTTTTTTAAAGATTTGATATTGGTAAATATAAATAGCAGTGCTTTTTTTTTTTTTTTTTTTTTTTAAAAGTTTCTGATACATTCTGTATTCACAATCCTTACAGAGATGAAAGTGTTAGTGTTATATAGTGTTAGCATCTATGACTTCCTATATTTTTAAATGAGGGACATTCTTTTATTTCTCTGTATTAATCTATAACAAGGTCAAATTACAAATTTTACTGAAACCTTCAAGCTACGTACTGAAAAGAGAGAGATACAAACTCCAAATTTAGACTTTGATGTGTCTTTATTTAGAAGGAAGATGGAGAAGGAGTAAAAATGGAAAGAAGGATAAGTCTGATTCTCTTCTGATTCTAAAAGTTAACATGCAGTTGCTATTTTCCAGAAGCTGTTGCTCATTGTTTCATGATTAACCTGATTTATCATAAACTTTTGGTTGTATAAGCCCAATCTTTTATATAGAAATTATTCTCACATTAATATCCCCTTAAAAGATGATCTGGTGGCATGATACTAATGGCAATCATATTAGAAAGTGGATTGATAAGACCAGGTCGGATGAGGCTTTGAGCAACCTTGTTTAGATGAGAGGGTTCCCTGCCCGTGTCAGTTGGAGTGGATGAATTCTAGTGTCCCTTTCAACCTAAGCCATTCTGTGATTCTATGATAAAAATGGCAGAAATTGTGAAGAGCAGCACAGTTCAGCCAGTTTCTACTGCCAATGCATATTAGGCACGACCTGAATTCTGCTTATTCTCTCCTAGGCCCTTTTTAAAAAGAGGTGGTCGATTATGCCAGCATGAAGTGGTTGTTTAATGGAAGCACGTATGGGAAAGATGGCTCTTAGTGCTGGAGTTGTGTATTCTGCAAACACAAGGAAAAGTATAGTCGGTATTTTAGGGAACTGGCTACCAAATTTGGTAGCTGGCAGTTGTAAATGTGCTTCTTTGTTGTTTAGGGAAAGCTTTGAACCCAGGTCTCCAGAGGTGAAAGCCTCAGGCATTAACCAAATGCAGTATCTCCCCCTCAGCTTTGTATTTACTAAAACTCTTTGGATAGATGCAGGTGAACTTTTATTTGCTTAATATTAATTGCTTTGCCTTCTCTGCACTAAGAGTTGTAGGAACTTTGGTAAGTTAATTTAAAAGTTGTCCAGTTCTATAGTATCTCCTGCATACTTCTGTGTCTGTGAAATCGCATTCTTCAAATCACAACAGGTAGGCTTCCCACAAAAGAAATGTGGAAATTTGCATATTTTTTTAGTTGTTGTTTAGGTTTTTGGTTTTTTTTTCTTTTTTCTTTTTTTTTTCTTAATAGAACCTAAGTAGCTCTCTAAAGCTTCCCATTCTCAGCTCTAACCACCCCTAACCATCACTTCACCCCATCCCTATGTTCTGCTGTATTAAGGCTGTGCAGTCTTTCTCTAGTCAGGATTCTTATGTGAAATTCTAATTTTTTTATGGTGTAAAATATTCCTCTTACTTCCTTGACCTATGGGTTTCTCCCCATGCTTGTGCTCTTTTTTTTCAAGATATGATTGATTTGTTAAGTACTTTGGCGTTTGCTGTTGCTGCAGAAATGAGAGGTGCTATTTGGAGCCATGCATGCACTTTGAGAAAAGAGTAGCCTGAACTTCTTGCTTTACAAGATGTCTTTTCCCTGTCTTATCCTCCCTTCATGCTTACAACACAACTATTAGTTCTGTCCATCAACAGATGATTCTTTCTTTATTTTTCCCAAGTGTTCTGTAAAACTGTTCTGCTTCAGTTTGAACCAATGCATTATCATGAGCCCAGCAGATTAGAGTCCACAAATGTCTCTGTGTAATACAGTCTTAGTGCTTCTCTCTTTCTTGTTCCTATGTTAACTAGACACTGAGATCCTTCAGAGTTCATGTCAGGACAGGATCTCCAAATGAGCCAGGAGCTGTGCAGGAATGTTGTCCAAGTGCTTTTAAAACAAAAGCTTTATCTTGGTGCGCACTGGCTGTCACATTGCCTATAAGTCAATCTATCTATATTCCACCAGCATTATCCCATATGAGCCTGAACTCTTCCCAGTATTCCTCCTTCTCTTTTCTCAAGGATGTCTGTGCTAGGACACTGTTCAGAACCTGTGAATGTCCATGGACTAGTCTCATGTTACTGAAATGCAGAAAGTGTCAATGATCAGCATGTCTGAAGGAAAGTAATCTTAATTTCAGCTCTGTCTTTTCCCCATTTGGCAGTTTTGATGCACACAACTAAGATCCATGAGTGGAATGTTCTGCTGGGGTGAGGCTGAACATAATTACAAATATCATTGGCTGTAGCAGGCTTGGGCCCTAACTAAACCACTGGTTCTGTGAACTGGGGAGAGACTGGAAAGGGCATAAAGTCCTCTTATCTCTCTTTTTCCTCTGTGTTGGGCAGAAAGAAAAGATTTTGTCTGTATTGAGGGAAGATTAGAGAAAGAGAGGATTCTTTGTCTGAAGAACAACAGGGCAATAATCAGTCACTTTTATGTTATTAGTTTGAAGTGTTTATTGCTGAACCATGGAGTTTTACCCATTGTCTACTGTGTGATGAAGTAGGTTGCAGATGGCTTTGTCACACCCAGGCTTGGGAAAGAGGAAATGAATTTCAGTAAAATTAATTTGTGTTTTTTCCTCAGCTTGCAGAACAAAGTTGTGAATTCAGCCATAACTGATGATATAAGGGAGATTCAGGTCTTTGAAAATGTACATGTTTGCTACAGTATGTAAAGCAGGACATGGAAGTTTAAGCATGTAATTCTATGATACTGGGCAATACATTTTAATCTAGTGGCAAGGTATATACACTGAAGTCCAGAATGAGCTCAGTCTGGTATCCTTTGTTTACAAATGCTCACAAAATGACTTCTGAAGTTAGGTAGATAGGAAAGGGAAGAAGAGTTATGTTTGGTTTTGCAGAGAGCATCAGAAATTAACAAGGCAGTGACAGCTCCCCCCCCCCCAAAAAAAAAAAAGAAAAAGAAAAAAAAAGTTGTGTTGAAGCAATTTTGAGCATCCTGTTCTTAGAAAACATATTTTGCAAAAATATGTCTCAATAAGTGTTTCTTAAGATGTCAGATTTATCATAGGACAAGTGCTTCATCTATCCTGTTGTCCATGTATACTGAAAAACAAAACCCCAAGACTTGAATTCAGTCATGTTTGATTTTAGTCAGACTTCCATTGCAAGCTCAATCTTACTATATTACACATATTAAATGATGAGCTAAAGAGCAAGAGAACAATAGTAAGTAATCTTTTTAAAAAAAAATCATTATTCTAATTCCCTGAATTGGCCATCAAATGGTAATGGCTATTTTCTCTTGTACAGCAGCAACTGTATGCTTGAATTATTTTGTGGTGCAATACAATATATGCATTAATTTTTGCATCATCTTTAAACAATGTGACTTCAGTTTTAAAATCACAATAGTAAATTATCAATGCCATTAACCAACAGTATTGATTTCCTATGCAAATTTAGTTATAAATTATTCCTGATCCATAGTCCATTTAACAGTTTCAACATTTTGAGAGTTCTTTAACCGGATGTGGTGAATGAGAGAAATTTTCTCACATTTTCCTTTTGATTAATTTTAACTGCTATACAGTTTTGTTTGAATAGTAGTGTTTTCACACAGAGCTGGGATATTTTTGGATTTTTGTATGTTTTTATTGAGTGTAGCACTAGAAAGCCTAGGCTACCCCACCAATGTGAGAACTACAAACAAAATAGAAGTGTCTTTATTCATTACACAGCTAGAAGAAACAAGCAGTAACCTACCAGTATGCTCGCCAAAATAAGTGACAAATACAGATGATTCAGTAGGAATAGAAAATATTTACACAACTCATGACAGAAATAACATTGATTGCATTTAAAATACATGGAAAACAAACCCTTATATTGCAATTGGACATCTCCCTGAATTCTGTTTCTGTTTTCATTCACCCCCATCACTTTTGATAATAAAGCTACACCTTGCCCAGTAGAAGCTAAGAATTTGTTTTATCCTCTCCTGAAATATTTCTGCAGTGATGTGCAAGGTAATAATTACACCACTGCTTATGACAGGCATTCTCACACTTCACTGTACAGACATCATTCAGCTGGGACCCAGATGATTTGCCCAAGCAGTGCATTTGTAGACTGTTACTAAAAACAGTTTCACTCAGAGACCATTGAACTTTTTATGGTCTAATTTTGGCCATATATGAAGGTTACTTAAATACTGAGATAACATTAATCTTTCAGTAGCAACAAGTGCTGGTTGTAGCTAAGACCAGGAGCTTAGCATTCCTGTAATCAAAATGTTGTTGCTGAATATGTGTAATACAGTATGTGATCATTTCTGAACATTGAATCTAACCAGCATTGGATTCAGCTCTGTGACATGATACCATGTTGTCTCACATGGCACTGTTCTACCCTTTTGGTCCTTGAAGATATGGGGTAGTAATTAGCAAGTACCTTATTTACTTGGCAGAAGTTCATACAATAAGCAGTCCGTGCCCTCATGATGCTTTCTTAAATAAGTGTTTCTATTTCTGTAGACAGTAGGCATTTGGATTTTTTTTTTTTTTTAAACAATGTAACTGCCTGGGCTTAGTGTTACAAATCATGAAACATTTTGTTTATGCATTATAAATAGTGATATCTATTTATAAATCAAAGGCACTGTGTTCTCACTCTATTCCTATGAGGCCTTTGGTTGTGCTAGCATTACCCACACACACGTGCTTCCATTTTGTTGCCTGGGCAGCTAAATAGAAATATATGACTCTTAGCTGGCCTCATTAATGAAACAATAGCTGTGAGCTGGGTGTAGAATCTGAAGGAGTCACTGAAAAACACAAGCAATGAGGGGGAAAAATCCAACCCCAACGAATGGAACATATTTTAAATTACTAAAAATGTTATTCATGGGAAGCAATGCAGAGGTTTGGTTTTTTTTAGGGAGGTGGAAGGAAAACCCTGAGGTGACAGAGGATTCTTAAAGGGCAAAAACCAGTTTGTATCTATCCTGCATAGCCATGTGAGGACAATTTATTCTCATCTTGGAGGAACAAAAAATATTTTCAAGTTAATAATGTTACTGCCACCTTTCTCTCCCCTCCTATAATGCTTACAGTCAAAGGTGAAAGCCTACCCTGCATCCCCAGTGACTGGTACAGAATCTGCATCAGAAGCAGAGAGATGGGGGAAGGAAGAAAAGTTGAATGAGATCCGCTCTGTGGTTTGTGACAGCCAATAAAACTAGAAAACCCTTTACAAAAATGGGAGCCGGAATAAAACTCATAAAAAGCAGTAATCTCCTGTAAACATGGTCCAGTTGGCAATCTCATGCTGTGATTGTTTGTTTTTACAATAGGATATCTTGCTGCAAATCAACAGTCTAATTTCTAATACAGTCATGTATGCTAACTGTAGAAAAACATTGGTTGCTGTTTCTTTCAAGGCTTGTGGACTCACTTTATCACTGTGCAACAATTGCTGTCCCAGTGATCTTTCAGTTTGAAAGAAAGTGCAGATTCTAGTGCAAAGAAGTTGCTGGAGTAACTGGTACTGATAACTGTTTTGTTGTGTTCCCAACTCGCTGCAACCTGGGAAGTGTCTCTTTTGCTTAAAGTCTCTTCAGCTTTTTGTCTTCTTCGTCTGAGTGATGTAGTGTAAACCCTAACACTGAATTGGAAGTAGTTCCCCTGGATGGTTAATTAATAGAAACACTGCCCTTGCTTTGTTGTGTTATGGCTTTATTTCTGAGCCCACTGCTTTAAAGGTTTTTTTTCTGCACATCATATGGCTGCTGGAATGGTGTAGTGTACACCTCCTTCCTGGGAGCATTTGCTATTGCCCAGCACAGCTGTAGGCATAATCTATTGCAGCCTCTTGTGATGCACTCCTGAGATATTAGACCTGATGACCCTGGGGCCTTGCAGTGCTCTGTTTAGGGTGAAGTGCTGTTATGTTGCCTACGTAAAGCATATACATGGCCACTCCCCCCTCTCCATGTCAGATGGCTGCAGAGACCCTGCCTTTAATAGGCAAGGCTGGAAGGATAGAGTGTGGCACATGTTCTGAGTCTTCCTTTTTATAAATCAGTAACAATAGGGTGTTGACAGGCCTTGAAGCCTAGACAGGCTACACGGGGCATCACGATAAGGAAGGATTAGTGTATATAATTTGCCAAATATGGGGCCAGCCACTAGCTGAGTTTTTCTGCATATGGCAGATTATCTACAGTAGCTTTGTGGCATGCAACCTTCCCTGCTGACTGTGTTTATTAGCAAATTTTCCAGTTTAAGAAATATATGCTGAACATGGAACATGTGCAAATGCGATGAAAGAAGTTTTGGCTTACATGTTGACTGAAGAATAAAAATGCAGTGTGCTGTATATGGCTGAAGTATAAATACTTTGCAGTGTACCATATCTGTTTTTACCATAAGATTCTCACTTGAGAGATTTTTTGTATGCATCTTCATTCTTTGTAAATAAAGCTGTCTCTTAACTTAGTTCCCTTGAGGATATAGTTATCCAGCCCAAAGATCAATGGTCAACAGAAAATATAAAGAGCCCCTAGATCAGATCTTTGACTGCTTTGTGGTAGATAGCTAAACTGCCCACCTTAAAACGTTCAGAGAAGGATAAATGCTGTAAATTCTTGGCTTGGGTGAAGAACTTGTTAACCCCCAAGTTGCTGGAAATAACAGACATGGTAAAAATCTAACAACATTACTGTGTTGTAAACTGTATTTTTTCCTTAAAAGAAAAACAAGATTACAGTGATTTAGTAAATTCTTGCAATTATTCTCCAAATCAGATTTTCACTGACTATGATAATTTGCAATTTGGGGTAGAGTTCATACTTCTGATCTTCTGGATGTTACTGTGCCAATTTACAGCTATTTTTAAAAATGTTTAAAAATTAATAATATGCATGCAGTTACCTTTTTTATGTTTACTTCAAGTTTTTATTTGTTAGTATGAGAGTTTCTTTAAAGTAAGATCCTGCAGTCCCTTTGTGCTTCCTTCCTTAGTACCTTGATAAGCTCCCCCATTAAACAAAGGACCCAGTGTAAATAAAATTTTTCAAGTCATTTGAGGATGCAGCAAAAGACATAATTGACTTTTCAGTGCATTTTTAGAACAAACTCTCTCAAGGCCTTTTTTCCCCTCACTGGAGCACTTCCCACTGCAGTGGAACTGACAAGACTGTATGCATTACTTTATTTTGATACTGACATTTAAACAATAAAATAAAGCCATTTAAAACAAATAGTGGTGCTTTAAGTGTCTGAGCTGTCAAGATATCAAATTATATAACTTGGAAAAATCAGAATTCATTGTTAATGGTATGCACTTAACAGAAAGGGTCGCTGGAGTACTAACCAGATATATATTCAGCTTCCATGTTGGAGCTAACAGGCTATATTCCTTTAGATAGAAGTGACTATATTCACTTAAATGGACTTGACTCTAGTACAATCACTGTATTCAAATGTCAAAAAAAAAAAAAGAGAAAGCGGATGTCACGTAGGGTCACAAATTATGTTGGATTTTGACAGATTGTAGCCTTGCTTTACAAGAGCAGTAACATCTCATTTGTCACCGTTTGATCTGTAAGTGCGGGAATGAGAGCGGAAGGCCCTCCATCTCCACCGCAATTTAATCGCTCTGAGGCCGACAGTGGCAGCTAAAGCCACCTGCCCATGCACTGTACTGCTGATCTGTTTTAATTTAATCGTCCGTCAGCTGGGATGAAAGCATAAATCGTCTCTCTTTGATCTGCAAACTGTGTGGTTTTTTTGTAAAGCCTGGTGCAGAATCAGGGAGACAGTTTTCACATTTAATGCAACATAGACAACGTGGGCTTGAAAAGCTTGTAAGTGATATTTCACTGCAGTAGAAAAGCAAGAAGTTGCTCTTTTTGTAAATTGATATGACATGGCCTCAGTTGTTTTTTGTTGGTTGGTTTTTGTTTTTTTTTTTAGAAAAAGCCTGCTCGTAGGGGAAATTATTGATTCATAACGTATTACTCAAGTTTGAAAAGCCAACCTCTACTCTTAAATTCCTCTACTTTTAAATTCCTTAATCATCTTTAAAACTCTGATGAACCCCAAATCACTTTCTTTATGAAGGGGAGAATAAGAAAAAATGTTTGGTAATAATATTGGGTAATTCTGTGTACTTTCATCTCTTTACTGATCATGTTATTTAGTTAAGTTATTGCATGTAAATGAGAAAGGGAGGATCTTTATAAAAAATAAAAAGCCCCCTTTTCCAGTGGGAAGTTCTGTCCTTTGCTGGTATTGTTGGAAGTTTCATTTAAGGACAAAATGATATTTGCATAGCAGATAGGGTTGTTAAGCCCAGCCCTGTTTTGGCTGTACTAATTGAAATCTTACAGCCTCCATGGAAAGAACCACTATGAATACAACTGAAAGTGAACTGGAAACACTTGGACAAGATCTTTCTCATGGATATGTTTTCTTACAGAGTAGCTTGTGAGCAAAAAACTCCTAGTTTCTACATCACACTTCAGTTTCTACGTCATCCTCTCAGTCCCTTCTCCCAGCCCTTCATGGCTTCCTTTCTCAGGCTTGGGCTTTCTTAGGTTTTGCACTTGGCATCTCCCGTGACATCCATCAGTCATAGTTCTGACATTGTCCATTTGTGACAAGAACCTTAGCTCCTTGTCAATCCAGGCTGGGTCTTGAAGTGCTTCAGTCTTAAATTTCTGAAGAAATACAGCAGTGGAAGGCTCAACCCCACAGCTGTGAGAGTTTTTACCAACATTGTAAATCTTTAAATGCATTTTTTTTTCTCTCCCTTTCTGTATGACAGCCTTAAGGTCTTGCAGTTCAAATTCCAAATACCAAAAAGCACACTCTGAAAACCTCTCTCCAAAATTCATATGAAGCTGAAGAGTTGCATATATTGTCTGTAGTGTAATTTTATGGACTGAGACTGGATGTAAAAACTTCCCAGTGAGATCTTTGAATACCTTCCCATTAATGCTGAGACTAGGCTGTGATTTTCCCACTGGCAGAAGACTTTCTTTTTTTTGTGCTCAGATGTCAAATCTGGGAAGTTCCTTTCCTAGTAATGAATGCAGAGTGTTTTCTTGTTCCTGGAGACCAGAGAACACAAAACCACAGCTTATAAGAATCCCCCCTTTTTGAGTGACTAACCATCTTTTATTTATTGAGCAATGTTGCAATGTTTTCTTTGAGAAGGTTTTCCATCTCCATTATTTGTAGCAGGATTTTGTTATTTGGCGAAAGATTCTGTCTTGGGGAGAAGAAATGTTTATGCTTTCTCTTGTAAAATTCCATTCAGCCTATGCTGGCATACAAATAGTGAAAAATTGCCTTTATCCTTCTTTTTGCTTTCATTCCTCAGGAAAATTTTGTCAGCCTGACAATATAATAAATAATTATAGAGTTGCTGTGGCCCTGGAGTGGGGAGGGAGGGAAAACCAGGCTGCTAGTCTCCCAACACAGATTGAGCTTATGGTGTGCCCTGACCACTTAGAGAGCACTGGTTTGATCTAAAACACACAATCACATAATCTTGGGGAAATAAGAAGAATGAGAACAGAGAAAAAACTTGCTCTCATCCCCAAAATTGATCGCTGGGACTGACCCAGTTCCCCGGGGCATGAACTCTCACTTGCATGGTACTTAGGGAATACAAGTGGTCCAGACTATTCCTGGCCCTACTAACCAACCCTTGGTCTGAGTTTTCTGCTACAAGCTAAGATGGTGTAGGGATCCTTTAGAAGCAATCAGTGATGCTGTCCTGAAATTCAAGTGCTAAAAGGTTGCTGACAAAGCACATGAAAGAGAAAGACCTCTGTACTCAGAAATATTACAAATTGTTTTATCTTTCTCAGTTTCAAAAGTGCATCTGGAATATCATACGTGTACAGGATCATAATAACATACAGCAAAGGATATTAATTTGCAAAGTTGAGCATCATTTGCCTAATTCTCTGTGTCAAGCCTGATGCAAGAGGAAGCAGAAATGAAGGCTGGATGAACTATCAGTAGTTCTGATGTTTTCTAACCTCCAGCTTCTTGCATTTACAGACCAAACCTGGGGATGGCCATGCAATGTTGGTTTTCAGATGGAATAGTGAGGTGTATAGATGCCTGCCCCCTGCATAGGGTAAATGATTGAGATAACTATCTTTAGTCATGTGTAAGTAATTATAATAATAATAATAATAATAAAATAGCAATTAATGTCGTGTAGACTTAGAACTATCATCAAATCAGTCTCAGGAAGGTTTATTTCAATGTATTTAAATAAAAACAAAACTAGCAAAAGGTGACAAATTAATTTTTGTTCTAAATTTTTATTTGAGATAAAATTATTTTCTAAGCTTGAATAGCTTGTTTTGTCTAAATATAAAAGTTTTCTACCAAATTTTTGTCTTCATGATGATACCTAATGTGTATGGGGCATTGCTGCAGTGAATTTATAATTGAGCAGATAAACTAGCTCTTTCCAGTAAGTCTGACTTTTTAAATTTTCTATTTATGAAAGATGATGTCAGTTTAGTTTTATATCACCTTCGTGCATCCAGCCCTTTTCCCTCTTACTATTTTTGGGTGGGTTTGGTTAGCTTTTCAATTGGAATTCTGAACTCCATTACACTGCAGGCAGTTAAGTACAAATATAAACCACACCATGCTGCTATCAATACAGTCCTCTCTTAAAACTCCAGCACATAGAACAAACACAGATAACTCCCTTCTGATAACGTCCATGTATCTATTTAGACTAAGTAGTGTAATGAGAGTGAAGGCAAAGACACAAATGGTGTACTGTACGGTTTTGGAAAGTGTAGTTACAGCTAGTGAGCAGGGAGCAAACCATCAGTGTTGTCATTGTTTATAGGCTCTCACTAGTCCATTCATTTCTGCTGTATTTGTGATGTTTGTATTATCTTTTGCCAGCGTGTGTTCTTGCATTCATTTATGCTCTGTTCCTCTGTGTCAATGTCACTTTAAATGGCAATCGCCAAAAATCCCCTCTATTTAAAAGAGCAGAAACAATAATTGCAGGATATCCATGCTACCCTGATGGCAACATGGTGATAATGTATAGATGATCTTTACTTTTCTTTATATATTTTGGTGTTTTGTTTACAGCTTGAGGTGCATGGCTGTGTCCATTTACATAGTCTGCAGTGTGGGTGTAATTCAGTGTACATTGTGAGTTATGGTGGCACCATTATATACAGAATTTTATACATTTACACATACACTGGTAAAGCTATCTGCTACCTCCTTGAGTGACAAACTTAAAGCTGTATCTTCTGATCCTTTAGGACTGTTACTTAGTGTTGGGAAACTTACTTTGTCCCATGGTGAGAGCTGGAGCAGAGAGTAGATACTCTGTGGATCCACTTGATCCAGGTATTTATTTCTGCGGTTGCTTAAAATTATGGAGGGCAGGATTCAGTGACTCAAGTAGTGCAGTCCTAAATATAAAAGGTCATTTGTTTTACAGCTGGAAAATTATAGGAACTCTCAGTGTCTTTGCCAACACTTTTCTTAATGGTTTTTAAAGTGAACACATGAATTTACACATATGTCACAGAGTATTGTGAATTACACATTCAGGAGGTCGCTATGATCTAAATGGCATTATTAAATATTTACCCAAACTATATAGCCCATGGCAGCCAGAAATTTATTATGGGTACGAATAATTTGTCAACCTGTCTGTTCTTAAGACAAAAATAATAAGGCAAGATATCCCCTCCACTGTGCCCTGGTGAGGCCACATCTGGAATGTTGTGTCCAGTTCTGGGCCTTTCAGTTCAAGAAGGACAGGGAATTGCTTGTAAGAGTCCAGCTCAGAGCCTCCAAGATAACTAAAGGAGTGGAAAATCTCCCTTATGAGGAAAGGCTGAGGGAGCTGGGTCTCTTCAGCTTGGAGAAGAGAAGAATGAGGGGTGACCTCATTAATGTTTACAAATACATGAAGGGAGAGAGAGAGAGGAGGATGGTGCCAGGCTCTTCTCAGTTATGCCCAATGACAGGGCAAGAGGCAATGGATATAAATTTTAGCATAGGAGGTTCCATATAAACAGGAGGAGAAATTTTTTTACAGTGAGGGTGGCAGAGCACTGGAACAGGCTGCCCAGTGAGATTGTGGAATCCCCTTCTCTGGAGACACTGAAAACCCACCTCGACGTGTTCCTACGTGACCTCCTGTAGGTGATCCTGCTCTGGCAGGGGGGTTGGACTCCATGATCTTTGGAGGTCCCTTCCAACCCCCAACTTTCTGTGATACTATTTAAATTTATAGAAGATGCAAACACTGCTTCACTGGGTTTCTAGATTCATATTAAATGAATAAATATTTCATACGTAATGCTAACCAAAGATCGGTCAAAGATTTATCCATGCTTTCTATGGCAAATATGTATCCCTCTTAGGAAAAGCAGCATTTCTAGTACTGCCCACTAGTTGAATTTTTTTTTTCTGTGAAGTCCACTGTACCAGATAATAATTGTTTCAGTAGTTTTTTTGCTTACTGAGGTGTTACCCAAGAATCAAGAAGCTAATTTTGGTAAAAAAAAACACAGTAAGAATTCTTTTTTTTAGAAGGTGTATCTTTACAGTGGTAAGTACTGTATCGTGGAAAAACTGTTAGAAAACTACTATTTTACTAATTAATTTCCATGTGAGTAATGGATATACACTGAGGAATGGAAGTAGATAAAGATCTCAATAGGACAGGCAAAAATGAAGTAATGGTAATATCTTATGTTTTTTTATTATAACATCCGATTAAAAAAACCCAACAGTCTAGAAATATATTTTTGTAGTGATAATTTATAAGTTAGAAACCTGGGATTTCACTTATTTGATCAAGTTGAAAATCTATCATTCTAATTTGTTGTTTCCATTGGAGACCTAATAATTGATTCTTTCAAGACAAGCATTCAAGTAATTAACTTTGTTCCGCAGATATTTGGAGAAAGTGAGTATTTTTTTCCAGTGTTCTTTCATTCTTTGGCAAGTTGATAAGGCATTTTCCACTGTTTTACCAACATAGTTTCAGTTCTGGTCTTTTCTTCTGCAAGTGGTCTAAGTGTATCAGGCTACTTGAATGCAGGATTTGGCCCAGAAAGTAACAGAGGTCAGGTAGTAGCTTGGAAAAAAGCTATAGGTGATGTTTCTGTCTCCTTGTGTATGTCTGGAAACCTTTGCATGTCCTGTTTTTCTCTCTTAGACCTAGGATTTTTTAATATAAACTTTAATTTTTAAATTTTAGAACACAAATAGTAAATGCTGTAGCTGAAGATGTTTCTGGCTGTGAGAATGTGTTTTGTTCTCAATTTTATTTTTTTTTCCTTAATAGTGAAAATTCTTTAGTTTTAGTAAGGGCTATGCAGCCACACTCTGGATGGTATATTAATGAAGTATTTGGTTTCAAATTTTTTTCAAGAGACCCAAGTGGATACATAGATCAGCTCTAGAATTTACCTAAAAATTAGTAACTCCTCTCTTACGGGAAAGAAGATTCAGAAGTTATATAAAGCCTCTGCTTCTTGAATGGTTTATTCAGTGTATACCTATTTAATACTGGTTTCATTAATGAAGTCTTAAAAAACTGTTAGTTTAAAGCATGTCTTTAGTAACCTACACAAACTAGGTACCTTCATGTGTTCACCACACACCCTTTGTTTCACTTCTTGTTAACTAACAGTTACATTAGAATTCACATATAAATTTGAACTGAGCTCAATAAATCATTTCTTTCCGATAAATAGCTGATTTGCTTCCTCTTTTTTTAAATTAATATTAATGTTATGGAGTCTTCCTTACCCTTGCTTTACTCCTGGCTATCTGATAATTGGGTTGGCAGAGTATACCTGGGGTCATCTTGTTTAGCTTATCTGCACAAGAGAAAGAGAAGCAAATAATAAGGAAAAGCCACAATAAAATAGTGAAAAAAATGAAAGGAAGATTTAATCTTTGGCCAATTTGAAACATATCCTAGAGAACCCATGGAGAAAAAGATAAAGTGTGACTATGAGTAAGTTAACTAAACACATTACAGTGTGTGAGAGTAAATGGAGTTAGTCCATTGTACATGTTTAATTTCCTATTAGTCTGTGGCGTTTTCTACTCTGGTCTGAGTTGGGGCATCTGTAAATTCAGTTAAATACAGTGCATTGTCTAAACATATCACAGCTCCAATCAGTCACCCAGGCTGCTGATAAGAAGCCTCTTGTATTATTGAATCTACAATAGGGAGGCTCTGCAGGCACAAAGATAACAGCTAGGTATTTCACTTTAAGTATGAGAAAAAATAGTGACTCGCCTTTGCTGCTGCAGCCCTGACATTTATTACTACTCTCTGATTTGTTTTATACTACTCATGTGAATTTGGTTTCAGGTGCTTTATATCTCTTCTTATTCCAAACTTAAGACCTCTGGAAGATAGTATCTGGAAATAGTAAGGAAAGACAAGTAAACAACAATCAACTTTCCTAGTATTGCATAGATAGCAACAACTTGAACGCTTTCCAGTGCTTTAGGAGTGTCTGGCTGAATTCACCTCTGAAAGATGGAACAGGATTTTCTTCATTCTTTCACCATTTTCTTCCTTTTGAATTAAGGAATTTCAATGATGTTCTTTCAGATATACAGCTATTCTAGAGGAATTATGAATCTGACCATAATATTTTGAGGGGGTTAGAATTTTCCCAGTGTTTCAATAGATAAAAAGTGAAGTATTTTTGCAATCTTTTCATAGAAAAATAACAATCAAGGTGTATCAGTAGGTATCAATGCAAACAAAAGTGCTACAGCAGTATGACCAGAGAATGTTATTTAGAGAAAGGCACTGTGGATAAATATGGGATTGGTAGTGAGCATCTTTCAGGGTCCTTTATGTTTCTCAATTTATCAATGTCTTTTCAGTCATAAAATTTCAGCAAACTCTTCAAGTGTTCAGCATAAAATTTCTTCTGCCCAAATATATTACTCAAGCCAGGTTTTGTTGGTTCATTTTTATTTTTGCATTTTGGCCATTTTCAACAATAAGGATTAGTAAAAGTATTTAAAAAATTAAGATTTTCTTTATAAAACCTCATGCTTCAGTGCAAAGGTCCAAGATTATGGAGGGACTGGTGGTTGTCAAAGCACGTGCCTCTTACTTTCCCCAGAGAAATTGGTTCAACTTTGGCCGACATGGTTGGCCATCTCTGTGTGACTTTGAATGAGAATATATTGTTCTGTGAGAATAAACTCATATACCTTAATACCCACAACATAAGTATTTATTACTATATGCAATGTGTGTATATACAGAGATATGTGCACACAACAGGTGTGTATATATAGTACTTATACCTACTATGTGTATGTTCTACTACGCAACAAATAGAATGTATATATCAGTGTCTCTCTATAGTTCACATATATGTGGTTTGTAACATCTATATATTATTTTTTACTCATAAACTATGATATTTCAGCAGTTCTGATACTGAAATGTCAAGGCAGATAGTTTCCCATTGTTTCTATCTCATAGAAATGTTTTATACTACAGTTAATGTATTTGATATTCTTAATTTGTTAGTAATTTTATAGGGTTTCCTTATAGGTTTTTATAGGTTTTGCTTCTGATTTGATGCACTTACGAGAGGCTGTAATTAATTGTTCAGTAACAGAAAGTTTGTAGAGTTTCAAACATTCATTGTTTATTTCCTAAGGCTCCTTTGGTTGTACGTAGATGTTGAATTACAGCTGTACTTCTTGAAGTGTCTTACATGAGTTTGTTTTGTGCCTTCTTAGCACAAAGTTTTGTTTCTGCTGCCAGCTGAGTGCCAACTGTGTAAAGTTCAGTATTTGACTCTACAGGAATAAAATTCCTAAATGAAATTACCCAAAGATCAAAATAAGCCCAAGCCCCTCAGCACGATCTGTAGTAAATGCAAAACCAAAGCAAATGAAGAAAATGCTATGATTCACCTGTTTTTGAATCAAGACATGGCAGTACATTGTGGAGGTGCAGATTCTGAAGCAAATTAATGCTGCTATGTGAAAAACAGGTCTGGTTTAACATTCAGCATCTTGTGTCTTTGACTGTTAGTAGCAGAGTTCCTGGTAACAAATGTATCGTGGCTCTTTATGTAACTGAGATTCAGCAAAAATTCAGCAATTTTAAGGTTGGTTTTTGCGTAAGCTTGAATTCTTTTTTTGTCCAACTGAAGGCAATTGAAAGGAACTATTGAACTGGTCTCTGCAGTTCAAGAATGTCAACTGGTGGGCTGCTAAAGGAATACCATGCAGTCATGCACTGTAGAGTGACAGTGGCAGTAATACATCCTGGAGGACAGGAGGGGTATGAAGAACTCATTTGCACTAGGAAACAAAAATCTAGAAAAGCCATTTCCTGGGCATTTTAAAATTTTAAAGCATATGTTATTGCAGCTTTCCCCCTTGCTTTTAAAGAAAATGCTTGTGAATGTTGCAAGATTATTTTAGCTGTACTGTGGATTCTTTGCAGAGCTGCTGTTCATTCATGTTTGTAAGGTCACTGTGCTGGGCTTTATTGTTTCTGAAATAGTGAGCATCAAAGGTATGGCTAACATGGCAGGCTAGCACATCTGCCTGTAGCATTAAAAGTACACCTAATGTTAGAGTGAAGCTTTATGCAGCCAAAGATAGCCATAAGAAGAAGAAAGCAGCTAAAGGCAATGGCAGGTAGGAAGACTGCATAGGAAAAGGGCTACCAGTTTTTAATAAAAGTCAAAGGTGGTGATTAGGCTGCAAAGAGCAATATATGGATATGTAATGGAATATAAAATTGCTCTGTGTAGTCAATAATTCAAGGTATTGTCATGCCTTAAAAACAAACAAACAAACAAACATGTTCAAATTTTAGAAAATATGTAAATTGCATCTATAGATGAATGCAGCCTCTAGTGCATACAGGTAGTGATCAGCAGGGATCTCTATACTAGTGAGATCTTCAGGAACATAGGAGAGATTACATTTGCTCTAATACAGAAGGTTGAAATTACCAGGGAAAGCCATGGGGGCCACTCATTTCATAAGAACAAATGAAAGCCAAGTTTCTGAATGGCTAGAATTCAGAGGTATAAAAACCATTATGAACTGAGGGTGACCTAACATGCAATATTCCAGTCTAGCAAAGCCAGAGATCATTAGAACGCCATTTTATAGAAAACCACAAAAATGTCCAACTTTTTAGTGAGGATTAGTAATACTGAAATGTGTTTTGTATCACAGTTTTCTTGGTATTCAGAAAAGAGATCTACCAGAACAATTATTGAGTGTTTGTAGAAGAAATATTTCAGTAGTTTCATCACTGTAAATACTCAATTTTGTTATGACTGTGCTTTTTTCAATGTTTTTTGTAGCTCAAGAATTGTTATTCCTTCAACTAGGTCTGTCTTTGTCTTAGGAGGGAGTGGTTGCAGTCAGGGTTAATTTGGTGTAGTCTGAAGTGGATACCTAGTTTCACCAGTGGTTTGTATATCAGGAAATAAATATCGCAGTTCCTGCCCAGCCCATTTGAAATCTGTCCCCATCACCAAGCCAGCCTTCAGGCTTGAACAGTGTGAAATTCTGGCATCATCTATGCCAGGATTTCATTATCCAGTGTCTTACAGGTTGGTCACAAATGTGTGTCAGGATAATTTGGAAAGTTTCTGACACGTCTGTCTGGACTGCCCTCCGGTTTCACTCATCAGGTAACTCCTACATTTGCAGAAACACCTATGTATTGGGCCTTGTTACTGGGGTTGTCCCTGGCTCAAAGCAATGGAATGGGACAGTCTGGTCCCTGAGGGACAGAAAAAGGAGTCGTCTGTGTCACGTGCACTGAGGCTTCATCTACAAAAAACCATAATGCTCTGCCACTCTCTTCTATATGGTTACTCCCTACGCCATGAAACAGCTTTGATGCGAGCATTGAACTTCCAGTAAAATCAAACTGCCAAGCAAAAACTTCCCTTGCTTCTTCCCTGCCATGGCAAAGTGTAACAGTATTAGTGCTTTGGCCCAATTTGAACATCAGTGTTACATGTTACACTGTTCCAATGAGCACTTCATATGTAAATTTGCAGTTAAAATGCAACATTGTTTATTTATCACTATAAATTGACTACTTTTTACTAGTTGATAAATTCTATAACCTGGAAAATATGTGAAATAATCAGCTTTTAAAATCTATGTGAGAAAAGAGTTAATTGCATAGCTTATAGGAGGGAGGGAAAACTAACACTATGGATTCTGTCTTGTAAGCAAATCAATGGGTTGGAGTTGTCTTCTCTTGCAAGACATTACAAGTGAGCTGGCTAACCTGTTTTTCTTTAGTTACTGTAGGTGGCTTTTAAATTTTTTTTTAAGCCCAACTTCTTTTTCTTCCTTAGTAGAGAGCCTGCAACTAGGTATGATCAGTTTTGGGAAGGTTAAATTGCTCCTGCACAGATTAGGATTTGTTAACAGATGAGGTTATTGGTACTGTGTGCATTCCTAATCCCTCTTCAGTACTGGTGCATCTCCAACCCTACCAGTTTAATTAACATTGAAATTCTCATATTATTTTGGTGTGCTGATTACAGGCAAAGACTAAGTGGAAGTCAGTTTAGCATCCCAAGAGACTTCAGTGTTAACAATGCAGAAAGGGTTTTTCCTTTTTCTCCCTCTTCATGAACTCCAGATAAGCAGTAGGCCCCAGTTAGATTTTATTACTATCACGCACTCTTCATGGTCATCTTTTAATATTTGAAAGGATCATTTGTTAACTGGAAATGGTCAATTTTTTTTTTCTTTGGCTTTTGAAATATAATTTTCAATTTTTAATTTGATTCATTTAGATGAAATCATTAATCAGGGTTGAAACTGAGTTAATTTTCTGGAAAATAAATGAGGTTGTTAGAGTGAACGTTATTAAGTGGGCTCTTTGCAAGAAAGGGATAATAGCTGAAAATATGGAAGACTTTGAGAACTGTAGCAGTTGAGGGATAAAAAACAGGCATTTTTTTTTCTAGCTAAGTGCAGTAATTTTTTAAAGGAAGCTGGGCATAGGAGGGATATTTCAGAACTACCATTATTAAGGTAATACTTACAGAGTAAATGCTCTTATTAAATATATATGCTACTTAAAATGCTACAGAGCCAGAATATAGATAGAGATTTAAAAAAATGCTCTTATATTTTTTCAGACAGTATGTTTCTCCTAAAGCTCAGTATTTGCTATTCCAAGCAATGCACACTTGATTTTTGAGACAGGTAAACATTAGTTTTAGTAACTCAGCAGAGGTACAACCATCCAGTTAGAAAGCTTCCACAGAAAGGGAGTGCAGGCCATTAAAGCAGTTTTTTGATGTCTAACCCAAATTCAGCCTAAAGAGGGTTCTGTTTGCTTATTCTTTGGGGTTTGCTGCGTGATACAAAGTGATTAAGGTAGCCAGCAAAATCCTGTGTGAACAAACCAAATAAGAAGGGATTGGACTGGACAGGTAACATCCTAGATTTACCATGCAAGGTTATTTAAGTTAACTACAGAATTTATCTTGCATTGTTTCCTAATGTCATCTACTTTCTGCTAATCTTTCATTTAAAACAGAGCTTTCCCCCTCACTCCCTCCCTGAGTTCTTCCCAGCCCCCCGGATGTTAGGGCTGCCTGCTCTGCCCTGATAGGAAAGAATTTTTTCCCTTCAAGTGTTTCAGTCTTTGCTCAAGAGTTATCATAACACCAAGCACTTAGTGGCCTTAGGTCAGAATTTTTGATGGATCACTATGACTCTGTTTAGATTTTCTTTAATGCCTGTGTGCTTGTTAAGGACAATTTCAAATTCCATTATTGTTAATAAATGGTAGACATTGTAGGTATCTTATCCAACAAGGTGTTTCTTGTAGGTGTTTTTTAACTGTCCTGTCCAACAAGATATTAAATACACTCAACTGCCTTTCGCTGCAGAGGGAAATGAGTGTGGGCCCCATAGGAAGAATTCTCAAATGGAGAAGGGGTGAAAAGTTTCTGCAGTAGAAGAGAAAGTCACATGGAAGTAGAAACAGTTCGGGGCAGTAGTTGCTTTCTTTTTGAGATGTACCTTTCCATTATAAAGAAACACTAGCAATCTAATGGGTTAAGTTTGAAATGTTTTTCTGTTAAAAAATTAAATGTTTGGGAGCACAAGTTCAGTTTTCCTTTCCCTTTAGAAAGTGACAAACACCATCAACCAAATCTGAACCTTGGCAGACACAAAAGTTCAGTTTGTGCATTCTCTCTGCTAGCAAAGTTAATTAAAGAGGTGATAGGTACAGACTTGTATATGTCCAAAATATTATTTAAAAGATGGTTACTTTTGAGATAGAGCAAAACAACTGTTGATTTACAATTTTATTTTCAGTTACATCATCATGATGTAATAAATCACAGTGATGTAACAACCTCAGGTGGATAGAGTATAACATGTTAATGCAAAATGGCAGCTGTTTGATATAAAAATCCTTGGGCAGTTCTAACTGGTTTTGAGCTACAGGAAGCAAGTACCTATTCAAGGAGTGGCAAAAGTACCTCTCTTCTGGAATAAGAGATGTTCCTGAAGTCCCTCCACATGGTTAAGATCAGTCACTTGTCATCAATTAGTCAATTGCTATTAGTTACTGCTAATGGTTTTTGTATCCAGCCTGCATTATAGACCCTACTTGCTAATAGGAACAGATTAATGACTCAGCAGGAGAAGGCCAGAGGCCCCAGTTCTTAATAATATAATTTATTATACTTAGGTAGGTTTATGGTAGTATTATGTAGATGCTATGAGAATATAAAGGGACCTGCTGAATCTCAGTAACATAGTCCTGTGCCTTTGAAGTCAATAGACTGTTAAAACTGCTTTAAGTAGCAGAAGCAGAATCAGGCTGGTCCCTGAGTGTTTTCCCATGAACTTGTTTTCAGATCTCTCCTGTCTACACCTCTTTGTTTAATATGCAGTGTATTTTGGTATGCAGAAGCTATTTCTCATATGATATATATTTACAGAACTTCTTAAAATCACTCAAATTTAAATAAGTTTTAAAAGTTCATGTTGAGAAAACATCTGTTGCTTTTTCTGCACAGCTTTTAATTTTGCTGCTTGATTTGGTTTTAACAACGGCTGCTTTTCTCCAAGCTTTCCAAAATGTTCAGAGAGTCGTGGTCCCTCCCACAGTCAAAGCCACTTCAGACTCTTACATCCATGAGTGAGCAAGGCTCCTGACAACATCTCAAGTGTTTACATGAAGTTGTTTGCTAGCCAGGATGTTTCCAGGACTTTGCTGCATTTGATACTGAAGAATATCAAACAGCTTGTAGTGGGGGAAGGCAAAAGAGAGCACAAAGATGGGATTTGGGCAAAAAGGTGGCAAGGATTGCCTAGTTGGGTGTGTAGAGAAGGACCCACTTTGTCTTGGTAAGCATGTGTGGCACAGTTACTAAACAGCCCTTTGCTGCTCACTAAGGACAGTTTTGACCAGCTGGCTTGGCTGCTGGCTGTGATTACAGAAGCTGTTCTTTGAACCTAATCAAACCATTTTCCACCCCCTCTTTGCTTCTTGTGGTATGAGAAGCTCATCTCTGTCTACCTTCTTTGTCATGTTTTCTAGAGTGTTCAGTCCTGGGCAGCTTTGTATTTTCTTTCTGGTGTTTTTGTAGTGTCTTTGAACACAGCCAGTTCTGATCCTTTTTTTCTTCAAGAAGTTTCTTAGAGGGAAGGTTGCATTGCATTTCTTATTTAAAAATATATTAACAGTAATTTGCTGTAGTTTTGGCATGGAGATTCTTTCCTCCAATGACTATTTGCAGTTTGTGAGTAGCCTTCAGTGTTTGTCTTACAATAAGTTTTTTAAAAAATCAAGGCTCTATTACCTACTTATTCACATTAAAAATCTTTACCAGAGGGAAATTTTGCTTTGTTCTGATCTGTTATTTACTCTGTTTTCAAACCGTGCCTTTGAAACTCTTCAAAAATGGGGAATTTGCTCCATAGAACATCTCAAAATATCTTATGTGCAGCATTAGACAGCAATGTTAGTCTTCTGAAGATTAACATAGAAATCACAATAGCAGTGATAATAAGATGGTAAGATTAGATTTCCAATGTCTTAAGAATGACACTTTGAGAGAAACATCTGTATCTAAAACTCCACGAGGATTTTTGCAAGATGACCACTCCTTCCTCCTACAGATCTTTCTTTACCATGCTTCTCAAGTTTTAACATCAGACACTTGGATTAGTTTGGCCTCCATCTTGAGCTGTACAAGATCTTCTACTTCTTTGGTACATTTCAGACATGGACAGACTAGTAAAATGAGAGTAACAATTTTTGAGTGAATTTTGAAGCAGATACTACCTGGTTCTCCACCTTGCCAACTACAGCTGGTGTGACACCGAAGCATTTTAAAAGGCGGATCATTAATTTCCTTTGTTCCTAAGGACACATTTTATATAAGCTTTTAAAAACATAACAAATTTTTGTAGCCACTAGATAGTAAGTAGCTATCTGGTGAAACTCATTTCAGGTATAAAAATCTAACAGCAGGGGACATCTCTGTAGCAAAGTTTTTCTTTTGCATCTCCTTAGTGTGCAGCAAAAGGTGCTAGAAATTGTATTCACACAATGCTTAGGATGTCGCTGAAAGAAACATGTCAGTTCAGGCTTGGCCCAAGTCATGCTGTACACAGATACAAACACCTGCCACTGATTGAAAAAAAATAAATAGTAGTTTATCTACTGTTTGGATAAGGAAGCTGAATCTGCAATTCCCATGTTTCTGAACGGAGTGCACTGGGCTGGGATAACCATCTGTCCTGTAAGTGAGATGCTTAGCTCTGTGCAGCTATTGATAGTAACAGGGGTTACTGGCTAGCAGTGTTATCTGTGCAGTCGCCAAAGGTTTAAAAGTACACAAAACCAACTTAAAACAACCATCTTAAAAGGGCTTCTGAAGCCTCTGAAGAAAAAAATCAGGGGTTGTAAGTGCGATAGTCCAGCTTCAAGTTTCTTATTTAAGCTAAGCTTACCAGTTTAATTTTAATCCCTTTCAAACGCCTTGGTCATGCTTTGAAGATAGAAAACCGCCCCCTCAAGCTCTGAAGCAGAGCAGTGGCCCTTTTTGTTTCCACAAGCTGAAAATAAAGTGTTCACATGAGCTCATTTACAGAGAGTAGAGTTGGCAGCCTTATCAGGCGAGGAGAAAGGAGCTCTGAAGATGAAAAGCTATTGCTGTGACAGAAGTCTTTATTAGGTTGGGCAGTAATGGACCATGGTGTACATGGGATAAAGTGACGACTACCTAGAGCATTTAGGGAAAACCAGGAGAGTAATAATGTTTTATGTTGTTCTTAGACTGGCTTCTTGGGTGATCCTTCTGGCCCAGGGATGTTTGGAGTGAAAAAGGGACTGTATAAATAGCATACTGTCCCAGTTTTGCTTGGTGGTAGAGCCTCTGCTGATCACAAAAAAAAGAATGAGTCAGAAAAAGGAAAAGTAAAGATGAGTCATTCATTACGTAGTTTCATACTCAGCATTCCCTGTTGTGCTAACCCTCCACTATAGAGCTTGTTAGAAGACAGACTTTGATTGAAAATGTCTATCTAGTTTCACACATATGTCAAATCCCACTTAGAAAAAATACTTCTGCCATTGAAATGCAAAACCAGAAGGTTTCTCAGGATAATTTTTAGTTTAATAAAGTTGTTAAAGGTATAGTTACATTAAGATAATACTTCAGTATTTTATATTTATAATCAAAATAAAAGAAGCATGAAATGAAAACATTTTCTTTTTTCATCTTGCTCCACTAAGTTACTTCTTTTGCATTCAAGGGGAAGTGTCACTTTTCTGTCCATTTCCACAAAAAAACATCTCTATATTGTTCTTGCAAGTTTTGTTTGTAGTAGTTAAAAATAACTGACCACTCAGTGGAATTTTGTGGATTAGTAATGTAACTTGTGATGCATACTCTGTAAGCAGCAGATGCCTTCTTACCTTGTAGTGAGCAAGTCTACAAATTTCCCAAAGCTCATCTCAAGCCTTTGCCAAAAATGTATGGGACACCTTGTGTAGCCTAGTGGGCAGTAGTATGGAATAGACCTGTATTCTACAAGCATTATTTAGCCCACTTTGTGCTCCTATTCACTGGGATTGGGAGGGATAAAATGCATTTGGGATGGATGCCTGCAAAAACCACTGCATGCTTGGAAAACAGCTTGTGATGTGGGTGTACATTCATTGCTGTATATTTATACATCCATGGATACAGGAAGGGTTCCCTTAAAGCCACCTCACACAGTAACTGCTACTTGCATTTTGGAAATCCAGTCTCTAACTGAGGCTAATCTTCTCCTTCTAACACTAATTCCTGTGACTTCAAAATACTGTGCTAGTGCTGTTTCAGAGGCTTGAGGAGTTTTGTGCAGAGGTCTTTGTTTGCTCTTCGTGTGTTTTGTTTTCAAATATGTGAACCATGTGGTCTGAATATGGCCTGACTGACTTTTTCATTGCAGAAGGCATTTATCCCATCTGAGCTCAGTAGCAAAAGATCTGCTGACTTTAATGAGAATAGGGCTACGACTTATTTTTATATAAAAGATCATCTCTGTATTGATAATATGGTAAAATTCCACTGATATTCCCCCTGTCATTGACAACCTGTATGGCTTTTGGTTGTTGTTTTTCCTTCAGAGTTTTACATGTTCATGTGTTAGATTTCCTTCTTCATTAAGGATTCTGTCTCCTTACTAGCCTAGGTTTAAATTCTCAGAAACATTTTCTAGGTAACAATGGCTTCAAAACCCAAAACCTTTAGAATCAGTGGTACTTTAGCTAAAAGAAAAAATTGATAGCTAATTGTTTCTGTGGCTCTTATAAATTTCACAGCTGCTATGAAATTCAGATAGAGACCTGCACTGCTTTTATAGGCATCTCTGCTGCTCAGTAAAATAAAAAAGGCTTTACTTCAAGTTTTGAATTGCCTTCTTCAATGCCTTTAAAGAACAGATCCATTTCTTCATTTAATTAAAACAGTATAATTTGTACCTCAACCATACAGAGTGACAGAGGACTTTAATTGATTTGACCAATTTCTTTAAAAAAAAGAAATCACAACAATAAAACACAGTGCATTTTGTTGAAGTAACCAAGGGGGAGAAAGACCAAACCCAACAACAATAAAAAAGAAAGACAAGTGGTGGTAGTACTGCTTACATTAATTAGGAGGGTATGCTGAATATTATTCATGCTGGAAAAAGTCTGCAATTAGGATTTTAGTGGCATGGGAGTTTCAGTCAGAGTTTTCTTTTGAGTAAGGACTGCAGGCATTTGTTTGTCAAGAAAACTGTATAAAATTGCCTGATTTTAATAACAGATCTTTGTGCAGTGGAACGTGGCACTGATCTTTAAGCGTGTCCTCAGGTAAACTGCTTATTTAATAAAGAAAAAGTGTGATGGAAAACCTTCTCTTAGACAGACTTGCCTCTATTTTCATGGGTAGTGCTAAAATGGCATATTAGGATGGGAAAAAACCACCAATTTTCATTGATCCTACATCCAAATTAAATTTTAAATGTTTTTTTACAGTTGCATGTGAAAACAGAGAGGGGGAGGACACACCCACCAACCACTTGACTTTTTTAATTTAATTTTTTCACCTTTACAATAGCTTGTTCCTTTGCAGTGCTTACTTTCTTAGCAAAATAGTGTTTAGTTTGGTTCCTCACATAATAATGTAAATTGAAACTAATACTAAATAATCCGCTCAGGTTTTTTTGGTATCTGTTGCTGAATGAGAAGGACATAAAGGAATTCTTTGTCTCTCCCTACCTATTCTCAGTGAGGGAATTACTAGTCTAGCCACTGAACTTTGCCATTGGAAGCATGGCCTGTTGGAATTGCATGTAATAACCTGCATTTTCCATTTCTAAACTGACTTAATTTTACATTTCTGAAAACAATATGCACTAAACAGTTTTGGCATCATAGTTTAGAAATTGCCATTCATTTTATGGTGCATGGCATGTGAGAGCTATCTAGAAAATGTCTGGCCCAATTCAGTAGCAACAGTCTGAGATGAACAGGTAAATCTCTGTTCACTTCATTATGGGTAAAATTGGTCCATATAATTGAAGCTGAACCCTTTTCTATCTCTGCCAGCACAGGCTACTGGTACTTCAGACCTTATGTACATAATCTGTGTGTGTTTGATTTTTAATGTTATGAAGTATGTTCATGATAGAAAGAAACTCTTTTTTTATTTTTCTTTTTTTTTTTTCCAGTTTCCTTTTAAAATGCAGTACATAGAGCTTTTCTTTCTCATGCACATGTTACCAGAGAAGGGTTTTCTCTAGATAAATTACGTTCTCTCTTTCTTGAATGAGACCTAAAAGCTTCTCTGGCTGTTAAGTGTAGTATCCAGCACTTGAAATCCCGGTTAGTTTAGTTCTTGGGGACAGTTCCCAACCATGTGAGGTTTTGATAAGAATCCTATACCTTAGTGGTACCATGTATTCCATGACTTCAGAAGTGCACTAGAGTGCATTTCTTTTTTTTTTTAGTGCAAAGATTAAAGAGCTTTCCTCAGACTAGAAGCAATAGAATCCAATGGGAAAAATAAGTAACAAGCATCTTACTCTTATCTTACATATTTATTTATCTAGGAGGAGAATTTCCCCATCTTATAAATAAGTCACTATAAAAGTCAAGAAATCTGTGCAGAGGGTTTTAAACTGTATTTTAATGCTGTTTTATTCAAGTGGCTTTGAATTAAAAAAAATCACCATTCTTGATGCAGGGAAGGTACCAATCAAAATCACAGAACTCCAGCTCTGAATTTATTTAAACTGTAGGAAGTTTTTGATGTAGAACTTCAGTAGAAATCATACTAAAACTCACTCTGAATGTTGAAGGGACTGGACAAAGATAAGATTCTCAATTTAAATTTTGCAGTAGGTTCTCATTTTTTGCTTTTTGCACCTAGTCTTTTATTTACTTATTGAAATGTCCAGGTATCTCTAAAATTCTGCTGGATTGAAGTCTTTAGAATATCTGGACAAGTTTCCACTTGAGCTTGCACATAACTGCGAGTTAACCTAGTTTAAAAAGTACCTAAATACCATCCTTGAGACAACAACAGACTCCACAGAAACTTGACACAAAGTAGAGAAGTTTACTACACTTCTACTCTTTGGAGGTAGTTTGAAAAGAAGATTACTCAGCAATCTAAAAGGAAAAGCACAGGCTGGAGAGAATAATAAAGAGGTATCAATCCACTGTACCTCACCATCTGTGACACAGTGGCATGACAAGTGGAAAACTTTGTAAAATAGGAAAAATGAATTGTGTTACAGTTTCTAAAACCTGCCTCAATTCAAGAAACAAATGCTTCCTAGCATTGTGAAGATGTATACTATTCACATAAATCTCCCACGTAAACAAATGGAAAAAGTATCAAACCTTAAGAAAAATACCAGAAACCATCAGATTTGTTAAGACTATTGCAATCACAGATTTTAAGAAGTTACCATATTAAACCCCCAAAGCCCCTTCTTATAGAAAGTGCCATCTGTTTTAATTTTGTACAATAAATGATATGGCTGTTTATTCCTGGAAAACATTCTGATGTTTCCTGTAACTGGCATACAATTTTGCTGGATATAAGCATTCTTAGAAACATGTTCTTCAGTGGCCAGTCCCTTCTTTTTCTGCAGGTTAACTGAGAGTCAAGGCCTAGAGAAAACATGTTTAAATCAGTTTGCTTTGAAAATAAAGGCAAGATCTTATTCCTGTTATGTCATTATAGTAATGCAATAAGCAGTGCTCTCTCAGTCAGAACTCTCTGCATGTTTTTATACGATTCTTTTGAATATATATAGTCCGGATTAAAAATAAAAAAACCCCAAACTTGAAATGACTAAAAGTGGATCCAGATTTGATCTTGGGATCAAAATGCCTTATGGAACAAAGTGCATTTGCGGGGGGAGGGGGTTTCTGATGCAAAGAAAAAGTTGTAAGGTCAAAGAGAAGGAAAAGAGGAAGAAAAAGTCTTGTTTTGGTCAAAGGACAGTCCAAGGTGTAGTTTTGGATAAAATTATACTATAAAAGGATGAGTAAGGAATTACAGCTCCTAGCTTTTATCAGTTGTTAAGCAATGCAGTGTAATTTGTTTGTGTTCCACTGATGTATGAAGCTTATGCAGCCTTTGGTGATCATTCTCTCAAGTTCCTGCTGGATGAAGAGAAGTATACTCAGTGCAGCACATTAGGGATGGTGTCATCTCCTTTAAGACTGTGTCTGCTTTCCTAATCACAGAGATGACAGAAATTACAGGTTTTTTCATGGGAAACTCACAGAATCTAGGGAACTATTGTATATTCTAGAAAATTTGACATGTTCAGTTAAGAATTTAGATCTTTTACATATATGTGCATCAGTTTCTTTTGTGCTTTCTTTGGTCAGATCAAGAATGGATTAGTAATAAAACCAAATTCAAGTATCTGTCCCTTAGATATAGATTACAGCTTCTTAATCTGACTTTCAAAGGTACTAAAGAAGCCTTGAAAGTAAATGATGATTATGCTAAGAGCATCTCTGATACTCTTGGCAACAGTGCCAAGTAAATATTTTTCATGTGTTTGTATTTCCACTTCGTGTGTATATGTTAAGCTGATTGTCCTCTCTTGACCTAAGAATTTTTATGTTTTTAATATCATAGCAAAAGTATATAAATGTTTCATATAAAATATTATGTGAACTAAGCCATATACTTTGACTATACAGATAAGAAAAGTGAGCAGTATTCTTATTAATTCAAGCTTCTTAATGTTTCAATTAAAGTGAAAAAAGTGAGTATGTTCAAATATGGCAGGAGGAGTATATATAGTAACAGGTGAAAGTCACTATGTGTTTCATGGAATGGGACATTAAAAAAGGTGTTTCATAGTAAGTTCAAGGCTCGCTCTGCTTGAAATTTTCCTTTTCTGCTGAATACAATTCAATAATTACCCAATTTTATGGTGAACTAGTAGGGTAAGTCTTGTATCATCATAGTAAAAATATGATCATAGGAAACTTGTATGTTGTGGTGGATGTCATTTTGCATTGAATTGCATGTAAGCTTTGTGGCTAAGTTGCTCAAAAACTATTCTTGTGAGAGGATTAGGCACATTTTTTTATTCTGTGAGTGCTAGTTCTTAATATCCTGAAATATTTCTCTAGGCTTCACTTGTGGGTTTGTTTAGTTGGGATATTTGGGTACATAACCTGTAAATTCTGCTCTTCTTTTAGCCTTAATGTCTTTTTAACTCAGTGTCACAGTTTAAGGGAATGAAATCCAGCTAGAAAGGTATAGTTGTATGTTTAAAAGAAAGAAGAAACAAATAATCCAATGTATATGTCTTAATGGGGAAAAAAGAACTTTGGCAGAGGAACAGCAGTGAAAGCAGAAGATTTAGACAGGAAAGCAGTATTTGAAATAACTACAAACTCTGTGAAAGTAAATTGTTTGCTTTTCCTGCCTTTAGAAGTAACTGAAGACATTTACATGCTTCAGTGGAACTATGCTAGATTTGTAATGCATCGAGTGAGAAAACTTTGGTCTCCTCTTTGGTAAATGTTTTTTTATGGCCTGGAGAAAAATAAAATATGCGTGTATTTAGCATTGCACACAATGAATATTCCCATTGAGATCTGCACTCAGAAGGGTAGGCATATGCCAATTTAAATACACTGGACTTGTCAGGAATTATTCACTTAAAACTATTTTTTTCTTTTTCATCTGGTAAGGTTCCATATGAAAATAATTCCTGAGGATGAGGAAGTTTTATGCCTTATTTCCACTTTTTAAAAATATTTATGTAATTATGTCGCCCAATTACTTGTATTAACATACCCTTCTACATTTTGTAAGGTTTTTCTTCAGAGCAGTTACCATTACAATTTAAACAAAAATATTCTCATTCAGACATCTTTCATATAAAAATACTTTTAAGAGAAGAACAATTCTTGTGACAACAATTTTTGACCTTTTTTCTCTTTCTTTTTGCTTTGTTTTGTTCATTTATTCTGGTCAAAATTGCATACATATTCATATATTTTAATAAGAACAAAGCATTACTCTTGGATATTTTCCATAAATTTGTTGCCATAAGCAATTTGATAGACATCTACTATAACTACAATGGGAGAAGTTTTCTGTAAATCAGCCTGCCTGGTTTAGAAAACTAGAATTTATTAACCCATTTCCCAAAGGCCCAGCATTACCTATGAGATTAGAACTAAGTTGTCACTGTTCTCTGTTTTAGAGCAGGGGCATTTTATAATTAGAGTGTATTGTCTAAGTGGTTCAAAATTTATTGTAGTTTCTTGTACTGAAATCAGTTTACCTCATTCCATTAATTGTGTGTAACATTATGAACAGACAAAGATGGCTGGAAAACACCAAGCACATAATAGTGATGTTTTTCAACTGAGATTTTCTGCGTTAATTCTGATTGACTCCTAGTGCTAACTACGAAACAATAGTTGATAGGCAAGCTAACCATTGTGCTTTTGTAGAGAAAGCTTCTAGCAATAGTTATCAATAAAGTGGTATCAGTAATAAACCATTAATCGCTCAAGTCTTATCTCAAAATGAGATGCAGAGGCCTCCATGCTGTTTCTCCAGCATGTTAGGTAGCATGTCAGGCTGCAAGGCTAGCACCATGTATGAGCTCATGTAAATCAGTGACACTTTGGGCATGACTGAAGTGTTAAATACATTCAGAAGAATCCTTAAAATTCAAAGTGAAGAGTTACTGAGACTTTTTTGCTTATGTCCGTAGAACTTTGCCTGTACACATGAACTCCTTGTGTTTAATTTTCTTTTTCATTTCTCTACCAAGGTGAAACACAGAATATCTACACTTGTTTTAGGAACTGTAAAAAATTTATTCTAGTCTTTCTGTTCAGGCTTTTGCTGTTAGAGTCAGATTGTATCTTGGTTTTTTTATAGACATGTATATCAGTTTCACTTTCTGATTCTCACCTGTGCAGAATTCTTTGATACTGATATTAATGGAATGACAAGGGAAGGGTTATAGGCAGAGAAAGGAAAAGTGCATTTGAAAAACATTTGTTTCAGTAATGTTATGTAGATATACAAATACCTATTCAAAGAGGTAAAGTCTTTAATTGGATTGATGACATCCTTTCAACCGGATACTCCACTGACATCTGCAGTATTCTCAGTTGAGGCAAATTATTGTACACTACAGCACTTTGTATAATACACAAATACTGATTTCTTGAGAAGGATTCTGTGGATGAGATTGTGAGCCTCGTTAAAGGCCATTTATGAAGTCCCTGGCAAGACTATTTTGGGTATATCACTCATGAATTCAAAATCAGGTGATTTTTAATCAAACATATGCTGGAGACTTAATTTTGTTTTAACATTTTGATTTTATGTACTGGTTTAGTCTGTGACTTTGAAAACTTCTCATGTATGTAAGAATATATGTGCAGACACAAAACATTTCCACCATTCTTTTGGAAATACCCTATTATAATCCCCTCACTTCCCTCTGCATTCAAAAACTTTGAAGACAGATTTTTAATTCGAACTAAAAAATAGTTTCCTGTATTTAACCTCTGAGTAAACATTTGGAATGAATACTGAGGACACTTCAATTACATTCCTTAATATCCGGGGGTTGGTGAGGGCAGAAGGAAGTTTCAGAGTAATTGCAACACATTGTAGATAAAAATATTCTGTACTGATACTCTTGCAGGACTTCCTATTACTGTCGTGACCAGAAATTATGGAAACTATTTGTGAAGAGTTTGTCTAAATAATTTATTTTTCTGTTGATTACTAAATACTTTGTTGTGAGTAAATTAACAGGTTTTTTTACAGACTCTATACTCATCATTACTGGGTACACTACTACCCACTTCTTTTTGAGGAGGAGACAAATAATTTCTTTCTGAGTGCTTTTTTCTCAGTGTTGATTAAGCCACACCTTGGAATGGTTTTACCTGCCACCTCCAGAAACCGTAATATATGCAGAGAGCATATCTCCCTTCTTTGTTTCTACCTTTCAATACAATGCTACAAGATAGAACTAACAGGAAGCAATTCCACCAAACTGACATTTTACGTTTATTTCTTTATTTTCATAGAATCATAGAATGCTTTGGGTTGGAAGGGACCTCAAAGATCACCTAATTCTAACCTCCATTCCGTAGGCATGGGCACCTCCCACCAGACCAAGTTGCTCAAAGCCCCATCCAAGTCAGCCTGGAGCACTTCCAGGGATGGGACATACGCAGCTCCTCTGGACAACATCTTCCTCTGTCTCATTACCCTTACAGTAAAGAATTTCTTTCTAGTGTCCAACTTATATCGACTCCCAGTTTAAAGCCATTACCCCATGTCCTATCACTGCGTGCCCTTATATAAAAAGTCCCTCCCCAGCTTTCCTGGAGCCCCTTCAGGTGCTGGAAGGCTGCTATAAATTCTCCCCAGAGCCTTCTCCAGGCTGAACAGCCCCAACTTTCTCAGCCTGTTTTCATTTTACTATGACTGTGCCTTGATTTTATGCCTATCTAGTGTCATAATTCTTAAGTTTTAGTTTTGTTGTTGAACAGTCAGCACTGTAACCTGCTGGCAACAGTGAAACAACAAAAAAATTACTCTTCTGCATTAACTCTGAGGTTTTCAGGCTGGAGCAACACTGCACGAAAAGATTCTGTGATGTGGTATGTCAGTACCTTCTAGTCTGAAAATACTAACTTAGATCACTCATTTCTTTTTCCTGCACAAGTAGCAGGTGAAGATTCCCCTTTTTAAAATAAGCATCTGTTTAGAGAGGTCAGGAAGGGGGGCAAAAACCAGGATTTTCAAATACCTTACAGTCATAAAATGTGGCCATCTGCACTATGGATTTATATAAGCTAGTGTTGAACTTCAGGCTGGAGCAGGTAGAATTTTAAGAAACAGAACATTACATTTCCCGTATGTGGGCAGGAAGAGCACATATATAGAGAGAGAGACCCCAAATGAAACCCAGTTGTTTTAAATGAAATTAAACGAAACAGAAAAGAGGAAAAAAATATCAAACAATCCTAGGAAATATGTTTGGTAGGGTAAATAACTTTTAGTATTTCAATGCATTGTACATTTGTTTTAAAGATCTAGTAATCTAGTAATCCTTTTGTTTTCTATGGTTCTGTTCCAGCAAATGAAATAACTTCCACTAGATAGAAATCCTAATTCTAAGCAAACTGTTTCTTAGTCCCAGTAGGACTTCTGTAACTGTTTCACCTCATGCTATTAAGAACTTTTCTGTGATTTCTGGATCTCATATTAATTCCAGAGTTCCACATCATCCAAGTCACTAACTGAAATATTGTGAAACTGCACATTATTGTATCTGAAAAGGGTATTGAGATCTTGATTCATGCTACTGGTACTTCACAGTCCAATTATTATAACGCCTTTCATTTTGATCTTCCCATCTCTCTTGAGAGTTGCCAGCAAATGGTCCAGAACTTAAGTTAGACTTCTTTTCTATTACAGTTGTCACTAGAATAGCTCTTGAATTCTTTATAAGCTTTGATGAAGTGATCTAGAATAAAGGCCTGCTTTTGACCTTCAGGCCTTGCTCAAACTTACTTTTTGACCTTTCTGTCTCCTGGTGTTGCATGTGCTCTCTGGGGGTCACCAGCCAGGCTGACTTTCCCAGTCTGCACTTTTCACCTTAAAGTAATGGTTACAAGTGTATTGATGCAGTAATGACTTTACAGCCCAGCAAGCTCCACTTCATTAAATCGGCTGTAATTTGAACTCTGAAACAAGATAGCATCTTGTGCAAGTATGTTTAAATAAATTAAGGTAAAAATGGTGAATAGGCTTACCTTTTCTGTTAAGGTGGCTTTGTATTGCCAGTTGAGTGGAAATAGTGATAGATTGCCATTATTCATTCTTACAACTTGTCCCAGGACACTGTATGCATAATTAAATAAATAAGACAGATAGCATTATATAGTATGGTTATGATATTGACATATCACATTGACATGAAATTTAACAGTGCAATTAACAACAGTATTTTCTGTTTGCTTTGGCAGTATTTAACACTGCTTCCCAGTTACTAGTAGATTAATAGTCCAGGTGATGTGGAGAGAAGTGATTGATAGTAACTGCTTCATTTCAGCAATTTCAAAACATATATATATATATATATATTCAATGTTGTCTTAGGTCCACATTGCTTTTTCTGCACATTTTACAAATATGCACATTTTGATGCAACATAGGCTTTTCCTCGTACCAGAAAAGCGAGGTTTAAAAAATAGAAGTTTTTCAGCCTGCATTTCAGCCTTAAACTAGTGGCCTAGTTTAAGTCTCATTAAAATCAAGGTGACTCTAGCATATTTCTAATGAAGTTCTTGTAGCAAAACATTCAGAAAAGATCAAACTTAAGCACTAGGAACTAAGTGCATAGAGTGTATCTCTTCCAGAAAAGAATCATGTTATTTTGTAAGTTCTTATGTGAAGTGTAAATAGTATTCTTTTCGTAATATTTGAAAGCTAACAATAGGTATTGCATGATAAATACTGCAGAGTAGCTGTCCTGGTTTTAGTTTTCCTTTTTTTCTTCTTTGCACATTCACCTCTTCTTGAACAGAAATAAAAGGTTCAAGGCTTGTCAGCATCAGTTTATAGATAGCTGTTTAAAAATAATGAGATATTGGGTATTGTGAGGCTCAGGGCTGTCTTGCCAGACTCATTTATTTCCATTCACCTTTTGTCAGAATTGCAGACAGAAGACATTCAATTAAAACTTGTCACCTGTTGCGTGTGACCTAATTTGTATTTGTGAGTGTCACAGATTAGGATGCTTAGCTTCGTATGGAACCATTAAAAATGTAAAGCAACAATCATACTCTTAAACATTTTATGCCAGCTTCTTGTTGAGTGAGCATCTTTGTTTGTGGTCCATTCTTCAATGGAAATCACTTTGCCAAGAAATAATAAAATTTGTTTACACAAAATGTCATTTGCATGGAAAAACTATGTAGATTTTATGCATGTTCTTTTATGTTTTAATGCATAAATGACAGTGCACAAAAATTCAGCGTGTATATGATTAGTTCATGCAAAGTTAATGTTCCTTTCAAGAAAGGTTGAGTACTGAGCTGTGTAACACATTTATCAATTCTTTTTTCAAACTAAAAAAAACCCCTCTGTGCTTTAACCAGAAAAATTTGTTTTTCAGTTCCTTTGCCAAAATCCAGCCTTCTCATCTCCTCCTCTCAAAAAAAAAAAAAAAAAAAAAAGAAAAAAAAGAAAAAAAAAATTCCAAATTAGTACTTACATTTGGTTGCCCACAAGCATTTTTAATTATTAATAATGAGCAAAATGTTAAATGAAATATTGGTTTGTAACATTTGTTTTACAAAAGCAATATTCTTTTTTTCTCTTTTGATTTTTTTTTAACCTGGAAAAGTTCACTATATGTTTTAATTGGCCCAAATTTTTTTTTTTAATAGTAATGCGTTTGTTGAAAATCTTTGTCAGAGGAATGGATTAATTAATAACTTATTCATAGTCATAGAGTAAGTTTGGTTGTTATAGTAATAAACAGTGGGTTTGGTTTTTTTCCAGTCCATTATATGGCCAAATTCCTGATCTAAATTGCTTTATAGGCATCTCTTATGGACAGCCAATTTTACCCTATCTCAAATAATTTTTGGTACTGTCTGAATATAAAGTAGAAGGATGATTTTTAGACTTCATATCATACAGTGCATAGTGTATTTGATAGTAGATGGCTGTCAAAAGAGTAAAAACTAAAGCCTTCCCCTGATAATTGTTATTTTGGCTGTAGTTCATAGAATGGTTCAGGTTGGAAGGGACCTGAAAAGATCATCTAATTCCAACCCCACTCCATGCTCAGGGACACTTCCCACCAGACCGTGTTGATCAAAGTCCCATCCAGCCTGGGGCTTCCAGAGAGGGGGAGATTGTGTAGATTCTTGCAATGTCTCACCACCCTCACCCTAAAGAATTTCTTCCTAATGTTAAACCCTCATCTACTGTCTTCCAGTTTAAAACCATTACCCCTTGTCCTCTCACTACACGCCCTTATATAAAAAGTCCCTCCCCAGCTTTCCTGTAGCCCCTTCAGATACTGGAAGGCTTCTATGAGGTTTCCCTGGAGCCTTCTTTTCTCCAGGCTCAACAACTCCAACTCTCAGCCTGTCTTAACAGGAGAGGTGCTCCAGCCCTCTGGTCGTCTTCATGGCCCTGTTCTGGATTTACTCCCTCAGATCCATGTCCTTCTTGTGCTGGGGGCTCCAGAACTGGACACTGTACTCCAGGTTGGGTCTCAGGAGAGCAGAGGGGAGTTGCTTGCCTTGATGTGCTGGTCACACTTTTTTTGATGCAGCCCAGGATAGGGTTGGCTTTCTGGGTTTTCACAGTTTTACTGTTACTCCTAGCTTTTACCTTCTTTGGTGACCTAGGACTCAGTTTTCAAAATGTTACCTTCCTAATGGACACATACTTTACATCTCTGAGTTTTTTATCTGCACATGGTATTATACTTTGTAGACTGATTTCACATACTCTCTGGCATCCCTAAAATTCAGCACATAAAATAAATGCACTGATCCTGGGGAAAAGATAGCTCACACAATTTTTTTCTTTCTGCATGTTTCTACTCTATTGAGAGAGGTCTTTTGTGGTTTATAGCAGAAGTATTTTTTCCACTGCAGATCTTTCAGACTGTAGGATTAACATGTTGGCCTCACACTTCTCTAATCTCAAAATGTGGAGATTACTGAGTTGTCTGAAGAGTTAGTTGATGACCACACATTCTTATCTCCAAATAGATTCTCCTTGTGTTCACAGTGGAAAAATCAACTAGTTTTCCCCTTACATATGGATAAATGCAAACCCCAGAGTTAATAATATTTATCCAAGTTTACTCAGAAATCTTACAAGTAAGCATGGTATGTTCAAGTGAACTGGAACACTCTGTCAAGATGTTGTCCGAGGGGAGAACTACATCAGAACCTGTCATTAAAATTCCTTTTGCTCCTTGAAGTTTTGCTGCTAATCTGTTTTTTGCCTCTGCTTGTTCTAGAGGAACTGACGTTCCTCTAGAGCTTGGCAAGATGAAATGATGTGGGTATCCATTTTTACTGGTCTCATTGTGCAATTTAAGACAATGCTGGGAATCTTACATACATCTGCAGAAAAAGGATCATTACCTAGTTACATATCTGAAAAAATTAGATAGACATTTATTTGGTAATATAGAGTGCTGTGTTAGAGCTTGCCAGCATGATACTGGTGTAGAATATGTCTGCTTGCCATAAATCTCTTATGTAGAGGGTACAAAAAGGGAGCAGAATTTGAAATTTTCACAGTAAGCAAATTTTTTTTTTCCATCTAATCTCATACCTGTTCTTTACTGATGTACTGTAAGGAAGAGAGGGAGTTTTGATTTATTCAGATATTAATTTTTAAGTTACTGGTTGTTTTTTTTTTCTATGAAAAAGAAAAAGCTAGTACCAATTAAAGGTAGTAAGCAATTTCATTTAGGCTATCCTGGTATTGGTGGGTCTTTATTTGAGGGATTGGGCTAACGCCCTCAAAATTAGCTCAAGGATTGCCTGTGGATAGAGCTCCATGGACAGGACAAGAATGTTTTGGGGGCAAGAAGACAAACGAACACTGAATTCTTGTGTTTGAGGTAAGAAGGGAGAGAATGGAAAACAGGAAGGAAGGCATATTATACAAGAGTAAATAGTGTAGTTTGGATATTGCTGGGACTTGTATGGAAAAATAGATGACACTGAGAAATATGATTATTGTACTGAGGACCTGAATTGCAACAAGGGATATACAGGGATAAGGGCAATTCTTATAATATATAACACCAGTCACAGTGGGGTACCTGTCCCACACAAGGGGATCAACTAAGTGTGAGAAAAGGACTAAAGAAAAGGAATAATTTGCCTCTGTTTGCGAGGGAGGAGCAGATGAGGAAATAGAGAAAACTAAGAGCTCATGTTTGTCTGTGTTAAGTTTGTTAAGATTGAGGCACCTGGTGGGTACTGCATTGTGTGTATCAGCTCAGCTTACTTCTGTAAAGGCTTTTGAGAATTAAAATACCACTTAGGGTGTGTTAGAGTATCAGAAATTTATTCCAAAATAGCTACTTTTTAATGGTACTAGGAGCAAGGAAGGCTTGGGAGCTAAAATGATGGTGAACTCCATATCAGTTTTAATGAAAGGCTTCTAAAGCTCTAATTTACATTCTGTTGATATTACGTTATAAAAAATGTTTTCACATTAGAATTGAAATTAGTTATACTGTGGATGAAGGTAGTTTTGAAGTGTGTAATTCTGTTACTCCCCAGTTATATAGAATTACAATTTTTTCTTATTTATAGCTATGTGTAAGAGGTGAGAACATGGATGTATGTATAATTTTGCTATTGTTACAGTTATCTGTATTTCCATCCACTTGAGTGTGTGTCTGGCTTTAGTATCTATCATGGCAAATGGAAAAGAGGTAAAAAAGTTGTTCATCTTGGTAGATTTATATTATTTTAATTTAAGCTTCAGTTCCATTACTTTTTGATTAAACATACTTCTATCTGATGTTATCCATCTTTTATCACTATGGAATCTGCTCCCAAGCAGAAAGAAGGATGGCATCTGAATTATGCAGAAATCGTTTTCTATCTATTTTTCTTCAAATGCTGGACAGTCTTTTTCAAAATACCTCCAATATTGCATGTGGCATGCTCTAATCCTCTGCCTATTTCTGAATATTTGACTGTCAAAACCTTGATCTCTTTCTTTTTTTTTTTTCTTTTTTCTTTTCCTCCTTTTTTTTTTTTTTTCTTATGGCAGCATGTTGTTCTGGGTGTCATTTGCTTTAGTGTAGCTCAGACTCCCTATTCATGAGTGAAGAATACTAAATTACTGTTAGCTCTGAAAGGCTTTTTAAAGTGGTGTTGTTCATGCATTTCAAAGTATAACTTCAAAAACAAAAAAAACCACCCATGCTTTGGTTGTTGAAACTCTTACGAATTTTATAAGAGCTTAGACCATGTATACATAACATTTAGTAGTGAAATTGGTAAATATTATAGGTATTACTTCATTTGTTATTTTAGATGTGTTTAGAGATGTTGGTTTTGTTATTTATGTAATTGGTGGCATACAGTGACAAACATAATTTTTCAGTTTGAGGGAACAAAATAACAGTCTTCAGCAGTAAACCAAATGAAATTTCACTATTAAATACAGATGATTCCTACTCACTTTGCTGGTGAGCTCACAATGTTGAGCACTGTTGTATACAATTCACTGCTTTATAGATACAGACATTGGTTGTGTTCTTAAGCCAAATATCTCCTCTGTCATTAACCTTTATAGATTCCAGCAGTCCATCTGGGCAAATGGAAACCCCATGTACACAGAGCCATCTCTGCCAGTCGAGAAGTACAGACTTGGCTCTCTAAATTGCCATCTTCCTTTGCTCAGCTAGTGAGTGTTCTGGTGCCTTAGGCTCATGCCAGCTTGAAGAGTAGGAGATAGAGCAGGAAAACAAAACAAAACAAAAATAGAGGGAAGAAATATAAATGACAACCAAAACCTAATCAGTAAGTGTTGGCTTTGGATTTCTGGCTATTTGGCAAAATGGCTTTTCTTCACCAAAACCCAGTCAATCCTCTTTGGTTTTTGAGGATGAAAGAGGACTGGCTGATGTTTCCTCGTGATTAGACTGTGTTTTACCAGTGCAGGTTGATGGGCAACACATAAACCCTGTGCTGAATTCTTGCTGTAATCCTCAAGTGTTAGCTTCCTTGGTGGGGGTTACTCTGCAGTCCAGAAACCAGTTCTGGAGGTATTTTCTTCAAGAGAGAGAATGGGAAAAAGTAGAGCAGGCCACAGCTGTGGCAATAGAAAATATAAAAAGAGGGAGGAGAGCTAAAAAATACAATTGAAAAGAAAAATGAGAAAATAAGCTGCACCTCATTACATCACTTACAGGGATCATTGGTATGTAATGTGGCCTTTCATTCTTTTTAGTTGAACCTTTGTCATCAGGGACAGATTTTACACTTGGTCTTACTTGTGCTGTTGCCTAGCATATGTGCTGACTTTTTTAAACTTCACTGTTATGTTACCACTTGTTTATACTAACATTGGTCTGGAAATCTGCCTGGGTGACTCAGAAAGAAATAAAAATACTTCACTGTTTTATGGTACCTAGCATCTTTTATTTTACCCTGTATTTTTTGTTTTGTCTATGAGAGTAGCTATAGCTTGTTTGGGGAGCATAAACTCCTTTATTAACTGTACAGAGCAGGTAAGAAAATGCTGTACTGTCACAATGAACAATTTGGACAATTACCACATGTTAATTCAGCATTTCTGACATCTAAATGAACACCCATACAATTTCTTTCAAACTCTGATGAATCGTTTCAGGTCTTTAAGCCACATGTGTTCTTATTTTACTAAAGATACTTTGTGTCCTCTGACTATTTTAATCCATGTTAATTAAAGGCATTGGGTTTGACTCTTTAAACTGTATACAGCACCTATTGTTTCTTAATGTCTCATTCTCTGTACTTCTCCTGTTAGCTTTGTGTATCCATAGTGTTTATTACAGCTTTGATCTTCTGCTTCTATCAAAGACAATTTAAGATCAGAAGCTAAACTTTTTAGGTGTTTTTAATAATATATGGAAATGAAAAAATAGTTTTAAACAAACAGGAAATTGTGTTGTATACTTGAAACTTGCATATGAGGAACTTTAAGCAGCGTGGAAGTACTTGGAGTGCCACTTTCCGTTGCTCTTTAAAATTATTCTTGCGAAATGAAAAAAATATTTTAAATAAATATTTCAAGGCAGGAGATAGAAGATCATTACCTGGAAGTTATTTTGTAATACATTTAATTACACGTTTCCTTGTTTTTCCCAATGTAGGTGTCCGCCTAGACAGAGTACGTGGAGGTCGCCAGAAGTACAAGCGCAGAATAGATGCAGAGAATAGCCCATACCTGAACCCTCAGCTAGTTCAGCCAGCAAAAAAGCCATGTGAGTACATCATATATACAAAACTCTACAAGTTGACTTCTAGCTTTGCTTGTTAAGCTTCTTCTGAGTGGGACAAGGGTTTGGTCAGAAGATGTTACATTGAACACTGTATCCATTTAGCTGCTAACATTTTTTTTTAAAAATATGCTCATCTTTCTCAAGTGGAGTTGAACAAATAATACTTTTACAGATGGAAGTGTATAAAAGGCATGGTTTATGCAGAGCAAATTTTACATTTACAGGTTATCTTTATTTTCAGTGGTACATAAAATTCATGCTATGATCATTAGTTCATTGAACCTTCTAGTTTCAGATTCCACAAGAAAGTGATTTTTGTGGTTTTCACTAACTAAATGAGTTTGCTCAACCTCCCAAAGAAAATACATTAAGAGCCTCATTAATTTACACCTATAGATTAATACACTACCTAGCATTAGATTAAAACAGCAATATGCCACACTAATAACAAGCATAGATTGGTAGTTTGGGCTCTAGTAGCCTCATGGATTTTTTGCTTTGTTTTTTAATGTTTTAATAATGTCCTTGATTGTATTTTGTCAGACTGAAATTAAGAGAGAGAGCGAGAGCTGATCATCTCATTGCTAAAATACAAGTTCCATCCTCTTTGCGATTAACTAAAAATAGTTAGGGGTTTTGCTTTGCAGCTTATATAAACCCAAGCAGCAACTGTACTAATTCCATGAAGTAAATTTAATAGCATTATAGCAGTAGTGCAGGGGGCTAGTGTATTACCCTGCAAAGGCGTAACGCTCTGTATTAAGTGTTGTAAACTCTTTCAAGTTCAAAGGAGAATACACACATCCAGTTGCTCCTGCAGAAAAAGTTAGTTTGTTCCTGAAACAGAGAAATAAGTCAGAGCAGCAATGAGGACAAAACTACTCATTGGCTTCCATTTGCCTGTGCCTCTTACAAAACAAATGTCAATTTCAGGCTCTTGAAAATTCCTGGCTGTATAGCAAATGGGATTTGTTTCTGTTCGTGTTCCCCAGTAGGGGACAGTGCTGTGTACAATACGTGTGAGCATATGGGGATCTGGAGAGCAAATAAACAGTTTTTGAGCTGTAAGTGAAAGGGCATTTTAGCTGTGTCAAAGAAAAAACAGCCAGTTTTACATAAAATTAAGGCTTAAGTGAACATATGGCATAGTTTCCTTTTTGCCTTTCCAGAAAACATTATGCTGATTATATTCCTTCAATTGTCCAATCTGGCATCTTCTGCTCAGCCTCCATAAGCTGTCCCACCATTCTGTAAATACAATCTAGGGCTGCACTAAGCAGATTTTGCACATTATAATAAAAACTTTCTGATAATACAATAAAATTTAATAAACTCTAATGCTTAATTTCATTAGAGGTTTAGTTTTCCTGGGTGCACAGATTGTCAGTTTTTCATTTACTTGATATTGTCATTGAGTAGAAATGTTGATAGCCTAGCAGACAGGCAAAAAAATCCAACCCCAAAACCCCAAGCACTTAAATATGAAGAGAGGTTAACGCTGTTGTACTGAAACACAAGAACCTCTTTGTAAACTCCAGATTACTGCAAAGCACTGCATTACATTGCCTTTGAGACAATAGCTACACAAGTTTCTGCAAGCTCCATTTGTCTGAAATAAACTAACCTCCTTATAAATCATTACTCATTATCTAAGTGCCTCCCTTCATTTACCTGAGCTCGTCCAATTACAAACATTTTTGTAGCAAACATTTATAAAACTTAATTTTCAGATCCTGACAGATAAATGACAAGACTCAAAACAGTTGAATTGGTTTTGTGTGGATGTAGCCTGGGAGATTTTCTGGACCCTGACTGATAGTTTGTGAATAACAAAGGCACAGGAATGAAAATTGGGTTCTATTGATTCTAATTAGGGAAACATTAAATAAGATTTATCTAGAAACAGTGCTCGTGGCTATTCAGTTTTCTGAGTGATGGAGCTTGCCCAGTATATTAAAAATTTTCCTGTGGTCTGTACTATTGCACACTCCAATACAGATAGCTTTTTCCCCCATTATAAAAAGAACAGGTGTTTGGAGGATCTTTCCTACACCTACTTCTGACTTCTAGTGTATTTTCCAGCTTCACCATGGAATTACAGTGGTCTCCTTGTAGATCTTGTTGATCGCAAAAATAAAAAGAAATTGAGATTTTGTGAATTTTGGGTCAAAATACACAGTATTGCTGGATAATCTGCAGAAAGCCATTGGTGAGAAACCTAAGAAAAATATAAAAGAGGTTCTTTGGCCATTTTTTGTGTTTGCAGGGAAGGAAAAACCAGCCTGGAGATGTGAATGCTTCTTCATCCATTTATCCCTGGTTAAAACTCCACAATTCTCAGTTACATGTGTTTCAATATAAAGAAATTCTCAGTTTATCCTACTTCTCAATACATGTAAAAATATTGGAACTTGGAAAGAATCAATGTTATCTTGTCTCCCCTAAAAATAGGATGTTTTCTCTGTGAAATTAAACAGGATATAAATAGAATGTTAAAAAATTACGTGCAAAGGCTGTTTGCCAATATAAGTTAAAACTGCCATCTGTCATCTTTAAATAAGAATTCCTCATTAATCAGTTTGATAATCAGTAGAATATTGAGATAAAAAATTACTCAGTTGGCATGGTTCCTGTAATACATACACAGCGTGAATATATCCCTCTGCAATAAAACATGCTTGATGTGATGGTTTCCAGTTGTCTCCTACACTTATATGGAGGGATAACATACATCACAAGTCCTGACACACAAATTTGGAATAAGGCAAAAATTGTAGAGACGGTAGATCAGAACTGAGGAGTCTGTGTCACAATAGAGCAGTAAATTATCAGAAATCTGAATGAAGTGAGTATTTTATGGAAATCTGTCATGGGCTGGTAGGGAGTCTCTCTGATACTCCTGCACAAGTCTCATCCCTGCTAGCTTCCACTGTAGCTCCTCCACAGGGGTGTGGTCCATCCTGTGACTTATATGTGAAAGGGGAAAATGACACTCATTCCATCAGCTTTCTCTGCAGTCTCAAAAATTATTTGCATCTTCTCATCATGGAATCCCACCTATATCAAGCCCCGTGACTCCTCATCCTAAGGAAGGGAACAGATCAGTTTAAATTCTCTAAAGAGTGATATTTGGGCATTAAAATCTAGTGGTGCACTTGAGTTGACAAGACATACCTACCAGGAGAGGTGAAACAAATATTTTGGGAAGTATACTAACTCATCCTCTATTAGAGGGCTTAATGAATTAGTCCTCTTCCCATTTTTCAGTTCTGCCTTCTCAGAGCAACAAATCAGGCTATTGTATTGGAGGGATTTTCATTGTGCCACCTGGATCTAATACTCTTCTAGAATATGGAATAACAACACCGCATTTTAAATCTTTCAGGCTCTTCTGCTCTTTTTTGTTGTCTTTACATCCCTTATAAATTAATTGATTGATCCGAATAGATTTCACGTGTCATCTGGATGAAAATGTGAATATTAAACACGTTAATGCAAATACTATTTAGGTAAAAGTAACCAGTGTATTAATATGATGAAGATTAATGCTTTGCACAAAACCAGTTTTCTGAGTTAGAGTCTTTGTCTATTGATACTGGACTTAGTTTTGCACTCTTTATTCTCTTTAATAGCTACTCCTGACTAGATGTGAGAGGAGATCATTAGTCTGGTTTTTTCTACTTCAAGGGAGTAATTTTATACATTATTCTTGATGTGTGTGTTTCACTGAAAAGCAAATATATGACCTCACCTGGCTTTTCTCAAAGTGTAGGCCCTCAGGAGTACAGATTAATTCCTAACATTTTAGCAGAAAGGATACCCATAAGCTAAGATATATAGGATAATGGGTGCTGAGCAAGTCCTGAGACCGTTTCTGTGACAAGGGTTTGACAATGTCATCTGAAGCCAAGTCTGGTAATTGGAATTGCACTGACCAATTGCATGTGGTATTTACTTGCTCAAAAAATACACCTTCCTTGGGATGGGCAGGGGGTGAAGGGGTGTGGATAGTAAGAGGAAGGCAAAACTTTTCTATTTACAGAGTCCAAAATACATTATACTGCATGAATATTTTTTTACGAAGTTCATTTTGTGATATTAGGAAGTGATAATGTATTTCTACATTCCATTACTATTTACTATTTACTTTTTTTACAATTTACTTTTTGAAAAATAAACATGTCAAGCTTGATAAACATTGTCAGTGGATCAGATTTGTTTGTGCTGTAACCAGTGAAGTTACAATAAGGTTTAATTGGGTTCATCATCAATGGGTTTAAGAAAAATTCTTGTGCACTTTGAAATAGGAGCTATCTGTTTTAAAAGAAGAATGATGCTACTGGTGATCTTGTATTCTTCTGAACCATTTTTACAGATAACAAGATTGTCTCCCATTTGCTGGTGGCAGAACCAGAGAAGATCTATGCTATGCCTGACCCCACTGTTCCAGACAGTGACATCAAAGCGCTTACCACTCTTTGTGACCTGGCAGATAGAGAACTGGTGGTGATCATTGGATGGGCTAAGCATATTCCAGGTACATACAAGTATTTATTGCAAATGGATCACATACAGCAATCATTGCATGGGTTATTCTGTTGTGGTACAAAGTATGATTTATTTTCACACTGAAATGTATACAGTTTTCTCAGGGCTCCAGATAATTCACGTAGGGCGTAGGTTAGATGATAATATATCTTTCCTTGGAAATTCTATTATTGTTGCTATGAGTGTTTCTGTGTTGGTGAGACTTACATGACTTACAGTGAACAATGATTTTTTTTTCATGCATTACTTCTATTAAGATAAACTTGCCTTGCAATCCAGACTGTTAGCCTGGTACGAAGGGCAGTGGAAGTGCTTGCCTCTGTACTCATCTGATTCAGTAGTAGTTGAATGTAAGTCTATTCCATAAAGGCATCACTATCTTACACTGATGGCAGAAGGTTCAAAAATTTAGTTAGATTTTGGCATGGCACAGAGGAGTTGTCCTCTTTGTTGACTTGAACTAGTATAAGACCTGGATATTACAGTAGAAAGAACTGAATTGTACCAAAAAGTCTCTTCCAATGGCTTAGTATTGCTTCATCACCTGAGCATGGTGATAGTATAAAGCCTAAGTGGAATGCTTGTTAGCAACAATGGTTGGAGTCATCAGAATCAGTTTCTCAGGAGATTAGGAATTTCTTCAGATAACATTTGAGGTATGTTTTGATTTCCTTCAATCCTGAGGTGTCTGTGCCTTCTCTTGTGGGCTCACAGACAAGCTTATAGAGTCTCCGGGGTTCTCAATCAAAACTTGCAGAAATGGTAAATTCACACAAAAAAAGATCAGCTGTTTTTCTTATTTCTTAAAGTATTTTTTCCAGTCCAGCAGATGGGTGAGCATATTAGTGTCTTTTCATCTGCTCATTAATTTCCTAATTTTGATAGCAGTGCCTTATTCAACATAAGAATTGATATTTTGTAATTCCTCTAAGTAGTGTAATGTCCTCATTTTAGATATGATTTGGGGATATCTTAAAATTAGAATAAATAATCCAGTAATATTCTTGTTTATCAAAGTTAATTTTATTTCTAGTATCAAAAAAAATTGCAAAGAAATTGAAAGAAATAGTCTTCCTGGGTTGTTTTTTTTTTCTCTTGTGCTAAGCAGAAGAAGGCCTCAGTTCTTCTGGTAAGAGTTTCTGGGTTATTGTTGATGAACACTAACAAAGAGTAGTAGAAAAATAATTTGTTCATTTATGTAAAGTTATTTTACTGCAGATGAGAGACAATCTGCAGACTCTGAAGTAGGCAGTATGTGACACAGCTGAAATTCAGTCATTCTCTGTGCCACAAACGGTGTATAAACAAGCTTTTGTATCACAAGCAACGTTTTTCTGGTACAGTTAACTTATTTCTGTCTCCTTAAACTAGTTTGTCTTTATGCTTTGAATGCTACAGTAATTTCTTTAATCAAATTGATGGAAGTCCCTTTCCCAGCCCACACTGAAACCAATTTATTGGTCATGATACGCCAGCTATGTTGCTAACAGTCGTAACGAAGTGTCAGGCGATATCGCAGTGAAGCTAATTTGAAGTCATTAGGTGTGCAGCGTTCAGGCAACAATTTGTTACAGTGGTTAGGAACACAGCTGACATTTCTGAATGGCTTTGTTCAGAGCAGTTCTAGATGAGCCCAAGCAAATTGTAAACTAATTTAAACATCACTCTATATTGTACTAGCTACTTTGTCTTACACTGGTTGCTAATAAAGCACCCCAAGTTAAGTCAAAGTGAGTTAAACAGGGGAGTTTGAGTTTCATCTTTGGAAGATACCCAGATCACCTTAACCAAAATAGAGTAGCTCTCAAAGAAGTCAGTCATGCTCCATAGTAGTTGCATGGGAACTTACATAATTTTGGTTTGTGAAGCTGTTGTGTAGCCTTGATTTGGCTGAAGGGGTAGGAAAAGCAGCGGGATGAGACTGAGCAGCTTTTGAAACGATGGCTTTGCTTAGCATGGAAAGGTATTGGATGTTGTAAACTGCCCTTGAAAATAAAGTCTGTGATCTGAACCAGTTGAGGAACATCTCTGCCATGAGGCAGACTTTTATTACAAGGTAAACTTAAAACCACACCTGCCCTGGTAAAGCCACACCAGCATTACACACTAAGTTTACTCTCCTGACTCCATTTAGGAGTCAGAAGCAGGAAAAAAAAAAGAAGTAAAGACAATCTTTTTACAAGCCTTCTGGTAACAGAGGGCAGTGATAAAATCTCTGCTTGCTGTCTGGCATTTGATCACAAAAATCAAAATGCAAAATGGCTTGACATGCTAAAGGGCAAATGTGGTGAGCTTTTGTAGCTTCATTTTGAATGATGGAGTGTAGCTGAACTTGGACTGCCTATGCTTAGCTAATACCTGGCACAAAACAACTTCTGAAAGTGCCTGGATTGGTGCTAGCTGGCTGTTTTCTAAGATAACTAATGTTACTGTAGACAGAAACATAACAGAATTGGGGGGGGAAAAAAAAAGGATGGATTAGAAAGAGTGCAGATTGCATGAAAGTTTTCCGTACCTTAGTAGACTAAGTAAATCCTTGGTGTAAATCTCTAGGAATCAATTAATTATACCAGTAGTGAATTTGTGCCTAGCACAGCAAAGCAGCAATCAGCAGGTCTTTTTTTACTATAGTGATTTCTTAAGGTTCAGTATAATTAAAGCTCTCTATATATCAGGTGCTTAACAACTAATAAAGATCCAATGCAGTAAAGCATTGTAATTCAAAGTAAAATTTGTGTGGAAGAAACCAAAATAATATTTTTGCTATTCTAACAAAAAGTATTTATATCTACCCTGGCCAGTGGTTTCCCATTGCAGTCAGGAACTAAAAAAAATTATAAAGTTCAAATGCTTTTATAAAATCATTAGTATTAGTTTGTGATATTGGAAACATTTCAATGGTTGCTTTTTGTTGAACAAAAGTCTATGGCATCTACAAAAGGAAATATTGAAAGAAAAATATATATGGAAAACCTTTATCAGTAAATAGAATTAGTTTCCTTGCATTTATAAATCAAATAAATGGAAAGTGTGTTGTTATGAAACATGGCCATGTCTTATCTGAAGAAGAAAAAGATCACAATGGCATTAGGAAATGCTTGACTTTAGTTAGAGGAGCGTGAGGGCACAAGAACAGATGATGGTACCCTAATAGCCCTTTTTAAGAATGACAGGGCCCCACCATTAGCATCCTTTTATATCCTTGGAAATTGCTCATGCCTCGCTTTTCTGGTTCCTATCTGCCTGACTCTTTTTTATTTCTCTTTCAATTTCATCCGCGCTCGGATAAGCGCATGCTAACACAATATGATTGAGCTGTAAAATGGAACGCTGTCGCCTCTAATCTCTTTTATGTAGATATGGAGGTACTTCCACACTCCACTTCATTCTCTCTCCATTGTTGGCCTTTTTAGAATGTGTTGCCGAGTAATGGAGGCTCAGTCAAATATTAGAGCTAGGTTTCACAGGGTGTGATAAGAAGATTATCAGCCCAGCAGTCAGATCTATTGTTGTTCTTTGTGTCAGATTAAAATATTCCAGTGTACTGTAACTTCGTTAGTAAAATACTGAAGGTCCTTGGGGGGGGCAATTCTGCTTCATCTCTTGCCTGATGAGACAAAACCCCTATTAGCTGACCTAAATAAATTCTCACTATATTTAAGAAGCCACAGCAAGACTATTTTGTTTTATTTTATTTTATCTTATTCTTCTTTAAATAAGAGAGCCCTTCTTAATTCAGCATTTACTAGCTGAATTACTTACTGAGTTTCCTACCATTTGCACTGTATTTTGAGGAAGTTCCATTTTTTATTGGTTGCATTATATTAATTGAACTCTTTTCCAGGATGGGGTGGAATTCTGCTGATACATAGTCGCAGTATCAGAGTCACTTAGGCACGATTTCTGTAATGTAACTGTCTCATTGACATTCAGCAAAAATGTTCAATGTTCTTTCATATTAATTGGAGGCAGGAAACATTAAGCTTTTAAAAATGTGCATAACAGGAAGCTTAGGACAAAATGTTCTCTAAAAAATTTGCATGCATGAAAAAACATCAACCAGACCATAGAAATCAACTTTTTGCACTTAAAATGAAAAATTTGTTTGGAAACAGTAAATCAGACAAATACATCAAAAATAACTACTTACATTATTTAATAAAATAAGCCTGCTTGTCTTCAGCTGTGTCCCTGTTCTGCTAACAGTAATGGTGTTCCAAGGAATGGAGTAGTTAGAAATTGATACTGCCACTGGTGCTAACTAAATTAAAAAAAAAAAAAAGGACATGATTTTGATAGAGCAAATCCAAGGATGTTTTTAATATTTTAGTGTTAATCTTTTATGAAACATTATTGTTCTGACATACTTTTTGTGGAGAACAATATTTAAGCTTTCCTTTCCAAAGCAGCTCTCGGGGGTATAGTTTAACCTTCTCATACTGAATACGATTTGCTGCAAAGTTGTCATTTCTAAAATGCTCGTTTCTCATCATCTGCTTTAGAAATACCACCCTTTGTAGTTAAAAGTAGAGAGAAAATGTTTACCATTCTTGCCTTTGGAAAGCTGATGTCCAAGGAAGCACAAGAGAGTGGATGTATGCTACATCCATGCAGATGCACATTGGGTATGCATGTACCTACCTGCTCTTGTGCCATAGTTTATGTGTCTACATCTCAGTGGACACAGTATATATTTGAGTCATAGAGAAAAAATGCTGAATGGTACTTCATGGTAGAATTCATGTCTGTCATACTTTGAAGACAGAGTGTAATAATGCTTTGGAACTATCTTCTTGTATGTCTGTACCATGCTGCTTGCTGCTGTAAAAATCGTTTCTGCTAAAGCTGAGGCCTTCTCTGGTCTCATATGCTGCTAGCTGAATTCAGGAGTATATCAGACAACATAAGGACCCCTCCAATTATTTTAGAACCCCCTGTCACAGGGTGACTGTCACTCTAGATCTAGACAGGTGGACATTACTGCTCATGTAACATGGAATGGAGTATGAGCTGCTTCGTGCTGACTAAGAGGTTTGTAGTGATAATAACTTGAGCCTCCTGCAGAGTAGGACATCCTGCCCTCTATCAGTGTGCTTTCTTGGATACCTTGCAAGTTCTTTTTGCCTTCTGTTTATCAAAAACCCTGCTGTCTATTCTTCTAACTCTTACAAACATGCACTAATCATGGAAATCAGGCATGCACTTCCTGTGATGGAGATATTCTTGAACTCAGCAACTTGCGTGACATGTGTGATATGAGGCTGACTACTCCCTGAGCCCAACAGGTAGAGATGCAAGCCAAAAGGTTTCTCAAGAAGTAGTGACTTCCTTGACTCCTGTGACTAAAATGTACAATGTAGGAGATCAGTGTTAGTATGGAGGGACCAGCCCACCCTGCCAGTGTTTGGACGATGATGTTGATCCAGGCTTCTCTGAGCAGAATGCAACAGTGTGTCTAAAGTGCCATCAGTTTCTCTATCCCCTCATTTGAAGTGCTTGGAACAATGGCATTTTTAAATTTTTTCTCCCTTTCTGAAAACAGTATCACAGAGAAGGTTTAAATGAGTTTGAAAGGCAAGCTGGGAAATGGATTTGTCCACAGTCTGTTTTTCAAAATCAAACCAGGATCTTCAGTGTAGTAGAGGGTAGATGCAGAAAGGTCTGGTTTTTTAATTTTAAAATTGTGTAACGTATCCACCTGACATATGATGTCAGACTATTCTTGATGGATATGTTACTGATGTCAGTGGCAAACCCTTAGCAGATTTCAGTACAAAGGAGGGGGCTCTGTGTGCAGCTACACACGTAGATGCTCTTAGTACATCCTCTGATAAGTAAAGCCTGGTTCCAGTTCAGAACTAAGGCAGGCAGCAGGAGAGAGTTGAGGAGGTTTTTGTAAGTCTGGACATAGGTGTCCTGGGGTAAAAACAGCACTTTAGTTTCCAGGAGTGTAACTTCCAGCATCTTTTACTATCATATTAAATGGGAAGGAAAAAAAGAATACAATACTAGACAAATAAACATCCCATCAACTGAAAATTATACATGAGTGGAAAACAAATGTGCAGTATGACAAAAGTATCTGGAACTCTTGCTTGTTTCATCTTTAAAATCCCTATCTATGTGTTGAAAAAGCTTGTTTAAGACTAATCATCATCAAAAGCAAAAAAATGAAATTAACATTTACCAAAAGAACTTATGCTTTACTTATGTTCTTCTGTTTTGTTTTGGTTTGGTTTCAAATCCTTCATTAAAATCCTCTTCTCTCAAGATCAGAATTAAATACTTTGTCTATTAAATTCACCTTTATTCATGGAAAAGTGCTCCTCTTGTCTCCTCTTCCTTCCAAGTGACTGTATCCTTTCAAAAAAAAACCACAAACCAAAACAAAAAAACAAGCCAAAAAAACCCCCAGTTCTCTCCCTCCACCCATGCCCCCAACATACACACTACACTGTCTGGCTGTTGCACTTTTTTTTTTTTTTTTTTTCCCCAGTGTCCCCCTTTATCTGCCTCAACCAATCTCCAAATGAATGCATGTCTATCATGGCCTTAGCTTTGACACTCTGGATATATTGATTAATAGTTGCCCTAAGCTCCTTTTAGCAAATCAAATTTTCACTTTTAGCAAGGATTTCGCCTCTGATTTATTCAGCAAAGTGAAATGCACTAAATTGACTTTGACATTCAGGGAAAATGGCTGAAAAACAAAGAGGGGAGGAAAGAGATATAAATTGTGTGGCAGCTGGAGACTTCAAGCATAAAAGAGGCAGTTTTGTGTAGAATATCCCTGGTTAATTTGGAAACACACATTTAAACAGGAGTGGAAATTATTTTCTTAATATTAGATGGTTTTTAGACTGAGGATTTGGGATATAATAAGGTTTACTTAGGAAAATGCAATAAATTCAACCCAAAGTCATCACTTGCTAATCATGGTGCAAGTGTGGGATCCACTTTTGTTGCCACTAATAATTATTATGTTAAATGAGAGACAGAGGTTTCTGAGTAGTTTTATAATGAGGTGCTAAATTGGTAAATATCTTTCTGCCATTGCATTATGTTTTTCACTCTTGTGGCCCTTTAAAAATAAGAAATTATTAATAAAAGAGATTTTTAAATGGCAAGAATATAAAGAGATGTGGCATCCATGCCCTTATTATTCTTCTAGCAAAATCAAGAGTGTTTTATTTGCCTGGATGACTTGGAACCTGATTTACACATCCTGGTTCCTCACTTGCAAACATTGTATTACTGAGGTACCATAAGGCTGAAAATACACCATTGCATATTTAAGAGTGTTTTTCATCAGCACATCTGTGTTGTTTGTTGTTGTGTTTCATTTCCTTTTTCCAGCAGAGGAGTGGGGTAATTACATGCCATATAAAATTGTAGGAAATCGCTTGGGCTTATTCAGCAACCAGACATTACAACAAGTATTGGTAGGAGAAAATACATATGGTAGTTTGACCAGTTAATCTACAGAGACAGACCAGGAGCCTTCAGAAGGATCACTTGTCATGGGTATGCAAGTCAAGTGTGTGCTATGCCAGTCTCTCTTGTTTAAGATCTTGCCCCCTAGAGATAAACCCACATGGGTAGTCAGTGTAGCTCTGGGAGCCAAGAGTCTTATTTGTCCCCGGTGTGTTCTCTCCACCTCACCTCAAAATCTCTGCAGCACTATGCAGAATCAAGCTTTAGGCAAGTATTTCTACTTAGAGGACAACAATAGTCACCTTTGTACCCGTTTCTTGTGTGACAAACGGGTTTACTAGATTAGGTCTGTGTAAATTGCAGATGACTCAGTAAGAGTTTTCCTTCTTCTGAGCCAAGAAAGAATTAATCTTTTTACCAAGCAGGCAGGAAGACTAAATGTATCTTAACTTTTTTTATTTTACTGTCGTCGCCGTTCTTGGTTGTTTTTTTTTTGAAGGGGGGGGGGTTGTTTTGTAGTTTGATTTTGGTTTGTTGCTTTTTGTTTTGTTTGCTTTTGGTTTGGGGATTTTTTTGTTTGTTTTGTTTTAGGTTTTAGTTTGTTGATTGGGGTTTTTTTATAAGCAATCTGAATCCGAGACCAGCAATAACAGCCTTTTGCAAGTGGAACAGCATCTGGAGAGAGCTGGGCAGAGTACATTTTCAGGCATGTTATCTCTTTAAAGTCATTCCTCTGCCACCCCCATAATTCAGTTCAACTCCCAGTCATATTAAAACACTTCCAGTTAAGACCATACTGCATTAACTATGAGACTTACTCATCTCACGTAGTCTCCAACAAAAATATATTTACTTTGTTCTGGGTGGAGAAGAAAGGAGCAGCTTTTCAGTCATATGTGTTGATACTGTAAATCCAGGATGGGAGTGGGAGGGGGAAAACCAGTTGCCCAGACTGGATTTAGAGCAAGAGGAGACTCTCCACCTGTATGACTGTGTCAGCAGCACAGGATGGTCCAGTTTCCTCAAGTCAGCTGACACCAGTTAAATATTATAATTCTAAGGATGTCTCTACTTTCTCCCTAGCTAGGTTCTGCTTCACACCTGCTTAACCTACATTAGAATAGGATTAATTACCTGAATTGCAAGGCCCCCTTAGCCAGTCAGCACGTTTCTGGCAGGGCACATGGTGACCTGGGCCTGATTATATATAGTATAGGGACAGCAGGGGAGCACCTGGATTGTAATAGCAAGGCTCAATCCAGTCTGATAACAGAATCAGCAATTTTTAAAAATGAGTCTGCAGTAATCATCTTGTACATCAGCTGGATCATACATGAGCTTTATGAACTCATGTCTTTGCTGCTAGTAGAGTTTTCAGTTGTGTATTGGTCAGTTAATGCATACATCTGTGTGTATATATACACACACACATACATGTGTGGAAAAGGAATCCCAAGAAACACAAGATACACAGAATCCAAAGAATGCAGATACTGAGTGCTCCTGTGTTTAATTACTTTGATGGAACACTTACTTGTCTGCAACTTTCAAGTCAGTTTTCTATGTTATTCTAATTCATTGTCTCCAAGTCTAATACTGTATATCAGGCAGAAATATTTAGGTAATTTTCCACGTTAGAAAAAAACACAGAACTTTTCTGTCATGTGAAAGCATATTCTATACAGAGAAAGTTCTCTGGCAGTGTGTTGGTCTGCCCAAGAGATTTTCCACCCCAAACTCCTGAGGCACATATTATAGATGAGTGGAAATTTCACAGTATAGCTCTGAACCTTCACCCCAAAATGTTTTTGTCTCCCATGTTGTGCACCATCAGTTTCAATCAGCTGCATTAACAGTTCAGGTGAAATCAAATATTGAAATTAGATCCAGCTACAGACACAGAAGTCTCCAAGTTCAGTGAAAATGGCACTTGAAAAATAGAATCCAGTAACTTAACCAGGTCCTGACATGTTACACATGAGAACACTATGGCAAAGAGTTGTGATGAGAGTGCAGAAGAGGAAGGGAAGAAGGAAGAGGAAGGAAGAGGAGTCATTTCTCATGCATCTATCGAGCTGTTTGAGAGAGCAGGGGGAACATTTCAGCATGGGCTTCTGCTTATATAGTTGTTCAAAGACAAAGCTACACTTACTGTATAAATATGACATTAGCTGGTTGCAAGGTGTATTTCTAGCCAGAGATTTTCTTAGACCTATGCTATAGCATTGTGCCTGCCTTACAGGCACTAGACTGAACTGCTGTCATTCAAGGTATACCCAGTAGCATATGAATGTCACCATGAACCTTCTGTCTTTCATTAATTCACTGTACTTGTACTGAGAGTTTTGAGTCCCTCCTTATACCGGTCTCTTACAGGAAACCATTCTACACTATGATCCATTCTTCACTTTTTGCTACTTTGAAGTTTCCCAGAGAATGAAGTTAACCATTGTGTAACTTCTGGAGAGTGTTTCCCAGTGTCAGTAAATCTTCAGTTAAGAGATTTAAAATGCAATATGGATTGAGAATTCCAGGTGATCTTCCTTCAGTGAAATTAGAGGGAGTCTGTTTTGAAGAGTTCTTTGCATTTTGTGATACTGAACATTTCCATACACAATTAATGACTTGTGCTGAACACTCTCCCTAATATATTTAACACAAATTTGGAGTTTGAAGCGACCTCAGGGTTGCACGTAGCTCTTCAATGGTGATGAGTAACTTATTGTGGTGTATAATGCTCATATACAAAACACACTGTGGTCTCGGTAACACAGGTTGTGGGGATTCAGGGTGCTTCAGAAAGACAGTAGGCAGGAATTGAAGGATAATTACACCAGTATCATAAACCTGCAGAGGGCAGTGTCTGACAAGAGGCTTAGATGGGCATTTCAGAAGATAAAGTGAAGAGAAGAGGGTGTTCACAGGGAGTATTTGCATACTCATAACTGTAATCAGCCAGCCTCAGTGACAATCCTTCAGAGAACCTGCTTGGAGGAAAAAAATAGACCTAAAAAGTGACTGTGATAGGGGGAGATAGGGACACAGGCTGCCATCAGTCTCCCAAGTTTCAGTTCTACAGCCAGCTCAGGTGAACTAGAAGTTGCCATCAGTAGCTACGCAGACAAGTGTACTGTCTCTGTGGTAGAAAGTGGTAGCTATTTCTATACTGAATTGCAATGCTGAACAATTTAGGAGAGGCAGTGAAGTGTGTCCTATCCAATTAAAAATGCAGTGAGAATTTTAGGTTGGCAGAATGCAATTATTTAATTGGAATTTGACTGGGATGCTTTTCCAATGTTAAAAAAAGTATAAATTACATGAGCTGTAAAACTTTAAATTGTGAAAATATTTTGAGGACTTTGAGCATGGTAATCAGAGTTATATATTCAACTTTGTTTTTAAGCTGACACATCATAATAGCTAAAGCCTAAAGAAAGTTGTTTGGGTTTGGGGTTTCTTTACATTATTTAATGTCCCTTAGTGAAGCAAATTAGCAGTGTGGAAAATATTTAAGTAGTACAATCATATTATTTACACAGACACTTAGATTGTGCAGAGTTCTCTGTGTTCCCAAATATTTGTAGGATCACTTCCTCAGCTGTCAACATTCACTCTCAAGCCTCACCCTTTAGTAAAGTTCTATATGAAGATCGATTAAGGCCAATAGAAAGACTTACCTTGATTTCACTGTGCTTGGGATCAATCCCTAAATACACAGGTCAAAATCTGAAACCTGAGGGGACCCTAGAGCTTTATTATTTGCTTTTTGCTTGACTTACCACTTTTTTGAAAATGGGGGAGGAGGTCTTGGTACAATTCCTTGCACAAAGCTTTTTTTAATTACTATTCTTACTAACAAGGAAGAGAATCTTACTGAGGAGAATTAGGGTAATTTTTTATCAATCCAGGTATTTATTCGGTAACTTTTGTACTGGTGACGAGTGTTCTCCTGAGGTCCTCTATATTAAAATCACTTTACTTTTCCCTTCTTACGAAGTTTTTTCTACCTCACTCAGTAAAGTCTTTTTTTATCGTTGAGTTTTACTTTTTGGCTTTTTACTTACTCCTTTTAAGGAGTGAAGGCACGGGAAGTCCTATCCGGCTAGTTCCATTGATACATTTATACAGTGCTGAGGTACAGGCTCCATGTTACATCCATACCTGGCTTGTTATCCTCTTATCAAGCTCTTTGCATCCCTTTGTTTATTTGAGGAGACAGGAAGACTGTGTGAAGGCTGCTTAGTCAGGGATATCAGCGTTGTTGGCAGGGGAGTGATTGCCAGTTGAAAAACAAGGCATTATTGCTCATTTTTTCCCTCTTATTAGTTTGATTACATTTGCAAATCAAATCAATCCATCAGACATGATCAGGCCTCGTCCGCATTTTAAGGAATAGTAATCTCCGTCTAATAAGATGCAAATGTGTCACATCGGTAAGTAACCAATAAATCATCGTCTTGTCTTTGGCAATCATTAAATATCAGAACCAACAGTCAATTTTTAGTATTTTCAATTTGCGATATGCCGCTGGAATATAAAGATAGATGGACGTAATTACACAAACCAAACACTATTTCAGTTCATTCCAGACAGCAAATTTAGTGGAAGGTATAACTGGCTTGTCATCACACTACATTATTCCTGGCGGTTCATGCAAAGTTCACAGACAAGCTTCAAATGGACATTGCTTTTCTTACTTCCCTTAACAACATTTCCACTGCCACCACCAAACTTCAATAAATGACTTGAAATGCTGTAGGACATCAGTTCCATCAGTGCACAGAAAGGCACAGAGGAGAAACATCACCTCTCTCCCTGATGCAGGCCCCTTGTGCATGTGTAGGACTGACATCCAGAAGTTTCTAATACTTGCTACATTCTTTCTCTCTTTTCTTTTTAAACATTCTAATCTGAAAATTCATCTCTCCCACTTGCACAGAATATATTTTTTAAAATTTTTGCAGGTTAGCTCACATTTAGTAATTTCAGAACACAATGAAGTCAGGCAGTGATAGGAATTGACACATCAGCTTCCCTCTCTCTCCTCCTCCCTTCTTAAAGGAGTGCAAATTCAATTTGTTTTTCTTTATCCTTTTTTAAAAATTGATTAGGGATTTGGGAAAATTGATTGGCTCATGTGCATCCCAGGGATTAATTGATATGTCTATTGTCTGATTCGCAATGTCTTGCTTTCCATTAATGACCCTATTTGTATACAACAATTTACATGCTTTTTAAGAGAGGAAAAGACAAGCTGATACCCTGGCACCACCAGTGGCAAAACCCAAATCTTGTTTCAAATCGTAAAGCTTTTACCCAGCTGTTTTTAGGCTTCTTTAATGGTATAGGGCACGGACTCTTAGAGTGCAGACCTGCAGGCAGATCACTAATCACAAGAGTTTGGACTTGCTGGAAATTTATATTACTGGGGCTTCTTACAGTGCTAAAATACGTGAGAGAGGGTGAGAGAGTCTGTGCCAAATACCCTCTCACAACCACGACGCAAGTGGCTGTGCGGAAATAAGAAAAGAGGATTTTGTAGGCTTGTGCTGACTTATGTAGGTTTCCAGCATACCAAAGCCAGACAGCAGGCTTACTGTATTTGACCTTAAGAAACTTCTTGCTCTGAGCTGTGTGCCCTGGGTGGACCTGCTGTTGCTGCAGCATCCTGTCAGTTGTATTTATTTGTTTCAGCTAACTCACTTTGAGAAGCTGAACCTCAGGTTCTCCGTGGTGACTTTTGAAGAGGTCCTTTAGCCCTCTCCATGCGAAAATAATTTTCACAGTAGCAGTTTGACTTGATTTGGTAAATCAATTAAATAGAAATTAGGGAAGAGGCTTTGGTGCTTGTGAGCACCCCTGCTTGCTTTGGGTTCCCATTGTGTTGAGCTCTTGTTAAGGAGCAGCAAAGAGTGAGGAGGGTAATTTTGGGAACATGAACTTGTAAATTGCAGGGTGGTTTTTGCATCTTATTTGTTCTGAGCATCAACATTCTTGGTTTTTTGCATTCTTGGGAAAATTGCAAAGCAATACTTTGGAGCTGCACACTGCTTTGATTTCATGTCAGAAATTTAGACAACATAAAATGTACCATAAATTAAAAAATATTCCTTCTCACTATTTTGAATTGAAAGATATTACCTGTTTTTTACAATTTTTATCCTCAGTCTGGTGTAAATCTGTAGCAGCTTTGTGAAAATAAGAGGTTTATTCCAGGTGTAAAATGAAGCAACTAAGCAACTTTAGCTGTGTTATCTTAACAAAAGTTTGAGCTTCCTGGCATTATTTCCAAAGATCTCTTTACATTAACATATTCCTGGATTTTTCATACCTTGGTAGCTAGACTAATGCTGCCTAGGTCTCTTGCAGAACTCTCCCATTTCTGTGATTTCCAGAGACTTTGGAGGGTAAAAGCTTCATGCAGAGGCTGTGTGCCTAAGAAGCTGAGTACCAAGGCCTTATGTTCTGTCTAACCAATTTACATACTACCATGGTATGTTTAATTTGCTTTTTCATCAAATCAATAAATGGCCTAATTGAAAAAATTGGCTGAACTACGTACAACCTAACTACCAATGTCAGTGTTCTCAGGAAATCAGAGATGTTGCACAGCTATGCAAGTGACACCTGTGTTAGTAATGCACCTCTGTTATAAATGTGTATGGAAACAAATATTACTCAGGTGCAGCATCTGTACCAATTGATCACCATGCTATCAGAATTAATCACCTGGTATTCAGCTCAAAGAATAAAATTTACATCTTAATATATGACACGTACTGCAGCACATGTATGCTCGTCTAGAAATGGTACTGGTACTATTCACTCATTCATCTTGACAAAATCCCAAACAATTGGGATGGCTGCTTCTGTTAAGTTACATCCTTTCAAAGATGAACTCATACTGGATTGGGTAAAAAAATAAATTTCATCCCTGGAGTTACATGTCTCACATCCTGCCCTCACTTTCACAAGAAGGGTTTTTTGACTATCTGTAGAAAATAGCACGTTAAAATAAATAAGCAAACAGGTAAAGTTTGGCACTGTACAAGCCTGGCAAGCTTTCACCAAGATGGCTCAGCAGTGTTGCAGGTGCATTGGCCAGCAGTGTAGAGAATCTTGTGTGAGAACTACACAAAACTGTATAGAACATGCTCACAGTTCCTCACTGAAGTGAGTGCTCAGCAAATGCTGCTACAAATAGAACTGTGCTCAGTGCAGGGTCTGGTCATCATCCATGGGGCTGGCAGGAAAATTCGGTCCAGGTGCACCGGCTGCAAGATGAGAATTTTAAAATATTAATTTTAAAAGAAAGAAATGTGAATTCCAACTTTATATTCTGTGTAATTGCAGAGCTAGCAGGATTTTAAAATACGGCAGAGCCTTAGTCATTAGCATAGGGTTATCACCTTTGCTGTTTAGTAACAAAATATTAACAATAGAAAAGGTATTGTAATTCGACACGTGGAAAATTAATGCTTTTCAAAGAAATTTTGTAGCGATTTTTTATTATGTCACTAATTACATATTTACATGTAATGGAACTAGCAGAGCCATTACAGTCCATTGGGTAAATAATATGCATTTTAAAAGCCATTTATAAATATGTATTTATTTGCTGGACCAGAACAGTTTTTTGAAGTCATTCTTATCCACTGAGTAAATAATATATAGATTGCTTTTAAAAATAAATATTTATTTCTCCAATAGACATTCCAAGCAATTCAGTAAATAATATGCATTTTTCAAGTACTAAGAAATACATACAAATGTATAGAAATCTGGCCTAAATATGTATCTTCCTGAGAAATGACTCGAGAGGTGTCAAGCATAGCTTTGAAATTTCTGTTTTGAATTGTCAGTCTGTGTCACAACCTAGACTTAATTAAATGTATTCTATGCATTTTATACATACAGTGTTATACCAACGTCTGTTTACAGTTGCACTTGACCCTCTTACTCAGTGTTATAAAGTCAGCACTATGTGGTTAAGTTTTGTGTTTTCAGAATAGAACGCAAAGCATGTTCATCCTGCATCTATAGGAATACATGGAAGAAAAACCTGATCACCTTAGAAAACACCATCTCAGACTCTGTTGTACTGCTGAAATCAAACTTCCTTTTTCTGGTCTTTTTGTGAAGATTGGCTAGTGGGCCAGTCACAGCTTAGCAGTCTGGGCTGACCAAAAACCAGAAAACAGAATTGCTCTCTATTACCACCCTCCACCCTCTCAAAGGAAGATGAAGGGGGGGATAAATAAGAGAGACTTAAAAGTTGGAAATTAAAACTGAAACAGGTTTACTAGAAGAGGAGGGCAGTAACACGTGGGATAAGGAGCAATTATATACAAATATGTACACATGCAGAAAACCCAGTCTCAGTGCTGGCAGGGACAGGTGCCTGAGGGCCCCGTGCGGATGGGCCGACTCAGGAGAGTCCTCCATGGCACCTCCCAGCACCCGATGGATGTGGATCACCTAGCGAGCTGATCAAGTGTGAGAAAACATGGAACTGTTTTATGATGTGGGCTTGATTCAGAGCACACGGATGTGAGCAGGACTCTTCTTGCTGGCCTCAGAAGGCTTTAGTTTAAGCCAGACAGAAAGCTCTGTGACAATCCATAGAGATAGCCCAACACTAGAAGCTGAAGGCTGAGTTCCTTTCTTGACTCTGACACTGACTTACCATGTGATCTTGGTCAAATCAGTTGACTTCCTTATGTTGAAACTGTGATTTATACCTCCAATTTTTGGAGTCCTTTGAGAGATGTTGATTTAAAACATTAAATAGGATTCACAACATGCTAGAGTTGAAAGATGTGAACACAATGCATCACCTTTTTATTTCTTTCATATACTACAGGCTGGAGCTTACCCTTTTCTGGACATTTTCTTTTTTCCAGTTAAAATTTTTCCAGCCAGTTAAATTTTTTCATGCATTTCATATACTTTTCAAGAATTCTGAATATATTTGGTAGACTTCTTTTTCCTGAAAATATTTCTTGTTTTCCAACATAAAATAAGTAAAGTATCGCAGACGTCCTGCGAGAATTAGGAGACTCCTAAAGAATCAGAGAAAGTCAGTGGTAGATTTGGGAGAATAAATTGTCTATCTCGTATTCTTCCTGTATATATGTACCTCACAATATATCTATGCCTCCAACATCAGCTGTAATACACTCCTGAAAAATGCTGATTTTAATGAGGTAGTTTGCTGTTTGACAAGGGTGTATTTGCCAAGTGCCAACTATAAATGGCATGTGCCCTGTGCAGTCAGGCTAGTTAAGTGAGATCTGTTGTCAGTCTAATTGCTACTTTGATACTGAAGGAATGAAAATACAAATACATAGTGAGAATGTTTCAACTATTAGAAAGCTAATCACAGCAGCAGGGAATTATTACAATTGAGCTTTTGGAGACATCTCTCATAGGTATTGTTGCACAAACCAGCAATGCCTGAGAGCCCAGCAAACATGATGTTTTGACAAAACTCATGAGGTAATTCTTACCTTCTTCTTTCCCCTATAAGAGGGGAGGAGTAAGACGAAGTGCATAAGGAAAGCCATAGCAAGTTGCTGGTCACCATAAAGAAGGGTCATCAAGAAACAGGCATTTAAAAGCAAATGGTGGGATGAAAAACTACGAAATTATTTATCAGCACTTGAAAATTATGCCTCAGGCCTCTCTAATGGCACATCCAGGCAAAGCAAAACCATGCTATCTTCTGAAATTTCTAAATGTGTCCGTATGCAAGATGGTAGAGACCAACACTTTGTGATCACAGAAATGAAGAGCAGAGGGTGAGGAATGCAGGAGAAGGCCCAAGTGTCATTCCATTATCAGGGCTTTCTAGAGCACCAAGAGCTGCATTGTGGAAGAACTATGTAGATAAATTAGTGTGCACCAGTTAAGGACAGGGCATCCCTGGTGATGCTTTGAATTGACTTACTGGTTCCCAGAAGGAACAAGAGGGTCTGACAGGGGATGAATGCAAAGAAAGGGAGAGCTGAAAACAACGGTGAGAGAAACGTGGTTGTGTGAAGGAGCTCTGATCATACATAGCACTTCTTTTGTAAAGCACATCAGTAACTGAGATGTTATTGACTGCCTGCCTAGTGACCTATTTGCTAAGACCATAGCAGTGGGTGAAGCTCATCAGATTGAATGGGAAGGGAGAGAGAGAGAAGGTGGTGATGCTGAAGATCTGCTCAGGAATCTTTGGGTATCTTTGCATTAAACGAGACTTGAAATAAAGCGTGCTGAAGGATGAGATTGCATAACTGCAAAAGGAAGAGTTTGTATCGTAGTCACTCTGGCCATGGTGAATATGACTTAAATTCCCTGTATAATTAAAAGAGATAGGAGCACTTATACATTTTGTTGGAAATTGATATGATCTTTTTTGTCAGTGATCTGAATAAGACTGTACTATAGTTTTTAATTTAGCAGACTAAGATTCACAATTAAAATATCATGAAGAAGAACATAACCTAAACCTCTGCATTTATTTTGTTTTGTCTTTTTTTTCTACTTATCCCTGGTAAGTTGATAGCAAGGACCAGAGTATGTAACAATTACCTCCACTACTGTAAATTTACTCTAATTTGTGGGCTGAAGTGTTAATAAATACCTTGCAGTATTCCAGAGGGAGAAGCTTTCCATCTAATTAATAAAACTGGGAAGAATACCCTGGACACTGAACCATATCTTTCTTATTACTGTTGGCTTCTGCAAAGGAGAATCCCCGAATCTCAACACATTAGTAAATGTCATACTCCTGGGTTGCACAGAGACCTCTTGAAAAACTGCTGATTTGCTGTGGAAAAGAATCACTATAGACTTCAGAAAAAATTCAGCTAAGGAATACCAAGTGTAGAAAATCAGTGTAAAACATAGCATGCATTCTACTAGATACAGATTTAAACCATGTTTGGCAAATCTTTAAAGGGAAAATATACAATTATATCCCCATTTCCCTTCCTTTTCTAGTCTGTAGTTACACTAATATCTTTCTCTGAGTTTGGTCTTATTGCAGTTATGTTTTCTAGAGACTTAGCAAAAAATCTCCTTTACGTGTTCTCTGCAACAGGTTTCTTAAAGAAACCCTTTATACTGATATGTAAGCTGCATGTAACTGGTTATTGAATCAAAAAACAGGATCAGTTGAATGAGGAGCATGGCTTGAGCCCCATGCTGAAATGAAAGCCTTTCCCAAGATGAATAATGCTCATTCCCTTTTGCTTTGACATAATTTGTATTTGGCAAAAGTTAACTTTGTCTCACTATGGCTCAGCCAGTTCAGTTTCAAGGCAGTTTGCACTGAAACACAAATTAACATCCTGACTGTCTTACTAGCACATAATTCTTTACTGTACTTTATTAAAATCATAACAGTAGTCTTACATTATGGAATACTGATACAAATTCTCTGACAGACTGGACATTTACTAAAAATTAAAAATTCATGCAGTTGTTTTGTAGAATAGGAATTGCAGGGTGGCATATATATATAAATACTATTTTTATTGGACTGATTTAGCAAACTGGTATTACTGCCGCTGTTAAAATGAAATCTTTGCATTTACTTCTGACTTGAAGTTTTTGCTCTCAAAAATGTTCCTGCTGTGTACGTTTGTTTCTGCTTTTCATCCTACTGATACATGTAATTGGGAGGATAAAAAGAAGTAAAGCAACAGAGCTTATCCAGGAGGTTGATCCTAATTTGTCTGAGTCAACTGAATGGCAACTGGAGGAGGTGAAAGAGCTGCCAGTTTCTTTGTCTATATCCAGTCTTCTTAATTTGCATAGTCCATGCTTTAGCTGAGGTCTTCACTGAATTCTGGTAATTCCTTAGAGCATAAGAAAGCAATTTAAAATGCTGCCCAGTAATCAGAAGCTAGCAGCATCTGTACAGTCTAGTATTTTAGATGTTCTAAGGTATCGTATATGCTAAAACCTTTCAGTTTGGGTTTGTTTAGGGTTTTTTCCCCGTTAAGCATGTTTACGGTGCTTCCACATACACTGCAAGGAATAGATCAGTTCACACTGTGTGCACTGGATACCCACCATACATGCAGGTTCAATAAAGCATGTTAACAGCAAATACTGATGCTTTAAAGACCATGTATCTAGTATTAGCATTATGCTGAAAGAACCTGAATCACACCTTCCTTTGCAGGTCTTCAGTTGCAGCTTTGTTGACCAGTGACCCTTTGTGACTCTGTTCCCTGTTTCAGGAAATAGTTCTGTAATCTGAGATGAGTGATTGCACTATTATTTTATCCCTCAGCAAGACAGTTTTTTATAAAAAGCAAAAAAATACATGCATCTTTAGTAAGCAAAGAACATTAACTTAATGAGCAGGTGATCCTTATTACTTTTGGTAGCTTTCAGAATACCCTGAGTTTGCTTAGTAAAATTTCATGTGTACCCAATCTTATGCAGGCACACACTGTTACATGTACCTGGCTGCTTTTGTGAATATGGTAACACCGTGGCTCTTCCATATCCATTATTTTCATCTTTCTACAGTAGCAGCTCCAGAGTGAGAGCTCAGTTGCTGTGATCTTGAAATTTTTTGCCTGGGGCACATCTCTCTAAGCTCTTCTGTTCTGAACTCTAATTGTAGGTGTAGACTCCAAACACTTCAAAGAAAGGCAGCCCAAATTACGAGGCTTTCATTTTTAGGAAAGTAGAAACTGAATGGTATAGGTCATCAACATGTACTCTACTGTTTTCAGCTGTGATCACCCTCAGGGGAAGGGACATGGACCCTCTAATAGGCAGAAGCCTCAGGAATACTTTTTCTCATTCCTTATGCTTATAGATTAAATAATAAAGAAAAACACCCTTGGTCTTTCAGTTTGGATTTGAAGTATTCCAACTGGAGCTATTCTGGCTGTCTGTGTAAGCATTCCCTTTCGGAATTCTTATCTTCAGTGATGTCCTTTGGCAAGTGGTTCACCTACTCTGGGAATGAAGTTTTCCTCCTTCCTTCCACTTTTAATTTCCTGCTTTCCACTGTAATGGCACTTGGTCTGTGTTATGGGACAGGGAGAATAAAAACTTTAGACCTATTTTTTATATCACGAATTTCTGTATACTTGGACTGCATTCTCTCACACATCAGTAGTTTGAGGAAAAACATTCCTGCTTTCTGAGTCTCTTTTTAAAAGACTTTTCCCAAGTGCGTTGTTCTGCTTTTCTTTCTTCGAACATCTTCTAAATGTGTCGTATTTTCTTCGAAAAGGAATAAGCCATTCTGTCATTAATATTGGAAATCAGAGAGTACTGTTGATATTTTCCTTTTAACTTTGTGAAGTGTCTTCTGAGGTGTCTTTGGCCTCAACCATGAGCTTGACATCAAGCAACTAACCTTGGGCTACTGGTAGGGGTACTAGTAAATGCAATTTTCAAGGTAATGTTTTCACACTCTTCCCTGGACTCTGAAAGAGTTGGTCAGAATGCTGCAGCTCTCCATCTCTTTTTCTCACCTAGAGATCATTTAGTCAGCCATGTCTCACTCTAGAGGGACTAACAATATGTACTTGGAAGGCCTTCTGTCTTAAATTAGAGGGCATTGATGGAGGTCACCGCCATAAAGTACATTCTGGTGATGCAGGTACCAAGATCACATAAATAATCCGCTTGTTCTTTTAACTTGCATTGAATTTTGAGAAGTATTTTCATTTCAAACTGAAAATAAAATAATGTAAGACAATGTTGCATGAAATTGTGTCTCCTGTGCTGCCTCCAGTGAAAGCCTGTAATCTACCTTCACCTCTGTGAATCTGCTCAGGATAATGCATTTAGAAGTCAGTGATATTTTACTTTTTTCAGGCTCGGGAACAAGTGACCTGGATTAATTTTTTAGGAATATGATTTGCAAACTTGTTGACTAGGATCCTTCATTTGGAGGATGAGTTGATTTGTCCTTATAAATCCCCTTTGTCAAATATAATAGATAGATAAAGTGACCCCTTGCCTTCCATAGAAAAATGTATATCCCTTAAAAAACGCTTCACGTCTTTAAGAAACCAAACAAATTCCGAACTGAGTAAGGGAGACAGAGAGAGAAGGTTGCCTCTCTGCAAGCTGCCAGCTTTCCCAAGTGTCTCATCCTCTCCCCTCTGTCATCCTGAGGCAATGTGCCTGCATTTGTGTGTAGATTTATAGTTTATCTTTATCTATGGCTTCATCTGTAGGTAGCTATTATAGCCGCCTTGCCTGGATATTGTTTGGGCCTGATAGATCTGTCTGTAGTTCATCAAAGGGGAGCTGAGTGGCTAAAAGCCATTGGGTCCAGCTGAGGATGAAATACGAGCCATCAGCCTTGGTAATGGCTGTAAAATTTCATAATTACACGGCCTTTATTACATTGCATAATGATCCTGAAGCAGTATGGAACAATTAATTAAGATTTTCAACCGTGGCTCTTTCAGAAATTAAAAGGTGCTAGTGGCTGAGAAATGGGGAAGTGTCTTGTCCTAAAAGCATTAGGGATGCTTAAGAAGTACTTCCTTGGTACTTAAAGGAAGGGAAAAAAAAGAAAAAAAAAAAGAAAAAAGAGGAAAGAAAAAGAAGTGAAGAAAAAAGACAGGAAAAAGAAGATCAACTAGTTAAGCAGCTAATGTTGGAGTAACATTTTTATACTCTACTGCTAATTCTTAATGTCAAAGCTGGTTCTAAAACTCCTGAAATAGTCACTGCAATAAAGCTGTTCCTTTTCTGTTCTGTAAAAATTTTCATGCCTTTTTTCCCCCGTGTTCTGTTCTAGCCATTTGTCACATTTATAGAAGTAGAGCTCTGCACACTATTAAATAAATGCATGCCATGTCTTAGGAGGGTCACTTAGCTGCGTACTGATGGGTACTGACCAAGGATTTTCTCTTACACACTTTCTTGTGTCTGAGGCCGCTGAAATTCTTTGAAGATCTCTGCATTTTGACAGTCATCCCCAAGGAAGACTTCTTTTTTTTCTTTACTGTTTTGATATTTTTCTTCCTTCCTTTTCTTCTTTGTAAATGCAGCATGTCAGATGTAATATAATGTCTTCCATGAGACTGACCTCAGACCTGATCAGAAGTAAATAGATTCCTGAGGTGCAGCAAAGGTGTCTCATGGATTTCTGATATATAAGGAAAGAAAAAGTGTTTATATATGTGCAAGGAATGCACAGGGAGAAACAGGAGGCCTGAACCTGTGTGTGTGCACGTTGTTTGTTGGGATCAGTCTCTGGGTGTAATTCTGAAAGCCAGCAAATTGTGATCCAGACCAGGTGGGGAGCATTCAATGTGCCAATTGTAGTAAAACTGATAAAAAGACACCAAAACCAACACTGATGTTCTCCACACACAGTCAAAACTTTCAGGTCTTAAGAGAAGGAATCTCCTTTTCACTACATTTTTTCCCCCTCAAACTATTTTGATTCATACAAACTCTTCATATAACTCTTAGTGAGGATGAGCATTGAGTATTATTAGTTTTAAATTGACTGGTCATCATGCAAAGGTCCAATCATTCTAAATATTTTATGAGAAGCCAAGGTTTCCCCGAGGCACCTCTAATAATAAACTTCCTGCAGAAAATTTAGGAAGGATTATGTGTTTCAAGGAGGAGCTGCCTGCTTGAAGTAAATTCTCTTGTTGAGTCATTTATTCCCTTAATAGGAATTTTCTGATCTGCTGTCATTCTTGTTCACACACTGGGTGTCACTGCCTCTAAAACACTTGTCATTCTTTAATGGAAACAAAATAGTCATTGCAGCCAGAGCCGCAATGTCATTCCACTACCCCTTGCTGTGTCGGCAATAGTGAAAATGACAGAGCGGCTCTCAGTAGGGGTAATTAAAATGTAAATATTGATATTTTATTATTTGAAATTACTTTCCAGTGCGACATTTAATATCTCTCCATCTGTGCGGCTCTGTTTAGCGGTCACTTTAGTGCAGCTCTGGGATGCCAAGCGGCGGCTTGATCCCCGTTATGTCAAAATGCTTGTTGCTGCTTAATTTTGATATCTAATTAAGTGGAAAAGTACAGTCCACACTGTAATCCATGGCATCTTAACCAGCTGCTTGGGTATATTTAGAATTAATCTCCACTATGGAATCATCCTAATGTATGCAATTAAGAGTCTGCCGATGGCTAATTAGGTGTATTAGAATCAGGCAGCTTCCTTTTTTTTTTTTTTTTTTTTTCCTCTGTGTGGACTGTTGTAGACTTAAGATACAGCCTCCAGAAATTATCTCAGTGGTACATATACAGTCAACTAGGTAAACTGGAAATTTCACATTAATGGAGGAGGATATATGTAACTCTCCTCCCCCAAACTGAGGAGACTATAAACATTATGTGAAATTTTGACATCTGCAGAACATTAAGAAATACAACTAAGCAGTAGAAAAGTTTTAAAGATTAAGAAGAAGAATAAGTAGCAGAACAGCATTCTGCATTGTCTGTTCCTTCCAGAGGATGAAAGATTATATTTACCCACAATTTTGCAACCTGGAGTTTTTGATTTGGCCATGGAAAGAGATTTTAGCTAGCTCAGCACATAAAGGGTTAGCACAGTTACGTTGATTGGATAGTAAGCATGATTCTCTCCATATGCTAATACATTCCAGTATTGGATTCATATTATTAACATGATTGGAAAATTCCTGGAAACCTGACTTTGTCTGATGGAAAGATGGAGGGAGCAGAGATTGCCACAGCTTTCAGGGAATAACTTGACTAGTGGCTTCCCCAGGGGAGCAAAAGGCAAACAGCAGTGATCCAGCACTCTGAGGAAAAGTGTGCTCAAAGCAGACCAGTAGAGATTATTAATAAAAGGCAGCATGGATTAAATGCACAAGAAACCCCCTTTGCTGTGAAAAAAGAACCCAGCACTAACAAACTGATAGAAAATAATCCAACAAACTTGGTTTCGAAGCCTAACATGCACCAAGCTAAAGAAACTTGAATTCTTAAGTTTCTTAATATTTGTAATCTGTGTGACCAGCTGCTGGGAGGCTGACGGGTACAAAGATGCAAGTGAGCAGTACCTGACTTCACTGATTGTTTTTAGTTTAATTAGGTTCCTCTCAAATTCGTGGATTTGTTTGTTTTGGGGTTTTTTAAATTGTTCAGTTCAGGAAAAAAAAATAGGGAAAAGGGTGGACTATTTCTGTAATTTCATTTCTGCTAGCTGAATGACCTAGGTAAAGCGTATCACACACAGGTTATGTATGTTATCATGTTAATAGTGCTCACTCTTATAAGCCAACTCTGTTACCATTTTCTGGATTGGACTTGGAGAAAGACTCAGTCCTATTCATGATACCTGTTGGTTTTTCTCTGCAGTCACTTCTCTAATGACAGAATGTAGTTTTTAGTTTTTCAGTGACAAATTTGGCTTTAGTGCACCCATACTCAAATGCAAACATCCACAACAGATTGAAGGAAAGTTTGTGTGAAATCAATATTTATGTTGAAATTATGATTGGTCTTGTCTCATATGGGCTCAGTGAAAGGAAACAATCAGGATCATAAATACAGTCCTGCTCCATTTTCTCCCATGCAGATGTCTGGGTGCACAGATGATACCTCAAAATATGCCAGACATTTTAAAAGCCAGATTTCCTGTAAAATGCTGTACCCCAGCCACAGACTTCTCAAGTGTAGGGGCAAAGACTGTTTTAGGACCACACCATGTCGTATCATCTGCTTCTGCTATCTTCAGTAACAGGAAAAAAATGCCAGCCCTTAGCCTAACCAAACTGTGTTAGGAGGTTGCAATTTACAAAACTGCAAGAGTAAACTTCAAGTAAGCAGGTCAGATCACCTAAGTAGTGCATTAGAAAGATCACCCTCAGGAATCTATCCACAGGTTCATATTGTTGACCTTAAAGAGACCTTCAGGTACATGGGGCAGTATTGGACTGCTAGTCTGAATTTTAAAACTTCTTCATTGTCCTTATCTTAGAATTCAAAACCTTACTGCAGAGAACGTGATGCACAAGGAGAGCCAACTGTCTAATGTACTGGGGAAAAAAAAAGCAGTTTGCTGCATATCCCATCTTGCTCTTTTCTCAGAGCATGTAGTTATAAATCAGAATATTAGTGTTTGGCCTGGCTTCTTTTTAATATAACGTTGGTATCATTTTGATAACGTTGGTATCATCAAGTAAAGCTATTTAAAATTGTGGACATTCCAGTGGTAAAACCAGCCCAAAGGGAAAATCAACTATTAATCTGTTTAAATAAATTCCAAAAATGCCATTATAAAGTACCCCCATACATAGAGGTTTTACCAAATCTGTCCTGAAGCAAGTGTGACTCACCTGTTTTTTTTATCTTCAATGTTTCACTTCAGAGTATTAATAACTGAAGGTGATTATGTGAAGTCCCTTAATCAGTCAGATTTTGCAGCTCTTTTCTGTTACTATTGCTAAAGAAGCAGTCTGTAAGAACTTGTGCTGTAACTAGAAATAAGAAATTTAAAAGCAGCTACCTAGAAATATTTTTGTGATTAGAAGGGGGTGTCTCTGACATAAGTACTGAAATCAGTTTAAACTCTACCAAGTTACCTCTCACTGTGTGAATCTTACCCTGGGAAGAAATTACAGGCTTAAATTGCTCGTTTTCATTGTTATGTAAGGCTTCATAGGGTAAAAGAGAAACCAAAAATATTTCTAACTGGATATTTAAATCACATCTTTAAAAATGTTTTAATTAACACCTTTTTTTATAGCGTGAGTGAAAGGTCATGCTAGACAAGCAGCATCTTCACTGCTTGTAGATGTCTAATTTGCTGCTTTTAAATTGCTGTGAACTTCACTTACTTAGTCCTGTTGAATGAATCCAGTGTTGCAAATACTTCTGACAAGTGAATATTTGCTTAGTGAGAATCCGTTGTTCATAATGGATTGAGAGGGACGTGCAGTGTGAATGCATTTTTATTGCTGTGCCATCTCTCTGCTGTTGTTTCAGTGAGATGAAAGTAACGTTCTGATAAGAGCCCCAGGTTTCTTAGTGCTCTGTGTGGCATTTCCCGTCTTACTGGTAGATGTTATTGAAAAAGTGCTTATCACAGGCATTTTTTCATGTTATAAAATATAAAAAAATATGTATATTTAATAAGAACTTGGACAGCAAGAGTTAGGTATACAAACACACTTAAATAAAACCCAAGAAAGTGCACAGGCTTGGCTGAAGGCATCTCAACGCTCTCAAATAGATTTTGCTTTTTGTACTCGAGTCAGAGTGATTCTGGGGCACTTCTGTGTATGCAATCTGATCTTCCCTCTCCCATAGCTGCACAGCTAACAGATGGCAGTCACAACTCGTAGCACAGAGAGTGCTGCTCACAACAGAGCCCCAGTGCTGCTTTTGCAGTGTTCTGCTTTAGGGGCAGAAGGAGATGCTATATAGCAAAGCATCACTGGGAACAGGCAGTGGGTTTACTGCGTGAAAGTTGTTGGTTGCAGCTAATTTCTAAACATAACTTTATTGTAGCACATCAGATCTAAACAGCTGAATCCAGCAAAAAGCGTAAGTTGAGCTTGTGCCTGTATTTCTGGTCAGCTGTAGTTTGTGCTTTGGGACTTGATTTGTGATTTTCAAGTTTGGGCAAATACCTGTGCTTTCCGTTCCATGAGCTGACGCCTTTCACAGGGTCACACTTAAATTTCAGCTGACTGTGGCATCTTGTGCAGTTACTGGCCCTTTGACCAGAGGCTCCATGAGCAAATGGCTATGGGCTGAAAAAAAAAAAGGTTTCAATCTGGCATAATGAGTTGTATCTGTTTCTGTTCCAGCTTTCACCAAATTTCATCCATAATCTGTGAAATATGTTTGGTGATTAGTGAGAGCACTCTCCTTCTGTTTGATGGTTTTCATAGCAGCTGAAGTGTTTGTGGGTCTTGATACATATTGTAGGCTACGGAGTAACTTGAAATTCAATTAAATCCATTTTTTCTTGGATGAATATACTAAAAAAGATCTCTTAATTCAGATCTATGTGGGAGATTCAGCTCTAGAGGTACCCTAAAAAAGTGAATCACATCATCCTCTCCCTTGGATTTCTGAGATAATATTAAGTGGCAGTCAGGCTATGAAGGTTTCCTTCAGCAAATTCTTTGATCATGTCTAGAAAACATTATGTAGCCCTAGCAGAAAGTCCAGTGCTGAAATTTCCCTGGCCTTTGTTTACATCCCTGGGAGCCAGCAGAAGTTGTACAATGGATCCAGGCAAATGCTGAATGCGTGCTGGGAAAGGGAGAGGAAGGCAGAGTGACAGCTGTATGTATGTCTGAGAGAGTGCACTGGAACTGAGACTTCTCTTGAAATGGAGTCTCATTGCATCCATATCTGTACAGCCAGGAGAAGCCTTTGGCCCACTCTTTGTTGTTTGACCATGAGCCCACACACTCTCTAAATCAGTAATTTGGGCTGAAAGAACATTTTTTTTAAAGAAGTGTTTAAAATACCAATCTGTTCTTCCGAAGGTGGTGGCTATACATCATTTTTTGAAATAAGGAAATAGCGCTGAAAACATCAGCACCCATAAAACATTTAGAAGGAAGTTAATCTATCAAAATTAAGTGTAAATAATTCAAAAATCCAACTCTGATATTTCAACTGTGTAAATATATTGAATCTGCAACACACTAGTGAACATGTCATTTTCAAGCACAGCTTTGATTATACAAAATGTAAATGAAGATATTTGAAGTTCAAACCAGGGCAAGCGAGAGGAATATTTTACTCTCGGAACAAACCATCACAGAAACAACTGGTAAAATAAATGGGAGGTTATTATCAGTAAAAGTGAGAAACTCCCAGATTCACCAGCAATTTCATAACCTGATTTGGTCGAATATTTATATTTCTAAACATGTAGCAGAGAGGAAGGGAAGTTCATTCCCTGCAAAGTGAAATAAACTAGGATTTGAGTCAGTGTAGCCTGATTGAGGCATCACATCAAATGTTTAGAGCTGAAAATAATGGTAGGGATAAGTCCAGCCAGTGTCTTTTTTGTCCAGTAGCTCTCAGAGTGCTGTGTGCAAGGCACAGATCTTACTTTGGCACTTGACCATCTGCAGCTGCTTCACTCTAACCCCTAGTGGGTTAGTGTCCATGAAGTCCATCTTAATGAAGTAGAGGAGAGAGGGTCTTCAGGAATATAAAAGATTCACCCTGCTTAGCATGGAGCTGTGTGCAATGTGAAATAGAGAACAAGTAGCACATGTGCTGATACTTGAAACAGATCTGTGGTTTCAGCGGCCCCGTCTCGGAGACTGCAAACTGTGTTTGGAGCTCCCTTGGAGTGCCGAGTGCTGCAGAGCATGGTCAGCTCACTGCTGGTTGTTCCTACAATAAAAATGCTAAGGCCTTACCTATTTATTTCTGCTTCCTTTGAGCTTTGGGTTTGCTGGTATGCAAAAGGAAAAAAAAAAAAAAAAAAAGAAGCATATGTTCGGTTGCTCAATCAACCTTTTCTCAATCCACACTCGGTGATCTCAGTGAGTCATTACGGCATAATTACAATTTGAGTGTGATAAGCCATTTGTAGAAAAGTACCTATTTTTAGCTAAAGAAACACTACGGTCCCTGAAAGGAGAAGAAAGAAAAAAAGGAAGGAAGAAAATCTGTAACCAGCAAATCAATGCTATTGTTAACTGATATTACAAGACACCCCATAGATTTACAATGCCTGCATTCAGCCACATAAAAACTGAGCTGAAAAGAATGCCCACCAGGGGTTAAATTCATATGCCTGCACTGCAGCCTATTTCTGTCAACACTCAGCTCAGGAAATAAACATTTATGCTTTCTGAAATGAAAGTGTATTTTTGAAGACTAGCCGTCAGATATTTTTTGCCCTTCACACTTTCAAATGCTTAGCCTTTTTTGTAAGTTGACTGCAAAGTGCATCAGTTTGCTAGGCAAAAAGAAAAAAAAAAAATCTTGACAAGTGCCCATGGCATCATTGTCAAGCACACGAGCGACTAGTAGAAGATGGCAGGAGGGTTGGCACAAAACATGCTTCCTTCAAGCTTCTTACCTCAGGGGTACCTGACTCTTGAGAAGCCTTTCAATCCTTCCAAATGACGTTACTGCAAACTGTCATCTGGTTTATTTGGAATGCACTGTATTGCAGATAAACATGCTATTTAACTGCAGGTCAAGGTACAGAGTCATTCTGCCAGCAAATGCCTGAGATACATTAAACAGCATTGACTTGGGGAGTGAGATGAAGAGAGATCAAACTCGTCACCAATATGGTACATGCTAAGGGGGAAAAAGGTACACAACATTGTGTTTTAAAAAGCCATTATGCAGTTCTGCATTTGAAACCATGACCTGCAAGACTTGTAAGGATTAAGTAAGGAGCCACACAAAGCACAACAAAGTTCAAAACCAACATGCAGCATCTCAGGGTGTTTTGGAAAGAGCTTACAGTTGTGACTGGGAAGGTTGCCACTGACCCAGAAAGCTGAAAGTGTGTTTATGACTAATTTGGAGACTTAAAAAAAATAGTTATATTTTAAAACAGTTTACGTCCACTTGCCAGAGAATGTGAATGCTCCTAGTGGAACCACCTAACAAAAGCTCACAGAATCAGAGCACAGTTTGGCATGAAATAAGTATAACATCCTCCAAATAATTGAAAATAAATCTCTGTAAATACATATGCTGGTGTAATCTGTTCTTTTAACTGGGATTTGCTGACCATGTGTTGAAAGGGCATTAGTACAATGGAAGAGATACGCTGGTTGCTTTCACATTTTCTGAAAAATCAAAACAAAACAAAAACATATTAATTACAACTTGACAAAGCTTTACATTCCCACAAGGGATGCCTTTAAAAGTTAAATCATGCTTTCACTGAGCAGGCTTTCAACAGAAAGTTACTTTGATCAGGAAGAAAATAGTAATGTTTATTTGATTTGTTACTGGAGAGCAGAACAGTGTGGTATATATTTGCCAGTTTTTCTATAATGTAAACATGTCTTTTGATGTTTTTCTGTGTCATATTAAAACAATTAGTATACTTACTGCACCAGAAAACAGATTTTTGAGGAGTGCAGTACAATAAATTGTAGGCAACGACACATTTTCCCCCTCTTCCAGGCCATATGTAGCTTCTTTCGACAGTGGCCCACAATAAATGTTATTGAAACACAGCTCTTATTTGTTAAACAAACAAATAAACAAAACAAAACCATACTAAAATGGTATGGAAATAATAAAAAAAAGGAAACGGGAGTTTTCAGGGGAAAAAGAGAACAGAGAGAAATTGCGGGTTAAACTTTTTTTAATTGAAACTGATTTTATTGCTTTTTGCTTAATTAAACTCCTCAGAAGTCTGTGAAACATTGTTATACCTGAAAAATTGTTAATTTGTAAATCACAGGGACAAAAGGGCTTCACTGCAACTTTAAAGTTTCTATGCACGTAAATGTCAATAGAGTGCCTTCTCCATCATCAGCACTAAATTCACATTGATGCCTCTTTTCTTCTCAGTATTGATCCTTCCATGAGAACGTAGATTTGTATCTGTTAATTAATGCGTCCTGAAACAGCGTTTGTATTAATCAGGCAGATAAGAAAAATTGGATGCCTGCACCCTCATGACAACCGTAAAAGTGCTGGCCCTGATAAAATCGTGGATGGACCTCAATAAAAAATTTCCTCCTTCCACTCAATAAACTAATCATCCTGCTTTTAATTATTCGGCAGAAAGATGTGTGGAGATTGGAGAATGTGTAAATCTATTTACTAACAGCAGTGTCTGGGAGGGAGAATGGGGCTGTCACAGGACGGTGCTGCAGGCTACGTTCTCTGTCCATCTGCTGCTGCAGAAAAACTGGTTCTTAAAAGAAAGGAAGGAACAGAAATGTTGCAGCTAATTGAAATCATGAATTCCTCCCTATAACCTTTAAAATAATTATTTCTTCTCCATTTCCCTCTTATTTATTTTAATCACAGATGTGTTGTTTTCCATTGTCACCTCTTCAAGGGTTTCCTGTGGTGGTTGGCTCAGTTTTTCTTGGGCTTTTTTTGAACACAGAGAGCTACAGTTCTATTACCAGACAGTAAGAGAAAAGGAAAACAAATAGGGAGAGAAAAATGAGAGAGAGAGAGAGGGGGAAAGGCAGCACGCGGCCAGTTTTATGTTTTATTTTTTATGGATGCTTGGTGGTTTGGATGTGGGGTTTTCCTTTTTTATTGTATTAGTTTTGCTTCTTAGTGCTTATAGAGACAATCTCACTTGGAACTGGCCTTGCAGATTTGTTAGTTTATGATATATTCCTTCTTGACTGTAACTCTCGACTTTCAAATCAGAAAAATGCATTTAAGTATAATAGAATGCCAAAAAGAATGTTCTTGCAGCGGGAACCCTGGCAAAGGACCTGTAAGCAGCTCCATAAACAACTAAATGAAAGCCTCAGACACGTCTTAAGACCCTTTAAGGAAAGCTTGACTAATCCCCTTTGATGATTTTATTAAGTACTTGTGGTTGATGGTGCCAACTGGCAAACCACTGCATTTTACCAACAGGCCAGGAAAATCACTTCCTCTCCCATATTGTATTTTGTAGCTCCTAATGTGATTGAGATATTAGCAGTTTTGTTACAATATATTAACAGGTACTCTAAATAAGAGTCTGAAAAGATAATGTAGAGTCTAGAAAAGAAAAAGTTAAATTCATTAAGAGGCATTTATTAAATTTTTAGTTGCCTTCAGAAAAAGGGCTGTGTGACTGCTATTCAGTTGGCAATTTATTATGCCGCCCTCTTATTTCAAGTATAGTAGAGGTGGGAGCCATTACAGAAGTAATTAGCATCTTCTCCAGGAAGGGTAGGTGGTACTTCTCTCTCCTCTAAGGTTAAAGTTCAAACAGAATTTTCCTCTTTGTGATAATCACCTTAATTCTATTAAAACATCAAATGTTTTATCAAGTTTAAAGGTCTTTAAAAAGTTGTTTGTGGTTTGTTTGTTTTTTTTTTTTCTCTTCCAAATTATCCTTCTTGTTTTATGGTAATAATGAACAGAATCATCAGATCCTGTTTCAGGTTTTAGAACTAAGCATAAGTATTTCAGGACAGAGAAGACATTACACAACCCATAGACTGTCACTGCATTACTCCCCAGATGAATATGATTCTTACAAAAAGAGCCTGCAAATTCCAATTTGTTTATAACTTGTGTGTTGATTAGAAGACATTTGATTTTATACAGATTTACTTTCCTGCAGAAGGATGGGGTGGAGAGGCACAAAAGCAGAAGGGGAAAATAGAGTAGGTACATGTTTTATCATAAAGCGTATAAAAAGAAATCAAAAAGACGAGCAGATTTTTCTGCTAAATCCAAACATGCTTAATGGTTTTTCTGTATTTTTTTCTTATTCAGGATTCTCCACTTTGTCTCTAGCTGACCAGATGAGCCTTCTGCAGAGTGCTTGGATGGAGATTTTGATTCTCGGTGTTGTATACCGGTCACTTTCTTTTGAGGATGAGCTCGTATACGCTGAAGATTATATCATGGATGAAGACCAGTCCAAATTGGCAGGCCTTCTTGATCTTAACAATGCCATACTGCAGCTGGTAAAGAAATACAAGAGCATGAAGCTGGAGAAAGAAGAGTTTGTCACCCTCAAAGCTATAGCACTTGCTAATTCAGGTTGGCAGAGTGTCATGATGGTTGCTACATGTTTAATATGTCACCTTTTTTTTCTTTTTCTCCCCATAATACTTTCTGCATGCTTGCTTTAAACATGGTTTTAGAATTAAGAAATTGTGCACCAGACCCTAGTCTCAAAGATGACAAAAAAAGCAGTTAAAATTAAGAACTTTCTGATTCTAAGTAATTATGGAATATATTCCTAAGGGAGTGAAGAACACTGCACTTCATGCTTTTGAGAGTATTTTACAGGCAAAGATCCCTTCAGATGAATATAGATATTATTCTCCTAAATCAGTTGCATAATCTAGACAAGTCTAATCGGTGCAGTTAAAACAAACAGAAAGGATGTATGAGGATGTGCTATATCCGTTCTCTTTAAAGGCAGCTACTGATTTTTTTTTATGAGGTGAATTCAGGATATGGGAGGAGGGAAGAAATTCTTATTTAATCTCACAAGGAGCACACTTTGCCTTATGGGTTCTCTGCATTTATGAGAACGCTTCTGCAGAAATCACCTGTGACACAAGGGTTAAAAATCTCAGAATTTTTTTTCCCCGCATTTGAATTTAAAAGTGCTGAAGCAGTGAATACTGTCAGATAAGTAAAAATCGTTTGTGCTTTGTTGTTTTTCCTTTTGTGTCTCCTTAATGCTTTATTGTAGTCTTAAGTCCCTTTTAGCATTTGCATAAAGTTCACTATAGATCCCTCTTTAATGACATGCCGATCATTAGATACCTGTGTGTCAATAACATGCTCTGATGCTATGTTCCATTGACAGTCACACCGTGCCCCTCCATCTGCTTTTGTTTTGACCCTATCTTTGAACTTTATCTTGGTTGCTGGCCAGTAGTTTTCCCTTTAATTACAAGAAGGAAACTGTCAATAAAATCTGTTAAATGGGATGCAATGAGTGGCTTGAATGGGCGGACGGCTATTTGTTCAAATTCTGCAGCATTCAAGGTATTGACAGTTTGTTTTCTGGGGCCATATGTGACGATCAATCTCAGGCTGGGCTCAGCCGCGCTGAAAAATGAAAAACCAGATTGCTTTTGCTTACTTGTGGATGACGACTTGTGATTTGGCGCGGTCCTAGTGAGATGAGACCTTCTGCCCAAATTGCCCCCCTGAGAGCCAGGACGCGTGACTGTTTTTAGAAATAATTTTTTAATTGATTTTGTAATTAACAGTTCATCTACAATATTGATGCGCGAATCCTCAGATTGATAGGAGGGAAATTGTTTTCAACAATGAAGTTGTACTTTCCTGTTTGTCTTTGTAATGTGATTTAGCACTCTCCATTTTTAATTGGACGTATAATTCAAAAACTTGCAAAGCCAAAAGGCTTATTAGTGGCTTTGTAAAATCTTCTCCACCCCACTAACTCTACCCTTAGTTTTAGAGTATTATCTTATTTGCTGAATATACAAAATGCCTCTCAGAGATCAAAATAATTCTAAATTGAAGTTTTATCTATAATTTTTGACCGTTGCAATTAGACTCTTGAGAATGCTTTGCAGCTACAAGAAGGATTTTTCTCAAAATCAGTTGCACTTAATGAACAGAGCAAGAAAGATATCTGGCATTAAGAGTCTAAATTCTAAAGGTTTTTTTTCTATTTATTTTGATCCTCTAATTCAAAGATTGAATTAGAATTATTTCTACTGTTTATTTGGTAAAAATAATAAGGGGCTAGAGGTTATGGATATGGTGTTATATACCACTGACACCATCTTTTGTCTCCCCAAAAAAGACATGGAGTGTTTAAGTGATAATAAAAGATACTGCTGCCAAAAAAAAAGTTTAGTCATACGGTCTGCACAGAGTGTATCAAAATCATCTGTAGCTTCATTAACTTTACTGGGAATTACAGGCAGCAAAATGTCAGCATGTCAGTGATAAACACGATTCAGCATACGGAAATTCAGGGCACATTTCCATCAAAACATTTCCTTCCCTCATTTTAAAAGAAATAAAAATGCTGTTTTAAAACGAAACTTTGCAAGAAGTTGAATAGGAGCCCAACCTTTTGACTTCCCTTTCAAGATAATTTTTTCACTGCTGACATTCAACATTTCAGCTTCAGGTTGTAAATGCAGCAGATAGCAAATTCTACTGGCTGTAGGTATACCAACCTGTAGGTGTAAAATAGTGCCTGCAGAATTACAGCCCATTGAAGCATATCAGATGCCTAATGTTTTAATTACAAATGCTTCTAGAATTAAAGTAAAATTAAAGTAAGGTTCTTTTGGGGGGGTGTCTTTTTTTTACAGACAAAAGCAAAAATAGCTTATTTTTACATAACTATGATTCTATGATAAATGTAAATGCATCTATATCCAAAAACAAATACACAAATAAATAGTCATTATACAAGCAATTGCTTAGCAATTGACATCTTAATATATTTTTTCTATATCTGCTTTCTTCTAAAACTTCCACTACTTATTTTTCTGCTTTAAAATACATTAGCTTTTTTATAGCTGTAGAGAGAATGGTTCTGAGGTGTTTCATACATTTTTGTCATATCCACACTGTCTAGAAAGATTCCCAGGTTGACTCTACTGTAAACAGTAGGCAAAGATGGGTTTATGGCTCTGTATCTGGGTTAGTGATTTATGATACAGTGTCACAGTACTTTCCCTGCTGGTGTAAAGAAGCAGGAAAAAGAAATTGCAGGTTGTCTTCATATTGATTGTCTTTTGTTTGAATAAATACCACAAGCTTTATTTTGGCCAACAAATCTCAGTAGGAGGAGCATTTAAACACCCCAACTGCTAACTTTACTTTAGGCCTGCAGAGTCTACTTGTGCAGTGCTTGATCTGAAATAATCCTGCCATTTGGTTTCTGAAAGGTGGGAAGGAGGAGTCATTTTTCAGTGAGTTTTTCTGACAGATGTTATCAAATGTTCCCTTCCCAGGGTTGGATGATGCCACACCGATTCTAAACATTTCCAGAAATGCAAGGTGTATCAACTGTGTGGATTGTCACTGTTTTCAAACAGAGTGCATATAGGATCTAAAAAGTTCATATACATATAAAAGCACAATACTGAAATTATAGATTATTTCAGTTCTGTGTACGTTACAGTCCATACAGGCATGGTTTCAACAGCTATTTTTAATATGTAGTGCTTATATGGAACTTATCAGATTAGATTTAAATATCTGCATTGATTCCATAGTAAATAATACAGCCTTTATGTCTGAGCTTTAAAGAAGTCTCTCTCACCACAGTGTTGCCCTTGTCCTGCTACCAAGTTCCTTCCTTCTTTCTCTGCCTTTTCTACACAAAAGCCAGTAGGTACTTTTGAACCTGCAAGATGAAACTGCCCAGCATCCCACCTTGCACTGCTCAAATGAAGCAAGCTGGCACCAATGAGCATTTTGTTTACCCACGCAGAAAATCAACTTTGAATGGTTTCCAAAACATGCATGTACCAATTACTTCCTTGTGTGTATGAGAAGGTGAAATATTTACAAAATATATTTGAAGTGTACACAACCATGCACGTGCACGTGTGAACACCGGGACACAGAAAAGATGACCTTGTGTCTTTTAGTGCCTTTTATATTAGAAAATGCTTTCATGTGTTGATTAGGTAATGCTAAACAGGGAGTTGCAGGTAAGAAATTTTTTGAAATTGCCTAATCAGTAAGGACTAAATTGTGCCTTTAGGCCAAATGTTGCAGTAGAGCTTAGGAGTCACAACTGATTCTTAAAAGAAGCTCAGCTCCCATCTATAACCTAATATAAACAACTAGAGTGTCAAAATACAGTTGCATATTTGAAAATCTGATCATGGGTATGCCTAATAGCATCTTGAAAAATCTGACCCAAATGTGGGTATTAGACACCCTAACTAGCTGTCTAGCTCTTTTCCTGGTAGAAAAATTAATTTTCTATTAATTAACTTTCCAGCCACCAAAACAATGTACTCAGAGCACTGAGCTATCACCATTAAATAATATTATCTTAATAAAAATTAATTTTTAGAGCCCTATAAATCACTCTTTTTTTTGTTATTCCACAAAATTCCACAATCACATTTTGTTATTCCACAAAACATCATCTTTATTCCCACTGTAGACTGTTGCTTATTTTATGTCACAGCATACTATATTTATTTTCTAATAAGGCAAATTTTTTTTACTTTGTTTAGTCATCTTGTTATGTTAGAATTCACAATCAAAGTGTTAAATTTTGTGAATAAGCATATATAATATATATACACACATACCTGTGTGCTGTTGGTGTGTTATCAGTGTTTATTTTGCCAAATATACACAGCAAGGTTGTTAACTCGTTCATGCAATTTTATAGAGAGAATGGTACAGCACAGAAACAAATTTTTAGACAGGGATGTAGCCATTATAATCAGAGTTTTCGTGTTGTTTGAACACAGTTTCTTCCTCATATCCCATTTCTGTGCAATCAAATAGACAGCACCCACAATTCACAAGTGGAAGAAAACAAGAAACTGCTACGATTTGCTTAATGATAGCACTAGGGTTGATGATAGCATTAAGCAAATGGCAGCAGAGTTAATCAACACTTTATTTTCCTGGTAGTTGGTCTAGTAAATGGGTAACTTTGAGATATTTCTCACTTAGTTATGAATGAAGCAGCTATTAGTTACATGTTAGCTGCCCGAGCCTCTTGAAAGGCAAGAAGCAAGACCAGTGCAATGAGCAGTGGGAGGACAGAGCCCCAGGTTATCCTACTGCTGGGGCAGCTTGGAAGGGGAAGCACTGGGCTGCATCTCCCAGGAGAGATGCTCTGTGCTGACAGGCAGGTTTTCTGGGTAGGAAAACATTGGTCTGAACTGCTGTGTCACCATTGCAATTGCTGGGGTTTGTTACTCATCATGCTTTTCCTCTAAACTAGTGGCTCTCAGTGCCAGTCGTGGCAATTAGTTGTATCTTGTGGTGGATAAAAAGGATTTTGAAGCATTCATTCAGCATTTTCTTCTATTCTGTTTTATCCCCTAGCTTTCAAATTCCCCTTTTCCTGCATTTTAGAAGCTTTATTGAGTAGGTACTCAAATAAGTTCATAGTATGCAATTTGTCCTGCATTGCAGAAATACTCATTTATATATTGCCCTCACTGCCTATCCTAGAGGAAGGTAGGCAATTTTAGGAATTAAAAGAAGGTGGTTTACTGTGGTTTTTATTTACCTTATGCCCATGGTTTTAGTTCACTTCAAATCCAGTTAGCCCTTGAAATAAATAGGCATGTTCCGTTCAGTAATTTTTTTTTTCCTTACTACATCTACTTTTCTTACAAAAATTATATAGAAACACAGTGTGCCCAAGAACTTAGCAAAAATGCAAGTTTCTTTCTAAGTCTGGCATAAATCTCAGAGAGGAGAGGAAGGGGTTCTGTAATTCTAAGAAGAGTTCACCCATCAAAAATGTCGCAGTAGTTGTAGTGGGGTTCTTTGATTAACAATATAGTCTGTATGGTAAATTCCTCTTATTTGAGACATAATCCAGATTAGGATTTTGTTGTCTTTATGTAAAACATAAACTATTCTGCCTGCTGTTCTTACACTTCATCCCATCCAATTCTTTCTGGATTCTACAGTTTTCTAATCTTATTTATCTGGTTTGGATTTGGGAACCTCTTAGCTTTATAAAAGCACAAATGTCAGAGCATTTGCTGTTTCTCAAGTACCTGTTGATAGTTTCCTCTCTGATGTGCTTTATCAGCATCTTAATGTGTGCATTTGCTGCTGCATACTCCCTGCTGCTTCATTCAGTATAATAATTTCTTCCTTCATGCTGCCTGAATTTTCTGAGGTTAAGTAATACTTCATTTGAGACCCCTGGGTTTCTACTGCTTCTTAGTCATGTTATATACAAAGTACCATATATACAAAATACAAAACACCTTTAACTTTTCCTCAGTCCAGGTGCTTTCCAGTCTTTAGCTAGGTGTCACCCTTTGTGTTGTGTCCTAAACATGTGGCTGAATGTTTGTTTACTGCATTTGAGATGAAACTTGAATTTTAAATGAGATAGATTGTAATCTGAATTTCTGTCTGGGCCTTGCAGTGTTTTTCTTGGATGAGAGCTTTAGTTTTCTCCCATTTCTGCACAATGATACAATCAATCAGCTGATCAGAAGTGTTACAATTCTATTTTACCATCCTGTGGTGGTGAAAGAAAGCATTTGCAAGGACAGATCAAGAATCTCCAAGCAAAGCTCAGTGAGTCCATGTCCTCATCTGTTGACCTCTTTCTCTTCATAGCACTGATCAGTAACAACTTTTCTCCCTGGCAGACTGAAATTTCACTTTCTCAGCAGCACACTGGATCAACAAGTCTTGCTTGTCCATTTAGCTCTGGAGTTTGACCAGCCTGAGATCCCCTTTTTTGCAGGGCATTTACAATCAAATCCTGCTTGCTTTTAAATGACATCTCTTTCAAATTACCCTGTTTAATTTCATGTTTTGTGTAAGTACTGTTATTATGTGTGTTACATACACAGAGGAAATGTGTATAGGTTTCCTCTGGATGTTACTTGTGCAGAATGTAATTGTAAATTCTCCTGGGTGTCTACAAAGCCACATTAAAAAAAAAAACAAACCAACCAAAAAACCCCTAATAACTCAAAAAAAAAAAAAAATAGGGTTTTCTTGGTTTAGGAAGGATGTTCAAAGTCTTTGTGCCTAACTTACAATTTCATATTGTCTGTGGAATTATTTCTTTATTTCTGAATTGTCACAGAGACTCAGCATTTCTTTAAATTTTAGTGGCTCTTGTTGACATTGCCCTCTCTTGCTAGTGAGGATTTGGTTTATCAGCAATAAGTTAGCCTGCTCTGAATTCACTTCTGTATCTGCCAGTCTAGTTACTGAAAGGACTTCTCTTTTATTTCTCCTCCTCTCTTCCCCTTGGCTAGTTCAGCGTTTTCAACCATCTTCCTTATTTTCAAAGGCTTACGCCTGAGGGATTAAGATCTACATTCGTTTAATACCAGGAATAATGTGGAAGTTCCAGACTGCAAGGCTGAAACTTGAAGAAGAATCTTTGTGGAGCTTAATATTTTCCTCAGCAATCTGCGAGCTGAATCGTGCTCTAATTAAATAGCACAGATTTAGTGAGGTTGCATTTAAACATTAGCAGACCCTAGAATGGGTAAATCTGAAATGAGTTTGAATCTTTTCTGTAAATGGAAAGTTAAATTACCATAGTAATTTGATTAAATCATTTTTAAATCTTTCAAGCTAAATCGCCATCTTAAAAGAACAGTTTGAAGTCTTAATCACTGTTTGGAAGTGCCTCTCTCTCTCTCTCTGTGTTGTCTTCCTTACCCTATTTCCTGTGACAAAACCTGTGTCCAAAGGCACAACTTCCTAAACTGCTCCAGGAACCACTGTTAGGCAGCAGAATACTTGCATTAGGCCAGTGGAGAGCTGGTTCTTCCCAGCTGTTCAATTGATTTCAAAGACAGCAGCAAATACATTAAATAGCTTTACTGCTATTACTTTTGCATGTAAGCAATTGCTCTGTTTACTGGAGAGATGGTATACAATCTGCAGCTCCTGCAAGGAGAGGATAAGATCCCTCAGTTTAAGATGTCCACACAAGGAGTTTGAAACAATGGGGTGTGATGGAAGGAAGGTTTTGATTCACTTGATATTTTCTTTTCTGGGGGTGTTTCCTTCCTTTTCCCTCCTCACTCAGTTTTTGTGTAAGATGGATGAAGAGCATATATATTCCTATTGCTGCAGGCCAAATTCCTAACCAAACTGCAGGGCTAAATATCTCAGACAAGCTTCATCTCTGTGTAAAAATACATATTAGTCTGGACTACATGTATGTTCAAACTCCAGCATGGTTGCAGTTAAAAATCCTGGTTCTAGGAAGATTAAGACTGGATTTGTACAGGGTTAGAAATGAAACACTTAGAGTCAGGTTCTTTAGAAAAGTCTGTCTCTTTATACATGATGGTGTAAAAAAAAGTTCTCAACAGTCTTTGACTTGCCAATCATTTGCTTCTGTTTGATTCCCCAGCAAATCTGGCCCTAACACTGTGGGTCTGGGGGAAGGAGGGAAAAATGTGTAATTTCTGCAAAAAATGTTGATTGTTTATGGAACAAACACTTGGAGTAGCACATCATGTGTTTGACAGCACTAGTGGTGAATATCCAAGGGCTTGGTAAAGAGTCAGAGAGCAAAGATGACCATTTGTTTGGGGTTTGGATTCCAATTTAAACCTAGTGGTTGGACACAATGCTTAAGACATCAGTCACGTTTGTACGTGTGTCTTACCATGTTTGCATTGATTATATCTGTTTGTAGGACACAGAATTCAAGATATTTTTTTTTCTCTTACTGACACAGAATTACTTAGTAGACTTGCCATATGATAAAAATATAAAAAATGTATGGATTTGGGGAATGGTCTCACATTAATTAGAACTAAATTTTGCTAGAGGTAATCTTTCCCTCTCATTGTTTCTAAAATGTTGCAGCCTTCTTTTTCCCTAAGAGAGATATTTCTGTGTTCTTGTGCTTTTAGCACAGTGCACCTTGATGTGCAGTATCACATCCCTGCAGTGTATGTCTTAACTGCATGCTTCTTGGAGCATGTATTCGCTAAGACTCAGAATTATTAAACATTTAAAATTCCCATAGGACTCCATTATGTGTAATTAACAGATAAACTGTCATCAGAATCAATAAAACGTGCTAAATGATCCAAACTTGTATATAATTAAGTGTCTGTTTTAGAGCAGGAGCTGTACCTTTTTTTTTTTTCCCTTTTTTTTTTTTCCCCGTTTTTTTATTTCTTCCTTTTTTTTTTTCCCCTCCAGTTTCCACATTTGTTTTGACAATAGAAGCTGGAACATTTTTGTTAACCTATTACTTACTGGTTTGGTTTTCTGTTTACCTTTTTGTGTTTGAAAAGAAAGAGGTGTTTACTATATGGCCTAATTATCTGAGGAAATAGTTATACATCAGCTTTTAGGAAATGAATCTTAGATGCATCTTAGTTCTCTGAATGCAGTTCAGATATTTCAAGCACGTGCAAAAATTGATGTTGTTATGAACCGAGTAAAACATGAGGTTTTGTCAGAATACTGATCCAGAGCAAACAGTGACAGAAAAGGGTTCATCACCATCCAGCTCCTCCCTCAGTCATTGTTCTGTCTGGGAACAGGAGCTTTATTCCAAAACCAAAAATTAAAAAGTAAAGCAGCATTGTCCTGACTAGAATTTTCAAGGATATACTTCAATAATGCTATGTCCCTGTTTCACATTGAGCTAAGCTTGTAGAGTGTAGCCTATCCCGAATACTTCTTACCCTCTTTTAGTTGTTACATGTTCATGTGGTGTTTTATTGGCTCTGTAAGTCTGTCAGCCCTCCAAATTTTTTAGCTGATACTGGCTCTTTGGTGGCCTCTTGAAAAACTTTCTTGCATTCACCTCTCTTTGGACCACATCAGGGTTTTTTTGGCATTTATGACTACATAAAAGTCAGAGAATTAGGGCTGCATGTCCAAAGTCATCTCAGCATGGTCCACTAACTGCATGTTCTCAGGGACATCTTCCTTTTCTGTAACTGTGCTATTGAGGGTTTTACAGTTATTTCAGTTAGATCTTTTCTTTTATTTCACACTTCCATTACTTTAATCTTTCCGGGTCACCTAGCAGTTTAGTTTAGTTCCTTGTGTGTGTTGTATCTAGGCTTGTCACTCAATACTTACACCACCAAAACATCTCACCTGGAAAGGTACAGGCTGAGGTGCTTGCTCTGAGTGATTTAGAAAAAATGCAAAACCCCAACAATAACAAGATAAATCACCCTCGGAGTGGGTGAGAGAGAAGGATTACACCTTGTAGGAGATGTTAGCTCCACTGAATAAAAGCTTTTCAGGAACACAGTAAGTGTTGCCAGTCTGGATGTGCTGGAGGGGGAAAAAAAATTGCCAAACCTCTCTGGAAATTACATGGAATCCGTGTTTCCCTTTTGTCAGTGCAGTGGTCCTAATCCCATGCTCAGGGTCTGTGCAGTGGGTGATGACCGTGGCTTCCAACCCCACAGCCTGGGAGCCTGACACAGAATTCTGCTGAGCTTTGCCATAGTAGGGCAGGTGCTGTTGCTTCCCTGACAAAATGCTTGATTCATCCCACCCTCTGGCACAACCTTTTCTTGAAAGCAGTGATTTTAAGAGATGGTTTGTGGAGCAGCCACGGTGACTGTTACACTTGTTTGAGAAGCATGAGAAGGATGGTTACTGACACAAGAGTTAATTACACATTTGTAGTTCCACAGCAGTTCCAGGGGTTTTTCTGAAGGGCAGTATAGAAATTAGTGGGTAATTACCTTCCTTCTTTTTGAAAGATGATGAACAGAACCAATAGAAGTGTTGTGCAGCCATGGTGTTATCTGACTTGTGGCACACCATTCTGAAACCTCCTGTTGCTCCTTTGTTTTGCAGACTCAATGCACATAGAGGATGTCGAGGCAGTGCAGAAACTTCAGGATGTCTTACATGAAGCTCTGCAGGATTACGAGGCTGGACAACACATGGAAGACCCACGTCGTGCAGGCAAGATGTTGATGACTCTCCCACTTCTGAGGCAAACCTCCACCAAGGCTGTGCAGCATTTCTACAACATCAAACTGGAAGGCAAAGTCCCCATGCACAAACTTTTTTTGGAAATGCTGGAGGCCAAGGTCTGACTAAAGCATCATGGGCTTCCCCATCATGCACGTTTTAAAAAAAAAAAAAAAAAAGAGAGAGAAAAAAAGAAAAAAAAAAAAGGGAAATTAAACAGGATAATAATGGCAAAGAAGCTTAGTGTTTAATTAAGGAAAAAATGACTGCACTGATATTTAGCAGCAAGACTGTGAAGCAGCTTTCAACTTTTTCTTCTGTGTCTTTCTGATGCAGTTTTTCTTTTCCTTTTCCTTTTCTCTCTTTTCCTTTCTGTTCTTTCCTTTCCTTTTTTCCTTTTCTCCTTTTCCTTTGCTGCTGAACTTTTTTAAAAGAGGTCTCTAATTGAAGAGAGATGGAAGCCAGGCCTGCCAAAGGATGGAAATCCATAATATGGATGCCAGTGAACTTATTATGAACCATAATGTCCCCAGTGACAAAGGAATCAAAGAGAGAACCACGGTACCTAGCAGTACAGTACAACATGATGAACTGACTGAATGCAGTATTAGATTTCATAGGAGCAGTCTCTAATTAAGCGACTAAGCGACGATGCATCGGCTGCTTCTTATCATTGCATTTTCCATCTAGATCAGTTACAGCCATTTGATTCCTTAATTGTTTTTTCAAGTCTTCCAGATATTTCTTAGGTTAGCTACAATGTAACTTTTTCAGGGAATAGTTTAAGCTTTATTCATTCATGCAATACTAAAGAGAAAGAAATACTGCATTTTTGTGCTGGCTTGAACAATGATGAACAATAATGAAGGACAAATGAATCCTGAAGGAAGATTTTTTTAAATGTTTTGTTTCTTCTTACTAACGGAGATTTTTTTGTACCAGCTTTACCAGTTTTCAGCCATTTATTAATGTGGGAATTTATCTTACTAAAGCAATAGTTGAAGGGAAGGTGCATATTATCACGGATGCAATTTATGTTGTGTGCCAGTCTGGTCCAAAACATCCAGTTTCTTAACATGAGCTCCAGTTTATAACTAAATGTTCACTGACTCAAAGGATTAGATTACACCTACAGTATATCTGAGTAGTCTAACATATAAGTACTCCATGTCAAATACCAATCTGTACCTGTAATGGTGTTAGGAGACAGCGACTGTGCAAAGGTACAGTCGCCACGTGATTTCTAACTGCTTCAGTTGCAAATGAAAGAGATACTGCCTGTTTGCAAAATTATAACCTCACATGCAGAAAACTCTATGAACCAATAGTAGCTTAGAGGCAATAAGGCAAATGCCAACGTTTGCAAAATTAAGAAATCAGAGTAGTAGACTTCTGACCAAATTAAAGAATTTAACACTTCTATACCTTATTTATTGATTTAGATTTTATTTTGTAAATGGCAATCTTTAACAAGTAGCTAAACCAGTATATGTGCTTTTCAACCAGTATTGTCACAGCATGAAAGTCAGTCAGTTTCAAGACTGTTACGAGGTGTAATCTAATGTATAAACCGATTAGATGCCCCCAGAAAACTACAGTCGCTAAATAACCAATAAACAATAACCTCCATCAAATGCTATACCAATGTACCAGTGTTAGTAGCTGCTCCCTGTACTATGTGAACATCCTTACTCTATGTACACAGATGTAATTAAAATTGTAATCCTAACAAACAAAAGAAATGTAGTTCAGCTTTTCAGTGTTTCATGTTTGCTGTGCTTTTCTGACTTTTTATGTTGCATTCAAAGACTGTTGTCTTGTTCTTCTTGTGGTGTTTGGATTCTTGTGGTGTGTGCTTATAGACACAGGGTAGAATTAGAGACAATATTGGATGTACAATTCCTCAGGAGATTACAGTAGTATATTCTATTCCTTACCGGTAATAAGGTTCTTCCTAGTAATAATTAAGAGATTGAAACTCCAAACAAATACTTGTTATGAACAGATACACATTGAAATCGTAATATTTTCAAACAAGGGATAATTTCTGTAACAGTTTATTATAGAATAACAATGTATAGCTTAGAAATAAAACTTTGAATATTTCAAGATTATAGATAAGTCTAATTTTTAAACGCTGTAAATATAGCTTTTATTCAATCATCTCTCAGATGTTGTTATTAACTCGCTCTGTGTTGTTGCGAAACTTTTTTGGTGCGGACAAGTTTCCAAAACTATTGCTACGTTGTGTGCTTTAAACAAAATAACAAGGGGCTGATGTTCCATCGGCCTTGTGCTAGGAAAAAAAAAAAAAACTGTGTATCTATCATTAGCTATATGGGACTATATTGTAGATTGTGTTTTCTCAGTAGAGAAGTGACTGTAGTGTGACTCTAGGTAAATCATCATTAGCAATTCATTCAGATGGTCAATAACTTGAAATTTATAGCTGTGATAGGAGTTCAGAAATTGGCACATCCCTTTTGAAAAATGTCAAAAAAAAAAAATACAACTCCTGGGAAAAAGGTGCTGATTCTATAAGATTATTTATATATGTAAGAGTGCAAAAAAAAAAAAAAAGTTTATTTTCCAGAAAATTTGTGCAGGGTTTAAGTTGCTACTGTTCAAGTACACTATATATATATAAATATATAATAGAAATATTGTTTTTGCTGTATCACATTAAAGAACTTGGGCTTCAGGGTCAAAAGCCAATCGACTAGAAGTATACAACAACACACAAAAAATGTAGATTTGTTAAAGGCACATGGTGCAAATCTTAAGTTTTCATTTTCCGTAATTTTTTGGAGCTGCAAAAGAACAAGTATCTCAAGACTGTAAAAGCATTACCTGAAACATAGCTAAAAGAGCTGCACGGGCTTTATAATGTTGTTCATCTTAAACCTTGCTGGAGAGAGTTCTTTCAAGACCACTTACTTAATGTGAAGTGTTGGGAAAATTTCAAAAGGTGTATGTTTTAGCCATAACAATTTAATTTCTATTTTTGCTTCATTTTTTAATTTTTTTCTTATTTAAAGCAATATGATTGTGTAACTCCCAGAAGTTACACATTTGTTTCAATCAGATCAGATTGTTGTATTTATTCCACTATTTTGCATTTAAATGATAACATAAAAAAGATATAAAAAATTAAAACTGCTATTTTTCTTATAGAAGAGAAAATGGGTGTTGGTGATTGTATTTTAATTATTTAAGCGTCTCTGTTTACCTGCCTAGGAAAACATTTTATGGCAGTCTTTTCGTGCAAAGATCGCAAAAGGACAAAAAAAAAAAAAAATTAAACTGCTTATAATAATCCAGGAGTTGCATAATAGCCAGTAGTTAAAAAACTGAAACAAAACAACAAATAAAAACAAACATGTCTATAGCTGTAGATGGGCTTCACATCTGTATAGCAATCAACTGTATATTTTTGTGATGTGTATCATACCGTGTGCTCCAACCAATGTCCATTTGTGTAAATGTATTTATTTTATATTGTATATATTGTTAAATGCAAAAAGGAGATATGATTCTGTAACTCCAATCAGTTCAGATGTGTAACTCAAATTATTATGCCTTTCAGGATGATGGTAGAGCAATATTAAACAAGCTTCCACTTTTGATTGCTTTTATTTTATTTTTTGTGTTGTGGGGTTTTTTTTTTTAATTTTGTTCTCTTTTTCAGAGAAGGAAACAGAACAATTAGCTTTACCTTTTGTTACTTCCATTCAAAGAGGAGCCAGCATTATCCCTTCTCCCTTAAAGTACAATATGTGTGTAAATAAATTCTATATAAAGCCTTGTCAGAATGAATTCCGGTGTGGTACAAGACCTTTTGCATACTCTTAAATATGCAAAATGTCTCATAGCACATTAGAATTCAGGCTGACAGGCCTTTATATAGCACTTACTTAATCTTAAAGCATCTCCACATCAACTTGCATTACTCAAAATCATTTCCTCTCTGTCAATGTCATAAAAGAAAACTTTCCCACTATTTTAAGAGCACATTAGTATCATCTAGAAGTACTGATTTGCTTTCTCCATCAAAACTGTGTCTATCATTCATTCCCTACTGCAGGAGAGTCCTTTTATGTGTTCTGGGTTAAAAAATAATAATAATAATAATAAAAAAATAATTTAAAAAATCTGTATTATTTGATCCAGCTTTTCTGAATGGGAGTAAATAGCCATGAGAGCAATAAAACAGATCAGTCTTAATGAAGAGCACTGATAAATCATGGAGATCCAGGGGGGTTTAGCAGGCAGGTTGCAAACTGGCTGTAAGTGGCCTCTCAGCTTTTCACCTCTGAAACACCACAGCCCCTGTGGCAGGGGATCAGCCCCCCGTGTCCCTCAAAACCTTCTGGAACCATCACAGAAGTGCTAATGTGTGCTTTTCTTGCTTTTTAGCCTATCTTGATAGGAGTTTGTCGTGTTTGCCAACATACTTCTCACCTTTGCTGCTGACCGGTCTCTGGAGGTTCTGGCTGACGGTGCTGAGGCAGCTGAGCAGAACGATGATGCTCAGGGACAAGAGTTGTTGAAGCCAAGGTACCAGGGCAGCTCCAGGGGCTCTCTGTGCTTTTCAGTCTTTTAGTAGCAATATGGGAGAGCACCTCTTCCCAGTGCCTTGTGAGTTTTCACTAACCTAGGGAAACAGGGAGGGGGGGTGAGCAGATTGACTGGCAGAGCAATAGAAAGGTGAGTCCTGTCTGGGCTCTCCGAGGGAGGTCAGAATTGTTTTTTAAGTGGTGCTGTTGCTGTGTAGGCAGCTGTGCATGCACACAACACATGCACATATGCAGAACTGGTTTCCAACTCCCCCCCCTTTTTTATGTTCTTTTTTCATGTTTGAGTTATTGCAAAGTATTCCTTCAAAGGAAAACATAATACCGCACCATAACCTAAACGGGGAAAAACTAGTGTTGCAAATTTTGACACAGAAAGGGGGGAGGAGAGCGGGGCTGGAAGTTAAGGGTGCTGCTGCTAGTCTTCCTTAACATGTGGCTGTCCCTAAGCAATGGTTGAAGTTTTAGAATACAATTAAAAAGCTGTAATTACTCTTTCTGTACCATTTCTCATGAGAGGACCACAAAGCACCGTGCAGTAATAAATTTAGCATCATAGAGGGAACACTGGGGTGCAGCCATTTCCAGGGATGCAACTCTGCAGAGCTGCTTTGGATTTTTTCTTTTTGACTTCTCCCTACACGTGTCTGCACCAGGATGGGCACAGAAATCTATTGGATGTATTTTGGTAAGCAGAAATGTTCCAGTAAGCATTTGCAGGGATTTTGGCCAGGAGCACCAACCTCTCTAAACTGTGAAAATAGCTCCTAAATCTTTAAAGAAAAAACAAAGCAAAGCAAAGCAAAAGAGAAGAAAACAAAAAACAACAAAACCAAAACAAAGCAAAGCAAAACAAAAAAAAATGAGCAAAACCAAACCAAACCAAACAAAAAAAAAACCACCAAAAGAGAAGGGAGCTTGGGGCAGCGGCATTTGTGGCTCAACCAACTTGTCCTGCTGCAGCCCCAGCCTGCAGCTGCACCAACATCCCTCAGCTAAAACAAGGAGATGGGCAAAGCAGCAGAGCCTTCCCAGAGGGGGTTATCTCCATGGTTAATGTCACCCTTTCCCTCCCCTGCTTTTCCCCCAACAAAAGAAGCCACCTGGGTGCAAGGGGTGCTCTTGGTGCCCGCCGTCTGCCCCTGCTGCCGGGCCAGCCGGGCTGCTGAGCGCTCGGCTCTTCCCGTGCTGTCCCACTGGCACTCCTGCCCGCTCGCAAGCTGCCTGATGCCGTCAGTATTGATGCAAAAGGGAAACGTGCTCCTTGCTGAGCTGGCTGCTGAATGGCGTGGGGTTTCTGACAGGCTCCCAGTATCCTTGGGAGTTTTGCATCCCGGTAACAGTCCGACTTGAGGGAACGTGGGCTTTTTGGTTGCTTGGCTGGGGTTTTTCACCTTGCTGAGCTCACAGCGGGATGAGGTCTGGCCAATAAAAAGTAGTCCGGAGTGGTCCCTCCTTTCTTAGAAAAAGAAATGACATGGAAATCATGCAGCAGTCAGTGCTATTACATGTGTGGTTATGTGCGCTTCTTAATACACAATAGCAATGCTGCTAAAATGCTAATAGAGGTTAAATATGTTAAAACAAACCAGCCAAACCATCAAAACCGAAATAAAGATGGATTCTGAAATATAACAGAAATGGAAATATTGTCCTTAGCAGGATAAACCTCCATGCTGTGTATCTTCTAAGTGCTCTACCTGGTAATACCCTTCTGGAGAAAAGAAAACAAAACCACTTGAGATTTTTTTTTTGTGTAGAGGCTTTTGTGCAGAAAACACCTTTTTTTTTTTTTTTTTCTGTTTTTGTTTTGTTACTTGCCCTGGCTCCTACATTGATCTCAAGAATAGGCCAGCTTTCATTTGTTTTCTGAGTTTGTTTTTTTGTTTTTTTGTTTTTTTCCTACAGCCTTTGTTTATTTGCCTTAACAGCTTTTTCACTTGCACCTTTCCTTTACTTTGCATTTCATCTCTCTTGTGTAATGTAGGTCTCTGATTTCACATGGCACTTTGCTAATTACTGTAGCCTTCGTTATACAGCCTGCCTGCTGTAGCTGCCTCACACGGAGTGTGTTTTTCCTGGCTGAAAAGATGCTGATTCTCTGTGTGTGTGTCGGTTGTTTCTTAACAGATAGAACAGAAACTTCCTCCTTGTGGTTGCTATTAAAGAAGAAGAAGAAAAAAAAACCAAACCAAAACCAAAACCCCAAAAAAAACCTATAGAAAAGAACATGAGTGCATTTATTTGCTTTTATTCCTGAGTATTTGAAAGTGTTTGCCTTGCCACATCCTGGCCATGCAATTGTTAACATTTTGGTGAGAGTAAAGGCTGCTTTTTCTTAGTGTTCTGATTCCCAAGCCTGGCTCCTCACAATCTCCATTAATATAAAAAAGCAAGTGGTGGTAGATTGATTACACATAGGCTCTTGTTATTAAGCAGAACAGAAAAGAAAGGAATTTCAAAATATAATCCTTCGTTCCTTGGAGTATTTGTCTTGTTCTCCATGAAGTTAAAGGTCTGAAATAATGTGCCCATCAGGAGCTCAATGTTGCATGTCCATGCCAGTTGGTCCAAGGGCTTGTTATGATGGTAATGACCTGCTGAAACGTGAGCTTTGATGGCAACAATACAATTGCTACCAGCTCACCCGCTGGGAGAAATATTTTATTATTGTCAAATGCCCTCCGCAGAGATTTGTTTTGCCTGTTCCTGTTTAAATTAAATTCAGAGCAGAACTGCATTATTATTTCTCTAGAGTATATTTGAAATAAACAACTAGTCTCCAAATTTAGGATTCCTGGCTAGTTCAAATTTTCTTATTAGCAGAAAAATTACAATAGGTGACAACATAGCTGCAGGAATATTATTATGGCAGCCATACGAGAGATTTACACACTGTGAGCATGGCCTAAAAGCACAAAACCTCCCTTCTAGTTTACAAAATGCCAGCCAGATTAATAATTAACTGTGCCATAAATCCTCCAGCCTTCAAGAATGATGTCAATGCTCTTCTGTGTCACTCTAGAGGAATTTTGTCATAAGACTAAGTGGTGTTCTTTATAAAGACCGTTACTTATACGTAGAAAGAGGCCCAAGAAAACGGCCCTTGCTGCTCCATATTACAGCAGCTCAGCAAACAAGTGACAGCAGGACTTCAGAGTCATTTACCGCTGCTTTCTCAAGGCAAAACTATCTTCTTATGCCTGTGAAACAGAGCGAATTTTGTTCCACATTAAGTGGGCCAGATTATCTCTTCCACAAGCTAAAGAGACAACACTAAACCCCAGCTCATGTAATTTCCTTCAAAATTGTTCTGCTCAGGCTGGGTGTTCCCAGGAGCGCCACCAGCAGTATTATCTAGCAATTCAGCTGTACTTAAATTGGCAGATGTTGGAGATTTAAGACAGTCTCGAAGCCTTAACACAAATCCTCTACTTCTGCACTGCCTCATGGTCTCTCTTTGCTCATCAGCGGATGCCTCTGTTGCTGCCCACTGCTGAGCAGCTGATCCCATGGAGTGGCAAGTGCCGTGACTGCCATGTTCAATCCCGGAGCCGGGATGGGGTCAGGCAGCGTGCTCTGGGTTTGCATCCTCTGTCTTGCTGTAACCTTGTGCTTCTCATTCATAGAACCACAGAAACGTGGATTGCTTTGGGTTGGGAGGGACCTTAAAGATCACCTAGTTCCAACCACTGCGGCATGGGCAGGGACACCTCCCACTAAACCAGGTTGCTCAGAGTCCCACCAACCCGGCCTTGAACACATCCACAGCTTTCCTGGGCAACCCATGCCAGTGTCTTACCACCCTCACACTAGGGGATTTCTTCCTAATGCCTAACCTAAATCTACCCTCTTCCAGTTTAAAGCCATTGTCCTGTCACTATATGCCTTTATATAAAAAGTCCCTCCCCAGCTTTCCTGTAGCCCCTTCAGGTACTGGAAGGCCACTATATGGTCTCCCCAGAACCTTTTCCAGGCTCAACAATTCCAACTCTCTCAGCCTGTCTTCACAGGAAAGCTGCTCCTTGAGTGCTTGTGCCAGTGAAAAGCTGCTCCATCTCAAGACTGGGTGATTTTTTTGTACCCTACTTTGCTGAAAGAGGCTTTACCCAAAGAGGCACTTGGCTAGAGCAGGGCAGGCATCTTAGCATGGGCAAGGTGCCACCTGTAAACTAACGGTGTGAGGCAGGTTATCTGCCCCACATCAACATGTCAGACACTTATTTGAGGGGCTACCAGACTCCTGAAGGGAGAGGACCGTATCCTGGGGGGCAGGGACTGACATGTACCCTTCCCTTCCAGTCATCTGCTTTTGACTGCACCTCCCATCCCCTCACCCCAGCCCTGCTCTGAGCTGCAGACACTGGTGTGGCTGAGGATGGAGCCCTCAGACCCTCTCCTTGCAGGGAACAGACTGGCAAGGGTTTGCACAGTAGACACCATGGCCTGGCTGGGTGCTGGGGACCTGCTGCAATAGCCCCTCAGTGCCCTTTTTACAGAGAGAATTAGAGGGCAAATGGCAAGTGAAAGTGGCTAAAAGAAAAAAAAAGATATTTTTAAATTACAAGTGCTTTACAAATCGCACTCCTAACACTCTCCAGTTCAATCTACCATGCTGGAGCTAATTTCACAGCTTCATCGGGAATGTCCACAAGGTGAGGGACTGGCAGTGAGAGGAAGTCAATAAGGGCATGATTCTCATACCAGGCTGTGAAGGAGTCACAGAAGTGCCAGTATTACTTGCCAGAGGTTTACTTGAAGTCTATAGGGCTCCTCAGTGGCATTGAATGTAAAAACTCCATAACATCCTCATTAGTTTCCTTCTAGTTTCCTTCTTCACTGCTACCCCAATTTAAATCTAAAAAAAAAAAAAAAAAACCAAAGCAAAAACCCTAGGTCTGAATGCCAGTGAACTTCTCTGTAGTCTGACACTGAATTTCTTCAGTCTTCCCCAGGGACTGCAAGCTTACAGCTCCGTGGACTTGCCACATCCACAGGTCTCTCCTTATCCACAGCTGAAACTCCACTCAATGTTTTGTCCTTTCCTTCATAACAAAAACATCTTAATGAATCAGACGTCTACAGCCCATCGAGGCTGAGCTGTACAGCTTAGTGGATTGGAATAAATTCCTCAAGCAGGAGCTGAATCACAGATTACACCCATGGTTTCCACCTCAGTTAATTCCCAGCAGGTTGGTCCCACTCTGCTGTGAAACCTCGGCATAATCACGCAGCAGTTTTCCACCTTTACAAAAGAAGTGGTAAGACAGTCCTTCCCCCACCCTCAGCCTTTCCAGAAAGTGTTTTCCCCACACTGCTGCCCCTGTACAGCTTTCCATGCTCAGACCTCCAGCTCACACCATTGTTTTAGTCTGAAAATACCTACGGGAGCAGCATGAAGTTACTTGGGTCCGGCCCTAGGGATGCTGTGGAACAGAGGTTACCCATGTTGGGTGTACAAAAGTACAAAAGTCTGACTCTAAAGCAGTTAGACTAGAGACACAAGTTTCCATCCTTTTTGTCTGGCTGTCACTGCAGTCTCCATATGATGTCCTCACCATCATCTCTCTCTGAACAGGCTCTTTCCCAAAAAGGATGGGACTGTCCCATCTCCCCATCCTATGCTGTTGTGCTTTAAAGACACTTCTTTTTTTCTGCCCATTCCCAGATAACTCAGGGTCAGCTTAACCAGGTGACTAAGATCAGCCATGTTCTGGAGCATCTTGGGTTGGTTCCTTTACTCTGGACATGGTGCCCTAAAAGCGTGACATGAGCCTTGTACAAGAGCAGCTGCTTCTACAGAGTTTAAATCTGCAGAGTGCAACATGACTGGCTTACAGCAGCCCCAGCAGCCTGGCCATGAGTGTTCTCTAATGAATAGCAATGAGGTGAAGGACTGCAAATCCACAGTACCAAGTTTCTGTCTTGCTTCAGTTTGGTTATGTGAACTTGGACATCCATTTATTGGCTCTTTTCCACCTCTAGGATGCTAATATGCTTCCATGTCCCACTCCATGTGTGCAGGGTAGGATTGATAATGTTTCTGTATTCCACTCCTTACAGATGGATAGAATAAACTGCTGGAGGGGTGAACAGGTCACTTGGTCACTTCTTGAGACCGGTTCCACACAATGCAAGGCAACAGTGAAGGATGCAGACGACTCCAGCAATGCGCTGGTTTTACTTCCATCTCCAACTGGAATAAAATGAACAAGTTCTTCAATTTCTTTCCATGACTCTTTGTCCTCTTCTCCCATTTATAGCTCACCCTCCAACTACAGCAACAACAAAAAAAGTGTCTTTGCTATGTTTGAGATTCTGGTACATTGATGGATTTCAAGCAAATTGTTAAGATGGGTCTTGATAATGCTGTAAGATGTAAATGTGCCTATACTTGCAGTTTATGATGTTTTACACAGTTCCTACATTGATTCCCTTGCTCCTTTGTCACCTTGACACAGAGACCCACTCACAAGGTGACCATGACAAAAGTGTACAATGGAGAGGGGGATCCCTTCCCCCTCCTTCCCTTGCTCCTTTACATTGACCAAATGTCTTTCTAAATGACTTGCTGAGCCAGGCTATTCTTATATCTTACATATAAATGGACTCTGTCTTACAACCAGAAGATTCAGGAAAAAAAAATTCAGCTCCCAATGTGAAAAGATTAAGGTCAGTCACTTTACACTACAAAACCTTTTCACAAGAGCTGCATAACAAAAGGACCTGAAAGCCTACCTGCAACATGGTTTATAGCTCCAAGAAAAACAAGAGAGTCTACGATATCCTTTTAGGACTGTTCCACTTCTTTATAGACTTACAACAGAAAGAGCTGGGGAGAGGATGGTGATACTAAACAGGAAAAAAAAGCTGACTTGTCTCCCTAGTTCCATTTACTTACTGCTATATTTTTACTGGGGAGAACATCTGCAGCATAGTTGAGCATGCAGGGTTCATAGAAAATGGATCACATCTGGATGACATTGGGTCACACTGCAGTGAATGCAATGGTACCTGCTAACCAAATCCCTACAACAGGTGGCTCTGGGCCTTCATTCCTCTTTGGTTACTCTATCAGTGTCTAAAAGCAGGTGACAGAAGCTATGTGACTAAATACCTGTCAAGAACAACATGCTCCTTCAGCTGAAGCAGTTTAGAAGTACCACTTGTGAAGTCAAATGACTTTAACAAATGTTCCAACGTAAAGATAAATTATTTTTCTGTTTGGCACTGTGGCCCAGCCAAATTGCATTTCTTTCACTACACTTCATTTTGGCAAAGCAATGGGTGGTATCAGAAAGGGGTTACCAAATGCATACAAAATCAATTTAAAATGTACAGACTATGCCAACAGCAATGGGGGTCTAGAGCAGAGGTTAGTTAATATAAATAGACTTAGAGTAGTCAGAAGGGAGAGCAAACAGTAGTCATCAAGTACATCCATGGACGTGGAAGAATCTGAAGAAGGTAATGTTCCTGTTAGAAGAGAAAGGCAGAAGGGAAAAGAGACTTGTGTATGAATGAAAATGCATCTATATGGGGAGAGAGCCAAATATGTACAGAAATAACATACATAGGAATGGAGTACACACCAGGTAAGAGGAGAAAAACTCCAGCTTGCCTTTCTGTTATGTTCATTTCTTAACAGCCTACAGATCTTGGAGTCAATGCAACAACAACAGTAATAATCATTATGTTGGTGCAGAACATGAATTGGGCCCACAAGGCTAAGGAGGTAGCAGGCAGACACTGGGATAAAGAGGCATCTTAACAGAAAAATCAGAGCATTTGTCTTTGATCATGTGACCAAAACAGAGTGATAGGTCTACCCTATATTCTGTTTAAGTGGCAGAACAAGTCAGGGGGTGTGGGGAGCTGTAGTGTCCTGGCCCTGTTTCCCCACTTTGCCACTGCATTGACACAAGGGTGGTTTGGGCTGGGCTCCCCTCTGGAACTGATGGGGTTGTTGGCATCTCTGCTTACACCTGCACCCAGCTCAAGGCTTCCAGGTGCTTTTGCCTAATTTGCTCTCAATTGGCATGTGTTTAAGTGGTGCCCTGGGACAATTAAGCCTCTGAAACAGGAGGTTTTGACCCCTCTTAATTTAAAGCAGGAAGAGACAAGCCAATCTCGTGTTAAATTGAGTCAGAGTTGGTTTACAGCCTGAATACAAGATCTAGCCTGGGGTGAAGCAGTTTTTTTCCCATGTCCATCCCTGCCAGGAACTATCCTAGAGGGACATTGTTGTAATAGGAGCTGCTGCAAATCCATCAGGTTGGTGGTTTGTTTTACTACAATTAAAAGCCTGGACATCCTGAAGCCTGTGTGGATTATCACTGCTTGGACCAAGTGGGTGATGAAGCACTTTATCAGTGTGTACAATGAAGCCATCTCTGACCTGAAGTCTACAGAAACTGAAGTAAAGACCGGAAGGTAAAGCATAATTAAGAAAAAAACGGGTGGGTGGGTGAGTGGGTACAAATAACAGCAAGAGGATCCTGATCAGGTCACTATGTACCAAGTGCTTAATCAAGTGTGAGGGCCTTCCTATAAGCTGAGAGCAATAAAGTTCCCTCCTGGTCAGTGTACAAATGCTCTGTGCACTTTGGCAGCTGCAGCTGAACTATGTGTGGGCAGGCTGAATGTCCATGTCCCACTTTCTCTATGAGAAGCTATTTCTGGAAGCTAATTACCCCTGTTTAGGGAGTTGGGTTAATATATATTTGTGGGGTGTAGGGTTCAAAAGCAGAAGGCCTCGGCTTGCTGGAAATCAATTTTAATATCCCTATGGCTCTGGTAGCTTAAGTGTCAATATAACAAATACATGCCTTACAGAGGCTTCCCTTTTGCAATTAAGCCACTTGATTTACTGCAGGCATGACATTTGAACTGAAAGAGTTAGGGAGGGGTTTTATTTTCAGGGAAAAGGGAAGAACCAAGGATACTATTCATCAATTATTCCTAAACATAACTGCTTATTTCTCTTGAGTTATCATATGAATTTTTATCAAATTGTGTCTATATATTTGAGCCTCGAAATGGGATAGAAAGCCTCATTTGGAATGGAGAATATTTTTGCCAGTTTGGAGTTTTCTCTGCATTTTACACGTGCAGTGTTACTGCAGTGGAAAACTTGCTGGCACCTCTTCTGAACCCCCAGACCAGGAGGAGAGAGACAGCGGCAGCCGTGAGCGGCCCTGCCTTTCAAAAATTGAGATGCATTGGGATGGAGCAGGGTTTCCAGAGCCAGGGAAGCCCAAAGGGGAGCAGAGAGACCCGAGGGTTTGGGAATCGGCAGCTGTCGCGACAGAGTCGAGAGGCGGCCGTGAGCTGGGGGCTGGCGGGAGATGTAAACGCGGCGATAGATTCAATTAAATTAAAGAGATGAGTCTTTGCACTGGGATGAGGCACATATCTTGAGGTAGATACAGAGCCCCAACATAAGAAAAAGTCTACCTCCATACTTGTTTTGCAAAAAGCTCCCTCCTTTTTTGCCAAGCATATGGGAAGAACAAAAAAAACGCCACGCTTTAGCCAAGGGACCCATTTTTTTCTTGGAATGAAGTTACTTGCTATTTCTTGGAATGAAGTTACTCACACAAATGGGCAGCATGTACCACCCCTTCTGTCTCTCTTGAACCCTCAGTAAGGAAAAATTTGTATACCAAATAACTAGAGGCCAAAAGGTTTCATGTTATGTGAAGGAAGAGCACGGTGCTTGCAGCCGATTCTAAGGAGAGCCCAAGGTCACCCACTGAGGACAGACAATAGGCCCTCTAAGCAGCCCTCAGAGAAAGAGCTGGCGTAGCAAGGGTGGATATGCCTGGTGCTACGAGTCCTTCACAGCCTATTTGTGGAGGGGAATTAACAGAATAGTTGCATTTTAATCTGTTAAGTTGGGCAGAACTGGCATTCCTAGAGCCTGAACTGTAATTATTTTGTGGAGGGCAGAAGAGGGCAGGCAAGGCAACGAAAGGGGAAGAGGTCAAGATGCTGTGTGCCTCCAAGGAGGTTATGGAAGCTGTGTGTTTATGGATGGGTGGAGGGGGTCCAGATGTCACAGAAAACAAGTAATATTTCATTTGAAGTAGCATTTTACCACTTAGTACTATTGGAGAGAGACGATGGCCAGAGCAAAGGCATGATGAGATGCGGTGCACCCACAGCTATTCCAAGCTTTTGGAGTCTCTGTGGGACAAGCACAAGGAGGAAAGGAAACCCATGGCAGGCAGGGCAGTTCAGGCTTTAGAGAGTTGCAGGCAGGAATTCCGCCACTTTTGTGGATCAGTCCTTCAGCACCCGTTCCTTTGGCCTCTGGCTTTCTCTGGAGACTGCACCACAGGTATTTATTATTTTAATTTCTTCTAAACTGGTCTGCACTGGCTCCTGCTCAGAATGCAGGATTTTTTTTAGCAAGCACATATGCCATTTTAGCACTAGGTTAATGAGGAAAATTCTTGTGCAAAGCATCCTCCATGTTGATTATTTTAATAAATACATTGAACTGAAGTAATTTTGAAACAAGTCTTGACAAATAAATCAAACTAGGTAGAACTAATCTGCACAGATTAATTTTGTTCTCCTGCCCCTGTCTATGGGGCAGCAATCTTGCCATGCTTATTGATTATCAGACAAGACTACTAATCCCCTTAAGGTCATTAAGTGTACTTAATTAAAGAGCAGTTAGCAAGCTTCTCTTTACCAAGTTAATAGTGGCTGTTAAAAGTGATTTGTACATTACCAATATGGTAGCCATTAATCTAAAAGTCAATTTGTCATTTATATTTTCCCAAACAAATAGGCTGTGAAGGCAGCTAGAAAGCATCCAGCATCTGTTCTTGTAGTGTGTTTAAGGATAAAACTCTGCTTGCTTAGTTTAGGGCTCAGACTGTAGCAATTCCCACTTACTCTAGCCCACTGTCCTGTTCCATCCTGGACTGGGGGGAGAGGGGAAAGGAGGGAAGGAGAGGATAAAAAGCTTTGTGCTATTCAGTTCTGACAAGTTTCATGGAAGGTAACACCTAGAGGGAGAAGGTCAAATCATGTGTTCTCTGACAAAGTTTGAAGTTCAGGGTTACTCTTTGGCTTTTTGGCAATTAGAGCACAAAAATCTTCAGAGAAACTTTTCTTTCAAGTCAAGGGAAGAGGCTGAAGGTATGGTCAGGGTGACTGATATATGGAAGGAGAGAGTAGGGATATTGATGATCTGAAAGGAGGGTAGGGGAATGACATTCTACAGAAAACTGGATTTCATTGTGAACGTCAGAATTCATTTTTTCATTACTCTATGCAAATGCATCTGAGTTTTAATGATTTGGATTTCAAGATTAAATGTATAATGCAATACATGATGTTTTCTGGTTCTTATTGCATACATAATTTGTTTTGTGAGACAGATGAATACAGGCTGAATCTTCAATATGGGCATTGTTTCACTGGCTACAATAAAAGCAGAAGTTCTTCAGCAAAACACCATGTGCCTGTCATGTATTCTGTTCTAAATGCATCAATATCCATTTCAGGCCAAAAGCAAATGTAACAAGGCAATGATGCATCTCAGCTGAGCTTCTTTTAGGGGATGAGGGTAGGTGGACACGAGGGTGTAGGGTGGTATTCACTTGCAGCAGAATTTCTGCTTCTGAGCTCTGCCTCTCAGCAGTGCCCAGTGATGCTCTTCCTTTAGGGAACTTGCAGCTGGAGAGGAAAGCAGCTGCTTTTCCTCCTTGATCTGAGTAGGTAGCCTTTCAAGGGCAAAATTTAAGTTCTGGGGAAGGGAGAACATGTAAAGGTAGAGGACTCACCTGTAGAGTATTTTAGACTTGGGGAAACTTGCAAGGATAAAATGTCAGTCACAAAAGTGTTGTTTGAACCCATATTAAGGCTCATTTATTGGCCTCCAATATTTTCTTTTCCTCTTGTATCTGAGATATATATGTATATAAATCTTTTACAAAGATAGGCCTTATTTTGGAACTTTCTTTTCCCATTAAAAAATGGATTCTGTACTTGCCAATGGGATAAAATTCTCATTTTGATCTCTAGAAGCAAATATATCCATAAGCCAGGATAAAACATTATCTGTCTTGATCATACAGCCACTATCATTCTGGGATAACACCTGCATTTGAAAACTTCCTATAGTATATTATTTTTTTTCTTTACTGATCACGTCTGTTTAGAATGTTAGCAGACACCTTGAATTATGGTGAAGGTCTATCTTTGGAAGAAGTATTCATCTAAATATTTTGTCTGCTCTGGTATGTTAGTAGAGGTTTCTATGATGATGCTAGGAACAAAGCTAGGGAACTGATCTTGTTTTAATATAAAACAAAACAACAAATAAAAGGCACTCAAAACCAAAACTAAATAAACCAAAAAGAAAGTCGAGGCTAAGTGAACAAGTTCTTCAATTAAATTCAAGGTCTGGCTGCAGAAAAAGCTAAGAAAATGGGACCAGAAACTTGTCACCTGCGTTTTATACAAGCTTAATAGCACTACTTAGATTTTTAATTTTTTAAAAAATATTCTTAAGATCAAGCTCTATAACTAAAACAATATAACCACTATTTGGGTATAACAGAAAAGAAAGGTAATACCTTTCAGTTTTGTGGCTTTATCAGGTTTTACCATAACAGAAAGTTACCTCTGCATGACTAAGGGCTAAACCAGCATCTCTGCTGAAAAATCCTTGTGTTCCCACTGGGATACCAAGGAGAGTTTTTTCACAGCAACAGGCCTGCAGCTCAGCTGGAGCACCTGTGCAATCATCTTAATTTTGAAAATGTATATACTGTTAAATGACAGATTTCCCTCCCCCCCCAAATACATTTAATTTGGAATTTTCCAAGCAGCTTATCTGTTAATAATCTTTTAATATTCTATTTATTTATTTAAAATTTTTGCTTGGGCTGCTTGTATAATCAGATAAAGGTCATTAAGCCAAATTTATGATTAAATAGGATAAAACTATTTATTCTCTTTACTCAGCCTATTAATGTTATAGCTTATGCTGACTAGAGGTCGATATTTCAAATGAAGTTACTACATTTTTCAAATATCATAATTACATGAAAAAGCTATATTATCTCATTGTGAGGATTACTTTTCACTACCTTATCTGCCATAATGTCTGCACATATTGGCTTTCAGATTTCCTTGTGCTGCTAACTGCAGACATTTCTCTAAGTCTCCCATCTGGTACCTGCATTAACCTCTGCATAGCTTTGTTTTGTTATTGTATTTCTTAAGTCACTGCTAAGGATTTAAGAGCCTGTTTCATACATTTGTCAGACTTTTGTTTTCAGACTGGTTTGCAAGTAAGTATCAAGTGTTTCCTTCTTGAATTGCAGACAAATCGTGCTATGGGAAGGTCACAAGTGTCTGGTGATACTGTGACTTAATGCAGGAGTATTATATAAAAGACACACTTACTAATATGTGATTGATTTGAACACCTGTCACAAAGCTGCAAACTCTTGTCAGCTTTCTGTTTTGGGAGAAACAAGACCTTAAGCTGTGTATTTTCTATGACAAGCTGGAGTAGACCACCCTAAGGCACAGTACATCTTGCATCTCCTTTTGTTTTAAATGCTCTGTGATTTTCGAGGGTTTTCAAAAAGAAAGGTGCTGTAGTTTGAGCTGTTACTCTTTTGCTGATGTTTTTTGTTTGTTTGTTTGATTTTCTTTTAATTGTCTGTGGCCTTGTCTTCAGAGAAGTTTAATTAGAAACTCAGAATGGTCACAACTAATTTGATGGGGTTTGTGTAAATGCAGACTGCAAAACCGTAAAGCTGAGTTCCTCAGACAGTCCCTATTGCAGATAGCTGACCACTTAACTCCAGTTTTTAAGATGTCTGACTGATCTGAAACCATCCATGTGTGGTGGAGTCTTAGGTCTAGAAGAGAAGTTATGACAATGACACCTTCCTAATGTGGATGATAAGATTTGTCTCCTTATGGCAGACTGGTGACCACAGAGCAGCAAGCAGAGTGGATCTGGCTCCCCGTGGCAAATTAAATAAATAGCGTGAAAAAAAATTTACCCAGAAAATATTTTTGGTTTGTTTTGAAAAGGTCTCAAGTAGTTAGAAAGTAGATCTAAAAATAATTTATTTGCACTTTTTATGCCAAAAATTTCTAATAACTGAATTTAAATTGCTTCAGAAAAAGCTGTGTTAATTCACATCCAGATTGTCTTCTTTCTTGACTCTTTCCCCATAAAAATTGGACAGTTTTCTCCTCATTGCTGACTCCTGTCTTCACTCTCCTATTCTTCCTAGGCTTTTCTGAGCTTCTTGTTCTCTCAACAGCTGGCCTCAATTTCATCATCCAAAACTTCATTTCTCTAGGCAATCAGGCAAATGAATTGTCTTCATCCATGTTTAAAACAAATTCATTCTAAATTAGTCTGTGCCCCTTCAGCGTTAATTTTCCATGACTATTATAGTCATTGAGCTTTATAGCATGAACACAAGCAAATATTAAGTTTGAAGGCTTAAATGTTTTTCAGTCAATTTTCAATCATGAGCTACTTCTTCGGCTGTGGTTTGAGTCAGTAGGTGTCTGCAAAGCCAAGGGATGCAGTTTACATGAGGTGGTGGGAACAGCAGCCTTGGGTGCCTTCATGCTTGTAGAAGAGTGGCCTGTAACCAATCAATATAAGTTGTTTCAAATTATGAGCATTAAGAACTTTTAATACAAATTACTTAAATTACACAACCGTGAAGCAAATAGTGTTAAGTGTATCTAGGTGTTGCTTCAGCGTAGTCCGAAGTCAACATAAATGAGCTGCTTGCTCTTTTGATCTGGGATAATTTGCTGAAAACTCTTTAATATTTGCTATAGCCGATAACATTTAAGTAGGAACTGCACTGAAGATTTTTGCAGTTGGTTCAGAGAATAGGGTAATCTCATACAGCCATAAGGCTTTAGAACATTCCTTATATCTAGAGTTAGATATACCTCTGATGTACCAGTGTCCATATGAGAAAATAAAGACACAAACCTTGGAGAATTGGGACCAGAAGCAGTGTTTGGGCTCCTCCTTTGAGCTATTCTCCAAAGGAACCTAATTTAAGTGGAATAAATTACCCCTCAGAAAAGCCTTTCTATCTGCACTCAGTACAAAAGGCATATAAATCTTTTCATCATGTATTTAAAACTCTTATTACCTTATTCAATGCTCAATTGCTTAGTTGAGGCTTATTCCACAGTTCTTAACATTCTCCCATCATGAATTAGGGTACTGGTAAATAATACCAAGTTACTTAACATTGAAAATAAGGCTCAAGTGGAGAAGTAATGTATGAGGATATCACATCAGTCTTGTGTATGTATTTTTGGAATATAATACTAGATAATTTAAATATTTCATTCATTGTCTGCTAGCTCAACTTGATCCAGCCTGTTTTGGTGACAACATAGTTACTGTGTGGTCCTTTTATGGAGGTAAATTTGACACAGGGTGTATCAGGAAGAGAGACAATATACTTTATTTGTATAAGTAATTTCCACTAAGCAGACCCACTCACCACAGAACTTGCTACTTGTTCCCCTTGCTGGCTTTCTTAAGACAGGGGCTAAAGGTTGAGAAAACATGGACCAAATTACTTCTGTAGAAGTCAGTACTCACATCAAGGTTAAGGTATGTTGGCAACCCATCCATGAATATTTTATTTTCATACTAATCTACAATACAATCAAATAAACTCTCCCCACTATAAGGGAAATCTACTGTTCAGTCTGGCAGTTTCAAAAGGAAGGTTTTCAGTATCTTTGAAATTCCCTATCACTGCTCTCCAGCTATCATTGTGGGCAAACATATCAAGCAGGTTCCCGTTTATTTCAGTGACGTTCAGTGTTTTATTTTAATTTGTAAAAATGTGTCCTACTTACCATACTAGTAGTGTTTCATGTATGATTATATCCAGGAGTATTTGGCTTCATGGCATCATATGAAACAAACAGCATCAAGCCCCTGCTCCTCATGCAATTTCTGCTCTCTTTTTGTGTTGCTGTTGGTAGTTTAGTTGAGGCTAAACAACTTTACTTGAGGCTAAACAAGTTGATGGTGGACACCCTCAGGTTCTTTACAGGACAGGGAGGAGAATCCCAGTTCTTGATTATAAGAGACTGACGTTTTGGTCATGAATCCCGAGGACTAGGAGGCAATTTCAACACAAAAGCCTTTCTATAAAATACTCTATATAAAGACTGGGTGTTGGGGAATGGAGCAGTGGGAAGACAAGACACTATCTTTTTATTCTATTTACCTATAAGGAGATTTCATCTCATTGGGTAGGAAGAAGCACTGGCAACAGGGTACATCTGTCTTCAGAGACAAAGGGAAGAGAGGCTAAAGCCTGATACTGGAAGATGTACATGACAGTGCATGGGTTATGGGGAGAAGACACTTCACCCCAGTTCAGTTTTAGTTATCCTTTCCTTACCCAGATGCCCAGGGAAGATTGTAAATCAGCTTTATGGAAGCAGGCTCCAATTCACCATTATAGAGTAGGAGTAAATTTCAAATTACAGATTTCTGTTTTCTCCTTCTTAAATTATGGACTTATTTGTGATTTTTTTTTTCCTAGAAGTGTAAAGCCTTAACAGACTGGCCTTTGTATTTTTACTGCTTTAACTGTCTCCCAAGTTGAGTATAATTTTTACCTGGGGTAAGCTGTCACAAAAACATCTCAAGCAAGGAAGATGAGAGCAATTTCTAAAATTCCATGTAAAATATCTTCAGAGGGACTAAGTGTCTTGTAAGTCAGCACATGCTAGGTGGAAAGAATCTTGTATCTGGAACTTCTGTCAAGAGCTGACTCTGGTCTTGGTCCCCTGGGCAGCCCAGCTGTCAGAGGCTGAGTCGTGCTAATTTAAGATTTTGTGAAAAGAGAGACTACATCTCCCAGATTGCACACACAATTTTATATTGGCACTAAACATTTCAGCTCAGCAGTAGAAATTAAAACAAAACCAAACAAATCAAAACAAACAAAAGAGAGAAACAAGACTTAAGATGAGTAACCTGAGCTGTCAAGAGTTGCACGGGAGGTCCTGAGTTGGTACCCTGGTACCCTGAGCTACCTCCAAACACCCTGATGGCTCAAGTTGGCTTCAGGATTTTCCAGATTCCCTTTCTGTTTTACAACTGCTGAGTTCAACCGTATCTTCCTGTATCATGACTTCCAAACCCAAATTTTCTAGAGCTGGTGCAAATATTCATACCAATGTTATGTCCACCAGCCTTTCTCAGTTAGTTTTCTCACAGATTTCAATCAGGTTATCTATATAAGGACAAAAGATGGCACACACTTCTGTGATACTGAATTTGAAGGTTAAAAATGTTTCATTCTCAAATTTAATTTTTTTTAAATATCCAAACAACCAATGGCTTAATATGCAAAATAAAGTGAGAAGGATGAATCCGAGCTCAGAACTTTTAATTTAACTTAATTTAGCCTTAAATTATAATGGGTTAATAGAATACATCCTTCAACCTTTGTAGCAGCTTAAAGACACATTTTGTGATGGAAAAAAATGTGATTCCAAAGTGTGCTTTGCTATAATTACAAGTGGGGTGGCCCTAGTCTGTCCCATAGAGAGTAAATATGAGATACCATTAGAAGTGCAATGTAATGCTCTGCTGCTGATCATAGTGAGGTCCTAGATTTGCTGTGCTGCAGAGAAACTATAGTAGTTACAAGTATTTCCACCAATATGACTAAATATCTATCTTTTGGTGGTGTCTAAACAATATCACAGAATCATTGAGGCTGATCAATGTCACCTAACATGACCACGTTACTGTCTTCAGCATTCACTTAAAAAGGGCAAACAATTACTTGCTAGTTTTTCCAGCTGCAAGAACACTAGATTATTATGGAGATAACTTGATACATTTCAAAATTAAAAATAATTTTTAAACTGAAAATCATTTCAGTTGCAAAATTTCTGGAGTAGACCACAGAAGTGTCAAACAGCTAAGAATCCAAAGCATGAAGTATACGTCAGTCATTTATATGACTGAGTTAATGTTTATTAAGTTTTTGTAAAAGTTTAAAGTGAATGTTTCTGGATTTTTGGTAGGTAAATAATCGAACAATTTGAAAAGATTGAGAATATAAGTGCATTCTTCTGAAAACTAGCTTCAGCAAAAGGTGTGTGTATTTGAAGGACTTCTAGAATCCATTTTAGTGACTAGGCAGTAAATTGCATCTTTTACATATGTAAATAAGATAATTCATTAATGGCCATCTTGGCCCTGAAAACTGGACCATAGTATGAGGCCACTTTCTCATTAATACTTGGGTATAGTCATGCTATGCTGATATTATGTTGGTATCTTTGGTGTTAGTTGGTAAAGTTTATATCATAAATTAATGTCAAGTGTGTGTAAGAAGATTCTAATTACTTCCTTTTAGCTCAAATGTCCAAATGCTGAAAGGCATAAATATAGACGTTTTGTGATTTTTGTCAAGGTGTCCTTGAATGCTGAAAGGATTTAAACCTCTGCACTGTTGCTTGGCCCCAAGCCAAGCCATGTGTCCTCTCTGGTCTTGAGGCATTTCTTGTGACTGCAGCTGTCGCTCTCCTTTGCCCTCTATCCTAATGGGATGAGACTTCTCTGTCCTGTCCCTAAGATTATGGTTGTGTAGCTGAGGCTTCAGGAACCCCAAGCTATTTAGCACCACTCACTTGAGCTCAAAGGTTTTTGGTTGCTCTGAGACCAACTCTGCAAGAAAAATAACTTAATTATGAAATTTATAGAATATGTATTAAGCAAACAAGCTTGATAAAAATATATGCATGTATCATATTTAATATCAGTTATGTGTAAGGGTATCATTGTCTGTGATTTAAACCTTCTCTATTTGCACAGGTTGCATTGCTTTAGCAGTATTGATAGAGCTAAAGCAGTGCATTCCCCAGTCTTCAGCTATATCAGTATAACCATATTGATGCCCATAGAGTTTATTTCCCTTCCCTTAAGGGAAACTGGGATATTAGGATTTATCTTTCCTCAGAGATTCGAAAGAGGAGTCAATTGGACTGTGGCTGTACCAAATTGTTTGCGTTTTTTGCATACTCCTGATGAAAATTGCACTGACATTTGTGCATATTCATTAGGATGGTAATGAAAATGCAATGATTATGGCACAAAGTAGTTCTGCCTCTCACAAAACAAACAATGCATTGTCCTATGGTTTTGTCTATTTAGGGATGTCCTGGTTCTCTTATGCAGACATTCCATCCTTTTTCTCTGTTTGTTTGGTTTGTTTGGTTTTTTTAATCTATTTGTTAATATCCTGGGCATTGTATGCCATGATTGTAAAGGGGATACCTGGAATTACACGTGGGCTGAGTATAGCCAAGGAGAATGCATCATGACTGAGTTCTGCCCCCTTTTCCTTCTGTAATAAGCTAATTTAGATAGCCCTCTTTGTTAGTAGCTTTTGAATGCCCTGAAGACACTTAAGTCTCTGGGCCCTTCCTCTGTAAAGCTGCTGGTAAGGGGAAACACTATGAAACAATGTCCTAGAAAGTCATACCTCTATAAACTAGTATAAACTAGTCTATAAACTAGTATAAAAACTCCAGATAGTACTGGCCCTGGAAGGAGACTTTAAGGATAAATAAATACATATGAATAAATACACCATCTAGGCTATGTTTCCTCAAAGCAGAAGGAGGCCATTTAAAAGCTTGCTTCATTTAGAACCAGTCATCCTGTTCTTGCCAATACCCTTGTACCTGGTTTTGTCACTCAGCTGAATCCTTGGTGAGTGGATTCAATCTGCTAAATCCTCTGGGTGTCATGGGACTGCCCGTTTGGGCAGTTTGGTTTTGCTGCATCCTCTAGCAGCACCCTTCCCCTCTGATTGTCCTGACATCCTGACCGTGCTGTGTCCTTGCCTCCCACAGGACTTGCTTGTCATCCTTTCTAGGTTGCATTTATCATTAAACTAAAATGGGATGAAATCAACCTTTCCTCAAAGAGCTACTCCACTGGGAGTTTCGTGGAGAAAAACAAAGGGAATGTTCCCTCTACAGTTACTTCTCCTACCATGTGCTGTTGCCTACCACTTGGAAGGACTTTCTAGTCTTTTAGAACATCTTCACCACCAGATATATGATTCCTTGCTGTGACTGTTAGATTGTATTTTTATGCTACCAAACCTATTTCTATTTTAGCTGGACATATAGAAAAAATGCATAAAGATACAGTGTCCCCACTATCAATTTTCCTTTGCCATGGGATATTAATGATGGACTGACCTCTAGCATTTCACAGACACTGTCTGTTGGAGCATTAGGCCATCATGTAAAACTTCCTTTTTTTTTGGCTTTCAATAATAGGCCTTTTTGTTAGTAACTAAAACTAGATTTACTGCTAAGTTGAGCACTTTCCTGAACTTCAGAAAAAAGGCTTGTTTTGACATTTGACAGTTAAACTGAAATTTTACTTCACTTGGTAATTCTCCAGTACTTTGTTCCCTCCTGTACATCTCATAGTTCTTTGCTACAGTGACTACCAATTTTCTCAATTTGTAGATAAGGAAACAAAGTCACAGACAGCTCAGTGTATGCACAGTTACTAATTTCTGAGCTCTGACTAAATTTTTGATTTTTTGACTTTTATTTTCTCTTCAGATAGCATTCTTTCATCCAGTGTATGAGTTTTACTATGACAATGATGTCCATTTATTTTATTTAAACTATTCTACACTTATCCTACAATTCTAGAAAAGTAAAAAATCCTACAGTGTAAGCTAATGATCCTCAGAATTCACAGTATAGAATAAGGGACACAAAATTACTTTATGCAAAAATGTGTGTGCAGTTACAGCAGATATACTTGCTGATGGTAACTGGAGATACTGAACATCTCAAAGTTAGGATGATGAATAATGTTAATGTGCTTTACACATAGGTGGAAGTGTAACAAGCTTGAGTCTTGCTCTAGGGAGATGGCTGTCTCTTTAAATGCAACACATTTTTGAAATAATTCTTGAAGAAGAGTGTTGCCAAGAGCAGAGGAATCACTACTTTAAAGAAAAGCATGTGGCTTCTGAAGACAGTGCATGCATTTGTAAGATGGCACATAATGGCACATGGGAACTTTGGAGCAAAATATTTCTGATGGTAAAGTTCTTGCTCTTTATCAGTCTGAAGTGGAGAGAGGACCTGAAGTCAACTGCATTATGCTCCTGAGGCTGTTGTCCTCTCAGGTCTAGGGAAGGAAATCTGTCCTTGTTGCTGAATTGATGTGAAGAGAGAACTGTTACTTGTGAGGGCAACACTGCACTGTGAGCTGTGAAGAGGTGGGAGGAAGGACAGAAAAGAGGACTATGCCCAGCTTGATTTCTTCTTAGCTCCTCATAGGGGGAGCAGATGGGAAGACACCTGCAACTTGTCCCCTGTCTTACTCTTGTTGCTCATCTAGGATCTTGGTGCAGCACAAAAGGTTTAATTGCCCCTTCTGGCACAGGGAAACCTTGTGTGCAACCTGAACAGGAATGAAGAGCAATGTGACTCTGCTCTGGAGATGATGAAGTTCCTACCTCACCAATACTGGGTCTGTTACCACATCAGCCAGGCAAAGCACAGCAATAACAATTTTATGGATCGAGGTTTTTTTTCCACATCTCCCCTTTAGACATACCGAGGGCAAAGAGTCCTTGAGAAGGAAAGGGATTTACCACAAATTTTGGAAAACTATCAGAGTGAGGCAAACTCAAGATGGAAACTTTCAGAGGAAAGTGAAGTTAAGCAGGGAGAGAGAGAGATGTAAGCTAAAGGTGGGAGAATTAGTGAGGACTGTGTGCTCTGAAGGAGAGGGTTATGTTGGGAAGAAGAAGAGGAAACTGGTGGGAAATAAGGGTTCCAAGGGCAGAAAATAAAATTTTGAAGGACCTGATGCTAGTTGAAAAATTGATCTGAATAAAAATTACAAGATCCCTGCAGGAGCAAATGAGAGGAAGATGTTTGGTGAAGGAGCACGTCCTTTTAAATGATAAATGAGTGAATTCACTGCAGTGATTTGCAAAAAGCAACAGGATGAGCTGTTGAAATAAAAGTGAATCTAGAAGCTGAAGGATATAAAACCAGAGGGGTTGGCAAAAGAGTTGACACAGGTAGGTGAAGTATTCTGAGAACTGTGAAACAGAAAATTTCAGGAAGAAAAACAGAAATTGAAAAGCAGAAGTTATAGGATTAAAAGATTATGCTCTTGTTGTATGGTCCAGTACTCAACTGAATACCCAGTTCATTTGTCTTCAGAAAATTGCCTAATTATATGAAACTTGGATAAATCCTAAAGTAGCTTTCCAGTTTGCCAACATATGTATGCCAACTCAAATGTCACCTCCTCTGCTGTTACCTGAAGACTGCTGAAGACTCTGACCGTAACTGAATCCAAAAGAAGAGAAGAGAAGAGAAGGCAGCTGCAGAGCTTGAAGATCCTCCTTTGGGATGGAAAGAAAAGTTGGAAGATGTGGAATCATGTTTTGCTTAAAGATGACTTGGGGGGCAAGGAAGGCGCTCGTGGTTGAGCAGCATCCTTGTTATTTAATGACAAAGCAGAAGAGGATGGAAGGGGGTGCCTCATAAAGATGCTATGGATTAAAGGGATTTAAGAAGGAGGTCTCAAGAGAAATGAAGAGTAGGGGCAGGGATTTGACTTAGAGTCTGAAGAAAGTGTGGATAACCAGTTGATGAAAATAGGGCATTGATTAATTATGTACAGGTAATGTATTGAAAGGTTTGAAGGCCAGAGGATGTTCTGTGGAGAATAGGCTAATAAAGAAGAAGAGAAGCTGTTGCTTGGGCATGTCTTACAGTGGGAACTGGCAGGAAATCATATGATGGACTGAGGTGGGGGGAGGTGTGGAGGAAATAACAGATGCTGTAGTGAGAGAAAAGGTCAATTATTAGAGTGCAAGTGCTCCAGATGTGTAGGATGGCCCTTCCTGCTTGGACAGGCCATTATTAAGCCTATCATGGTCAGGCAAAAGAAAATGTGTGAAGAAGTCCTTGCAGAGATTTCATTTCACCAGATTTACCAGGTGGAGATGCACAGTCTAGCTCAGTGTTTTCAAGCAAAGGAAGCCTGTAAAACTTGTTGTCTAAATGAGTCTTTCATTTCAGCCTTTCCAGTAACAAAGAAAGTTTTTGGTGATAAAACAAGCTATGTGATGTACTGCGCTTCTAAAGCTGTTAAAAGGTTCTTAACAGCTCTATAAAATACTTGCTGCCTCCTCCTGTGCTTTCAGAAAATTTTACTTTAATATTTATTTCACTGGCTTACAGAGAATTTCCTCCCATTTAAAACGTAAGTTGTTAATTATTTCTGGGTTGTCATCACCAACTCCCCTCTAGCTATTAAAATGTACTTGCATTGTAGTTTTATTATTACTTGCAAAATACTGGAAAAAATTTTGCTGGGCAGTTAAATTTGAAATAAATATTGACTTGGCTATGCAAATGGATCTTTTATGTTAATTTCCTGCAAATATTCAAATGGTGTAGTTTTATGAGAAAAAGTGCTCATAAAAACAAGTCTTTAGGAATGTTCACTTAAAGTGAATTTTGAATTGTTCACTTCATCCCTGTCTTTGAAATTCATGCTGCAGGGGTTAGGCTGAATAAGTCCCTTCACACAAAAGCAAAACCAGTAGTGTGCGACCAGTCAACACTGCACAAATGCAAACTAAATTTTGTGTAAGATGTTTGCACAACACACAAATAGAATCTTTCATTGCACTGCAAGATTCTTCAATTTTCAGAACTCTGTGAACAGAATACAAGGCAAAATGGACAAACTAATTAGTTTCCAAAACTTGGTTTGCCACTAATTAAAATATTATTTAAAAGCAAGTGTGATGTTGCAGAACATCCACGGTATTTGGGGAGAGAATGGTTTACATGAAATTCTACCTCAATGGTTACAGGAATTATGATTTTTATTATTGTAAGTTGATGTAAGTATTAAGCAAGTACATGCAACTGTATCCTGTTTGTACAGGTTAGTTGAATATCATTGAAGGTCTGAGTAAGTGTATTACTGCATTCCTTATCTCCCTCCATCCTTTTTTTCCCTCCTACCAGACTATAATTTTGTTATAAAGTTGAGTACCCTGAAGTTTGGGAAGGGTGGTGTTAAGTTTGCCTGCATGCAAACCTAAGTAGACCCCGTGGTTTTACAGTCTCTCAAAAGATGTTCCACTGAGCATGTGTAGAGTGGTATTTTTGAGGGCTTACAACTTGATTATAAAAAGATGACTTGTCATATCAAATCCCTGCTTCAGTTCGAGGTGGTCTTTAAAGTCGTCCAGTCGAGGCAGAGTGCTGTGTAACAAAGTAGCCTTGATGGTTTCTTTTCCTTAGTAACCTGCCACAATCTTCTGGAGCAGTCAGTGGGTCCTGGGGACCCTTCTAACCATGGGTTAAGAAAGAAGCTGCTATGGGAACTTTTTTTTGGATGTTTGTCTGCCATGGATAAGGTGTTGAATCATTGTGATTAGGCTCTCAGTGATATCATGACTTTCTGATGCAGGTCAGATTCTCCTATGGCATTGTGTGGCTTAGAGCACCCAATGGCTGTTTAAAGCTTTCTTTTCTGATGGGAGCAGTTGTAACTAAAAGCTGGAAGCATTCAAATTAGATAATTTTCCTTGTGCTGCAATTCTAATTTTGTTAAGTGGGCAAAGTGAATTCTTCAGTAGAACTCACAGCATAATACTAGCACAATTTTTTGCTTACCAGGACTCTCAGTTTTCACCTGTGTACATTAAAGAGCCTTCAAAACGCTTCAAAACGCATACATATTTCCCACAAAATCACTCAGGTTTTTAGTTTGTGGTACATACACGTTCCTGGCTACAAAGGCCTTTGGATGCTTTCTCATCTGTTTAAATGTCCTGCAGGTAATTTATTCATGAACAATGGTGTGCTTGATAAAAATATAGTGATCCTTGGCCTGGATACCTGTGCTATTGGTCTGCAATGTGGTTTTGCAAGGTTTGTACCACTGCCTTCTTTATTTGTATGAAATGGGTAACGGAAAAATCTTTATCTCTTCTTAGCAGGTTATCTTTGGAGGTAGAGGCCCTAAAAAGTCAGGACCATTTTCCCAAACTGAGTCGTGACTGTGAAAGATGCTATGGTGTACCGTGTGCCTGGGAGGTGGTAAGGCTGTCCAGGATTTGCAGAATGCAAGTGCATTTTGTGATGAGCATGCTCTGAATTTGCTTTCAGATACCTGGTGGTATCTGCAAGAGGTTCTTGAAGCAGACCTTGTTGCTTTCTTGAAGGAGGTTTTACAAAGCAAAATGTGATTTTTCTATTTTAGGGATGCCAAGAAATACACACACATCGCAGTCTGGTATTTTTGGCCACTTGCTAAGATCCCATTTTTGTCAGGTGTGTTCTCCATGACTTATAGGTGTTCCTATGAGTCTTGTCCTGAGATGGTAGCTAGTGGCTAGAATTTTATTACTGCACTGTTTTTTGTATATTCTTTCCACTGTTGTCTAAAATACCTGGTTTAATCACAATGCTCTCACTGTTGTATTATTGATGGCACTGTGGCAGCCTGTATTTAAACTGTATTTATCTAGAAGTGCTTTTTGTGCTGAGGTGCTGTGCTATGCCTCAGACCAACGTTTCCCCCCATCCTTTCAGTGGGAAACAAAGTTCTTTACATGTATAAACTTTTGGGAAGGTATTACTGACAACAGAGCAGCTATGTTTAATAACTACTAGAACATGAAAACACTGCAAAGTTACTGGTAACACTTTAGCAGGAATTATTATTTATCTTCAGTGACCTTAGGAAAAAAACATCTATATTAAAGCAGGGGATGAGGAAGGAGCTTGTTTGATATGAAATGAAAGATTCATTGAAATTAATTGAGAGTTATGACAGAGGATGAGTTCTTAGCAATTGTATATATTGCCAAAGAATTTTGTTACTACATAGCTAGCAGAAGTCCAAACATGCCAGGGTGACAAGCTACTAGAGGCTATTTCAACAGAATTGTCAGGAAAGATACCCAGCCATGTTGCAGCTCATGCACTTCCATAATAAAGATGAAATTTATAGATTTTATAGAAGCTTGATGTATCCTCAGGGGAGGTATTAATTGGCGCTCTATGTCCAGAAATACATAAGAACAAGCTACTGTAGCTCATGCTCAGCTCACTGATGACAACTTTGCAGCTTGTTTGTGTTTGCTTTGCATAGCTGTACCAGAGAAATGAGGTTCCTGTCAAAAACGTCTGAATGTCCTGACATTTCTTCTTTGCACGTGTTTTTTTTTTTTTTTTTTTTTTTTTTTTTTTTTTTTTTTTCCCCTGTAGAAAGCATACCTATGGCACTTATTAGCTCTTCTTGAGGCTCTTCCATCCGTTCTCTGACTGCAAACTCCCATCCTAGTTCGTGTGGAAAACAAATCCATTCCCCTTTCTCCACCCAGTGGAAGTCCGACCTCAAGACGTAGGGGGGGAAAAAAAAAAACAAACAACAAAACCAACGGATCGAGACAACTAATTTGTTGCTTCCAAAACTTTGCGAGACCTTGACTTCTCTGCAGAAGTCCTCGCAACCCCCCCAAAAAGGCGGCTGGACCCCGCCGGCGCTGGAACAAGGAACTGATGCCCGGCCCACAGAACCGATCGAGGCTGCGGAGAGCCGGGGCCTGCCCGCTCGCTCGCTCCTCCTGAGGCGACGGGCGGCTGCCCCCGGGCTGTGTTAAATATTTCATACAGCAGCGAAATGGCTTCCCCAGGGCCTCCCCTTCTCACCCCGGGGCAGGGCTGAGTGCGTGCTGAACTAAGCCGGGGTGAGGTGGGGGGAGCAAGGAAAGAGCCGAGCGCCTCGGAATGCCGTCTGATGCGGCTGCCGCCGCCGCCGCTGCTGCTGCCGCTTTAAAACGCGTCTGCCGCCGGGCGGGCAGCTCCGCGACGGGCCTGGGCTGTGCCGGGGCGGGGTGGGGGGAGACGGAGGCCGCGGCACNGGGGAGCCGCCGGGTGTCAGGCCGCTTTGCTGGCTCCTGTCCGCCCCGCTCCGCTCTTCTCCCGGGCGGAGTAAACAACGGTAAATCAACTTATTTATGGGCTGACATCGCACCTTTCGCCGCCTGCCTCTCCCTCCTCTTCCCCTCTCCCCCCCGCTACCCATCCCGTCGGGCGTTCGCTGTTAGAAAGACCCACAGGAGACAGATGGGGGAGGTGGTTGTAATCAGCTTTGCCGGGAGCTGAGAGGAGCAGCGTGAGGTGGGCGGCGGGGTAAGGCACGGAGCGGGCCCGTCCACCTGCGGGCAGAGCAGGGAAGGGAAGGGCAGAGAGATGGCTGGGGGCTGGGACTGCCGTTCCTGCGGGCTGGCTGGAGCCCAGCGGGCCTCGGGAGGGGGGCACTGGGGTGTCCCTCAGGGTACCCTGAAATAGCGCAGTGGGCACGGTGCCAAACAGCTCCCAGGTAGCGGTGTACAGCGGAGGTAAGAACCGGGGGATTGTGAGCGGTGAGATTCAAGGAACTACCTTGAAACCCTCAGGAAAGGCGTTGAGGCACCGAAGCTGCGTGCCCTGGGCTACCTCATCCTGCACCTCGTTGCCCCGAGGCTGAGGATCGGCCTCGCGTGGCACAACAGATTCGGGATAAAATCCACTCAGCCCTGGGCGCATGTGGGTTCGAGTCAGTCTGGTCCTTGATGCCCTGTCTTGCCGGCAGCCGGCAGGAGTGTGCAGGTGGGCCTGCTAGGGAAAGTTTGGAAGAAGAATTACAGCCCTTAAAATACCTGGTTGGGGCATCACCTCTGGAGTGAAAAGGCATCTTTCCTCCCATGAACTGTGTCTGTTTTCTGTGGTTTGCAGATACCAGCTGTCACCCACGTGTGTTTTGCTGGCCAGAAGACATAGATGTCCCCTGTGACTGAGTTGTTGAATGGGTGTTTTGAAGATGAAATGCTACATAGACTCCTAAAGTGTACCACCTGAGGACGCTGCTACCGACATGGACATCATTATTTATTTACGGATGCTTTAATCAGGAGGAGCTTTTTTGTAAACATGAATTGCTGGGCTCTTTCCTTGAGGTGTCGTTTCTTGTTTCATGCTATTGAAACATTAATCTTAACTTATTATGGCTCCTTTGTGTTGGTCAGCTCACAGGGACATTTCCCTAGGCTTGAAAATGTGGGAGCTTTCAAGAACGTGTCAGTTGTGCCAACTCAAGCCACTTGTGGGCTGCCAGACCAAACTACTTTTTGTCATAGCTCAGTAGCTGTTGAAAGTATTATATCCTGCACCCAGAGGCTGTGTGTTCAGGAGTGCCCATACAGGTCATCACCTTCTTCCTACAAACTGCTTCTTTCAGAAGGCCTTGGTACCTGTATCACAGAGGACAGAAGGGACTTGCATCCAGGGTCCTTCAGCAACTCTTCCAGTTTTATTTTTCATAATCACAAGGATTGCTTCTCTACTCCCCATTCTCTCAGGCTCCCAGCTTCATTTACGTTAACTGTATGGTTGAAACTTGAGCAAGAAGGTGTAATGTAAGTAGTATTGAAGGTGTTTACTTTCCTGCTGCTCTTAAAAAAATGATCATTGTACTCACAGTCATTATTAGCAAGCTATTTAAAATTTTAAAAAGGTGCAGTGAGAAACAGTGACGTTTTAGAGCCGTATTTAGGTTGGGGTCTTTGCAAATGTCAAGAGAAGTAGGTTCATTTTCAGTGGTGTTGACTCAGAGGATGTTACAGTTGCTTTCAGTGGGAGCTATTCATATCTAATGTGCACACCTATTCTTAAATTCTAAATTTGTATTTCTAATTCACACTTCTAAAAGCTGCTAGAAGAACATGTTGGTCAAGGATTTGTGCTGTTGCTGCTCTCATGATGGAAAAAACTTAGCTAAAATTTTAGGAATCTCCCAACAGGAAGTTTACTCCTTAAAAACCAAAGAGGAAAACTTCTGCATCTTCCCAAAAGAATATTTTAGAGCTACGTAAGAGTGGTCATACTGTTTCTGGAAGACCTAGGGAATGTCGACCGAATGAGAGATTGTGTTGCTACTTTAACAAAAGATTCTGCTGCCAAAAACTTCTATTGAAGTTTTTCTAGGTATTCACAAAATAGATGTGTCTAAGCATGCTCTCTCCCTTGTTTGCCTCTATGTTACATTTTTAGCAAATATTGCTGTTTTAAGTGGTCCTTGAACTCCACTGGGCCTTACTATAATGCATTTGAAAAGTGCATCGTGAATCCTTTAAAAAAAAGGTTCTCTGTGTCTATCGCATAATGCAGGGCCTTGTAGTCTTTCTTACCCTGGTTGTGCAGATCCTCTTTAAAGTGAAGAACACAGAAAGTATAGTATGTTTCTCCAGACTAAATGTCAAATGTTTTTTACTTGTGCTCATAACTTACTCTTCGAATGAAAATGATGATCTGCTCTGTTGGAGCATTCTTTGTACTTGCTTTGCATGCTGCTGTGAAAATGTAAGAGGTCTGGGGGTGTGAAAATCATCAAAACAATGTAGGAATGTCTAAAATTACAGGGGTATATGTGAAATTATAATCTCCTTTACACAAGGATAATTACCTGTGGAAAAAAAAAATCAACCTGGCTATAGAAAATGAGGAACCGGAGGGCAAACAAACAAGTTCTGCAGGTCAAAAAATAACTTTAGTTTGAGCTTAAGCTAAAGCAGCTCAGTGACCCTGGCAATTTGGCCAAGTATCTTTTATAGGCAATATTTCCTAAATAATGTTTGAATCCTGAGTGTCAGAGCCTATTCATGGGGCTGCCCATGACTTCATGTCCCCACATGTGTGTGCATAGTTAAGGCTTGTTCAGTAAAGCACTTGAAGCAGAAACGTCCTGCTAATTTCCAAGCCAGCTATTGCAGAAGTGCGTTGAGTGAGATTGGTGAAGCTCTTTTGACAATGGGAAAGGCTTTTGCTTGCTTGGAGCCTAAAATAGTGAAATGTGCCCTTAGTTTCAGATGATTAAGTGCTGTGCAGAAACCAGACACTACTGATGTCTGATTATGCATTGACTAGTGTAAAACATTAGCCTCCAATTGCTACTGTATTAACAACTACACAAGCACATATTCCTGTTCAGTGGGTTTTATAGATCACTTTAAAATCCAAATGTTTTTATTCAGTTTTTGTAATAGATCACTTAATTCTTCTCCCTTGTGAGGTTGCTGCTACTCAACACATAGAAATGGCAGAGCCCAGTGGTGAAAATGGAAGTTGGACAACAGTTATTCAAGTGGACGGGATGATATGCCACCATCCAAGCTCTTTTTTTCACTGTTCTCAGGAAGAACTATGTTTCTTTCTTCATAAAAGGAATACAGAGATACAGTTATGTTGAATCAGTAATTGCATGTGAATAGCCAGTGTAGCTCGACACACAAGGCACCCCACAAAAGAGTTTAACAGCAAACTGTTTTTCCTTTTATTGTATTAGCTTAGTGAGTCCTTCAGGTAGGCAGAAGGAGTTTGACTTACCAGATGTCCTGCTAGGCCCTGATGGAGAATTGTCCCTGTCACATGTGATTTGTGAGACCTTTCAAACTCCGTTATCACAGCAGAGGGACTTCATAGAACCAGGGCTCATTCTAACAAAGTCTTTATTTTGCCACCAAAACACAGGGAAGATGAGCGAGAACCAGCTGCTTCTTTTACCAGCAGACTAATCAAAAGTTCAGCCAGGCATTTTGTATATTGGTCTAGTGGTTTTACATTGAGTATATCAGACCTGTGTTTTTTGGACGTGCCATGCAAACGTGTTTTTTTGTGCTGAGTGTTACATGGTCTGGCTGCTAGAGAACGCTTAGGAAGATGATAGAATTGTTGTTCTACAGTGTCCTACTGCATTGTTGTAAAGACTGTGACATTCCTCTGTTAGGTGTGTGCCCATGTAAGAGAATAGCAGGATTCTTCTGCCAGATATTACTGTACTGGCTGAAGTGAGAGATATTGATGTGAGGGTCCCAAGTCTGAAGGCCTTTTAAAGACTGTGATGTTCTAGGGCAGCAAGTATGTGTGGATAATCAAAGACACCAAGAATTTTCCTCACCGGTTTCATCTATCAGATTTTCTTAAGTGAATATGGGAAATAATACACTTTCATACAAAGAGAGAGGAATGTCAGATCATGTTATGGATTTATTTGAAGCCCTAATATTCCTTTAAGATGTGTAGTATAGGTATTTGTAGGTGTGCTTTTAAGTCAGTGCATATTGGAAATCTCAAAGAGAAGAAAGAGAATAGTGAGAAAACACTGATATTTGTACTCTGGTCTTTAAATTTACTTACCCTTTAGGCAGTAAGTGCAATAGGCAAGCAGAGCTCTTGCCCCTCAATTTTATTATTTCCCCATATTTCCTCTCCATTGCAATGGAACAGGATAAGAAAAAGAGTAGAAGCTTAGCACATATGAGTAGTTGTTACAGGCTGTTAATGTGAATTTAGTGTCAGCTGGGTTAACTGCAAGTTAGATGACTGGAAGACATTGGTGACGGGAAAACTGATCTGGGGCCTTTTACATTCAGAAGGGTCAGGGGGATTGTGAAGCTGGTGGTAGATGTATTTTTAAAATTTTATTTATCTGAAGGAATAACGTAATATCTTATTACTTTATAGCCATTGCTATGTTTTATGTTAGAAACTAGATGGAAAGCAGGAGTTGCCCTAAGATACAGTATGTCTGAGCTTGAACCTGTGCAGATGTTCTCATTTGCAAGTGCTCCAGTTATTAGGTGGGGATCACCAGTGCAGCTGTGTTTGGTTCTCTAGAATCTTTTTCTCTTTGAAAACTGACCAAACAGATTAATGTTTTTGATTTTTCTCCCTCCTGCCCCACCACAGACGTAGATAGTCAGCAATTAGCTCTGTGGGACTGCAAGTTACCAGAAATTGGAAACTTCACCAAGAGCAGTGATTTTTGCTCTGTAATAATGCCCGAAATGGATTTTTTTTTCTCAGAGCCATAAGTAATGATTATGCCTATAACACCTATGTTAGCATTAGTTTGGGGTGGATATGTATGTCTTTTTTTCCTGTCCCCTCCTTCCTTTGTTTTCTGCTTCATTTTTCTTCTTTCAGTAGTCAGTCACAATTCACATTTGTTCTTTCCAGTTTTCAAAGTGATGTACATCAAGGTCGCTTCCCTTCTTAAAGTCATGACACCTTTGGGGATAAAAACAACGTGGGGGTGTTTGTTTTAGATAACTAAAGCAAACAAAGAACTGGATTATCCAATTATTGTTTATCCAGGAACTGGGTAAATCCAGTTCCTAAATATTTTGCTACTTAGCTGAGCCTTCCCTCACATTTATTATCTAGCAAAACTAGCATGTTTACAAGCAAACAAAATATTGAAAGGACCAGTTGACAATATATAAGAAAGATGCTTTTAGTAAGGTTTGGAAAGCAGAAGCCTGCATTTTGCATGTTTTTTTATTGACAGCATTTCAGCAGATGAAAATGGCAACAGTTAAAATGAATTTATTTTTCTCTTGGATTTAAAGGTGAATTAGTGAATAATGGCAGTATCAAAGAACAGCCTTTTTTAGCACTTTTGTAAATCCATAGTAGGTGAAGATGCTTATGAAGATAAGTTGTTGTTTATGTTGTTTTGTTTTGTTTTTCTGGAATATGTCTAAGTAAATCTGGTCATGGTCAAATTTCTTGTGACCTAGTGCACTAATTTATTCTGGTGTTAGCTGTTCAAATATTTTTTTTCATGGGTCAGTAAATTGGGCACTGGATTTCACAAGCAGCTGAACTAGGAATGCAGAACTTTATAATTTTGTGTACTAACAATTACCTTAATAAACCATAGCTGTCTCACAAGCATATATAGCCTATGATATCTCAGGACCTTTGATATCAGTGTGAATGGATTGGCCAAAATATATTTCAGCAGCTAGATATACAACCTGAGTTTCTATAGATTGTATTCTTCGTACCTTACACCTCAATGTTGCATTTAATATTGATGTGAAATCTTTGTGGGGAAAAAACATCCTAAGGAGAAGCTGGATAGCTTTCTTGTCTTGCTCTGGTTCTCTTAGGTTAAATAAAGAAAGGCTGGGTCAAATGGAGAGTGTGGGAGTAGCTGATGTTGTTGCTACCTAGACAGATTTCATGGGAAAGGTGGAACATGGATGGATGGAAAGATGGAACATAACTCTAGAACATGTCATTCGCACTGCTCTTTGTGTTTATATTACATTTACCTTGTTAGACTGAGCAAAATATAAATGCCTCTGCAGGATATACTGCACAGCTTTGTATGAGAAGTGCATCAGAGACCTGCACACTGCTCGGCCACTGTGGTTTCTGTCATGGAATCCTGAAGGCAAAGTGGACCCTCTTCTACCCTTAAGTGAACTGCGGTCGCATGTGCTAAACTAAAAAAAAAAAACAAAAACACACCGTATTTAAAATCTAGATGAAGAAAATATTCTTGTTAAAGTTCTTTTACACTTTTCACATCCTGTGACTTTCACTGTCACTGAACATCTTCTTGAGAGCTGTATTTTTAACGTTTATTTTAATGCATTCTGGTTAGCATCACTTTACAGGATAGCACCTTGGCAACAATGTGTATATGTGTGTGCCTCTGACCTTATGTTGTTTTTCTTGGTTATTTCCAAAGGTGTGTGATAGAAAAGGCTATTGATGGGCAGACTGTGTTCAAACTCACAATCTCTGGGAAAGAGACCATGTTTTATTATCGCACGGTAAATGGTTTGCAGCCACCAATAAAAGTAATGACACTGGGGAGAATTCTTGTGAAGAAATGGATTCATCTTAGTGTGCAGGTGAGTAAGATAAAAAACATCATATATTTGTTGAAATACAGCATTTGTGTGAGAATGGCATAACTGTATAAATATAAAAGGATAAACTGAGGGATGTAAGTGATAACTCTTGAGCCTTGTAGGTAGGCATCTTAATTTGGGAGCTCATTTTGAAGAAACTGCTAATTTAGCACTGGAAAGATATGCTGTGCCTGTTTTTCTGAACAAACAAGACTGAAAATTCTCACCCTTAGGAACACAAGTATTTGGGGTGAAGAAAAGCTACTCATTTCTAACACTACATAAGTCTTAACATAAATACGTATATAAATAAGTCAATACATAAATAAGTCTTGGGTCTCTGATTATTACCTAGAAAAAAGAATGTCATCCTCAGCCATATGTCCTAATGTACTTAATTTACAGAGGTGTGTCACATTGAATTTTTAAAACTTCTTACAGTGTATTCAAGTGAAGACGTATGAGTCTGTGCAGGTTCAGTCAAGCTAGTAAGTTAGAGCTCTTTCCTCTTATTTTAAAAATATGGTTCAGAATAGTTAAAACACTATCTTTGTGTTCTATAAGTCTTCTGTTGACAGAACTTTTTAATAACTGTACAAATATTCACAGAGGATAAAGCAAAATTGAGTTTTCTAAGTTTAAACTGTATGTACAAAAATCAGTAAACAAACACAGAAGAAATTAAAATTCAGTTATTTGCATGTTTTGTAATTCCCAACAGACATTCTAATAATTTGTTTTTGTAAGCCAAGTTCAACTAATAATTATGAAACACAATTATCAGGTATTGAAATGTTTATCTTCTACTTCCTTCGTTTCCTTTATCCGTTTTGTTAAATTTCTCTTGGATTACAGAACAATCAAGAATAGTTTTGCTGCTTTCTTGAAACTTGCTAAAAGGTATTGACTGTGGTCTGGATTTTTAGTGCTGATCTTGTCACTTGTAAGAAGTATGTATGATTTTTGTGCACTTTTTTTTTGTTTTTTCCAGGATAACAGCATAGTAGTGTGAATAAGATTTTAGCTCTTGGATTAAAAGAGTGACCTTAAGATAGAACTAATGAACTTCACACTTCAAACACTCCAAGGGTGCTATATTACTGCTGTTGCTGTCAGCCACATTTTGTATTAGTCTCAGAAACTGCTAAAGCCTGAGATAGTGAAGTGAAGAGTGAAAGGGCTGGATTTAAATACACAGACATTTCTTATAATTCTTTTGCAGAGAACCCTCCAGCACTCTGTGGGATTTTGTCCTTTACTTCTTTGGGAACAAATGTTCAATGCATAGCAGGAGTAAAGTGCAGCTTCTGGGCCTTTAAGGGGATTTGAAAGTTTTTGATATCAGGGTAGAACTGAACCCTACATCCTGTGGCTTGTGGTAGCACTAGATCTGCCTATGAGACTTTTGGCAAAGTTGTTTTGGTTTTTTGTTTGGTTGGTTGGTTGTTTTTTGTGGTTCTTGTTTGTTCATTTGTTTGTGTGTTTTGTGTGGTTGTTTTTGTTGTGTGGGGTTTTTTTCATTTTATTCTTTAAATGGATACATAAATGGAAAATGAGAATATGAGGGAGACCCTACAAAAACACACAAAAATAACATTCATGTGGAAGCACCTGTGTCTTCACACATTATTAATATTTGATGATTATATAGTTTAATATATCATGATGATATGTATTTGAATGTGTTTCCTTAAGCTGATGAAAATCTTTTGAAGATGCTCATGCATTAGGTATTGACACTTCAGTATGCAGAAAGACCCTTCTGTGGGATGCCAGTTAGCTACCTGGGGCAGTGGTGGCAGAGGGGACTGATAATAATGACCTGATGCTACTGTGAGTTTTTCCAAGTAAATCAGACCATGTAGACTTCCATGTCCTGTTGAGGCCAAACTGCCTCTAATCACAGAACATTAGGGGTTGGAAGGGACCCCCTGAGAGCATCTAGTCCAACCCTGCTGCCAGGGCAGGTTGACCTAGAACAGGTTGCACAGGACAGCATCCAGGTGGGCATTTTGAATGTCTCCAGAGACAGAAACTCCACCACCTCTCTGGGAAGCCTGTTCCAGTGCTGTGCCACCTTCAGAGTGAAGAATTTCCTCCTCATGTTTAGATGGAGCTTCCTATATTCAGGTTTGGGCCTTTTGCCTCTTGTCCTGTCACTGGGCACCACTGAAAAAGAATGGCTTCATCCTCCTGACACCCACCCTCTAAGTATTTATAAACATTGGTAAGATACTCCCTCAGTCTTCTCTGGACTATAAAGACCTAAGTCCCTCAGCCTTTTCTCTTAAGGCATATATATATTCTGCTAGTTATCTTCATAGCCCTTTGTTGTACTACTTCTAGCAGTTCCCTGTGTTTCTTGAACTGGGGAGCCCAGAACTGAACACAGAACTCCAGATGTGGCCTCACTGTGTGAGAGCAGAGGGAGAAGATTACCTCCCTTGATCCTGCTTGTCATTATCTTCTTGATGCACCCCAGGATGCCATTGGCCTTCTAAGGTACAAGGACACATTGTTGGCTCATGATCATCCTGTTGTCCACCAGGACTCCCAGTAAAGGATTCACAGTCTCAGTTCTGTGTCACCAAGCAGGCATAACCTGTATTTCTGAGCAAAGGTAAGCTCTAACACTGAACTTGATGGCCAGTAAATTAGGAAAGTTTGGAGTCATTCTAGAGCCATGCCTGGTTTTGAAGTCAGTGGGGTGTTCTCAGTATAGAAGGGAAAAGAGAAATATTTCTGCAGAAATGCTAGGCAACTGACACCATGACAGAGGAATGTGAAGTAGTGGTTGCAGATGGGAAACTGAGTTTAGAGAGAGCAGAAATATGGTAGGATGGCAGTTATGTTTGGAATTCAGATACAGGAGCATTTACCTATTCAGGAATGATAAAAATGAAAGCTAAATAGTGGAATAGCACCAAATAGTAATTAAATGATAAGAGGGAAGGAAAGAAGAAAGGACAGCATAGACTGCAAACAATTTCTTTGGAATAAAATAATTCTAGGGGGAAGAGGGCTAGTAAATTAATTCTACTGAGTTAATCTAGGAATTTGGATTTAGATGTGTAACTCGTTAGAGAGAAACACTGCAAAGAACTGTGTCACTGTGCAGACTTATTTCTCCAGTTTACAGCTGGGAAATTAAAGTTCTACTAACAAGAGGAGGGCCCAAACATTCCTGCATGTTCTGCATGAAAGGTTACTTTAGCTAGTAGCTGAAGGAGAAAGTCTGGATACCAACATTGTTAAGGGATGAAGGCATTACTAGAAACATGGGTCTCAAAAATAATGTTGAGTATTCATAACTAGATTAAACCAACAGAAGAATAACCAATCTTTGGCTTGATGGGTACATTTTAGGGTTTTGAAACAAAGAAACTAATAGGACTACTTTAACAAAACAATCGGGAAAATGAATAGGAAAAGGGTCTGGAGGTTATTATAAATAAAATAACAGAATTAAGAGGAAACTCTGCTTTTAACAAAGGAAAAAATTGGAGATGTAGTGACCAGGCTTATCTGAATGGACAAGCACTTCTGCAGTTAGAAGTGTTAAGAGTCTGCAAGCACTGTGAATAGGGAAGCAAATTTACTCAGAATGCTGTGTAGGAATAGAAATAAAACTATCAAGATGTTAAGCTCAATTAGACTTTGCAATGATTGTGAAATGGTAAAAATTCTTAAGATTTGTGTGTGTGTGTGTTTAAGAAGGCAAGACCAGTGTAGGTATGCTTGAGATAAAATATTATTTGAGTATGGTCTCCAAATTAAATAAACACTTGTGTTTTCAATAAGCATAATAATAACCATCACAGAGCAAAATCCTCCTGAGTAACAGAAAAGGACGTATGGAAACAGGTATGATCATAAAGAGGTAGGACCGTGGATTTGCAAGCTTATTGTGTACATGCTAGTAAAATAAGATGGTTTTTGCCCCAAAATTCTGAAAGAACTGGTATGTAAAATACTTTGACAAAGTGATATTTTATGGAAATCTACCAAGTCAGAGGTGGCTCTCTAATGCTTACATTTAAGAAGAAGTGTCATGCACTGGTGTTGTCCAGAAGCCAAGTGCCCAGGCCCCTTCATCCCCACAGGTAGAACAGGGCAGAGAAGAGAAATAGCAAAAATAAGAACACTCATAGTCAGAATGAAAATATTTTGACAGTTGAAGGAAAGAGGGGTGGGAGGAGAACAAATGATGCTAAGGCAATCACCAACTCTCCCAAGCAGACCACTGCCTAAACGGTCTCTGAGCAGCAGCCACATTGGAAGTAAAACCTCTCCCTCAAGTCCTTCAGCCCCAGTTTTTATTGCTAAGCATGAGGTTAAACAGTGTGAAAACTCTTTTAGTTGGTTGGGGTCAGCTGTCACAACTGTGTCCCTTTCCAGCTTCTTGGCCCAACCCTAGCTTACTGTTGAGGTGGGATGGAAGGAAGAGTGAGGAAAGAGGCTGTTCAAGCACTGTTCATCGATAGCCAAAATATTGGTGTGTTTTCAGTGCTTTTCTAGCCACAGATTCAGACCACAGCACCATACACAGTGCTGAGAAGAAAGTTAACTCCATTCCAGCCAGAGCTGGTACAAAGAGGAGGGAAAAAGGATCTTGGCAATGCAGACCTGTATGTCTTGACACAGTGGCATCTGAGGATTTAGAAAGGATATTTGAAGGAATTGATAAAGATGTGGAGCTAAATGAAAAAGGGGATAAAACGCAGTGTGGATTTACTAAAGATGGCTCATCACTCTTTAACCTCTCAGCTTTTTCTGATGAGAAAACTGATTTTCAGGCAAAGCAAATGTGTCAGATTTTCTCTGTCTGGAGTTCAGTTTAACATTGATGTGACAACACATGAGAAGTTTTAGGGTCAAAAGGAATGCTTATGGGTAGGTTTGGCTATAGATACTGCTCAAAGGAACTTGTTTGTAATCCCGGGGAGAGGAGAGGAAAAAAAGGAATTGAATTCTTTGAGAATTTATCTTTGGATCTTGCATTATGTTTTCTTTAATGATATCGGCAGAGATGTTAATGAGTGTAATGATAATAGTAACAATGTGGAGAGGCATAACCAGAAAGAGGAAAAGTAAGATGTTATACAGGAAGAATGGCAAAGGAATAGGGTAACTGACATGAAATCAAATTTGGTGATGATGAGTTATTGGCATGATGTGGCCACAAGAAAGATGTGTCAGGAGAGGTATGACCAGCAGTGAGAGAAAAGCATCATTGCTGCTGCTCCAGAATCTGATAGTTTTTGCAAAATGCTGGGTGCAATTTCAAGGCATTCATGTTTAAGGAATAGAATTCAGAACAGTGACTAACCCTATTTGACAGTGAAAGGCTCTACCCAGGCCTTACAAATGAGGGTTTGGAGAACCTTCTTTTGGGAATTAACTATAGTGAAGAGTACAAAGTTATACAGTTTTATTCTCTAAATATCTTGGAGTGTAAACGTCAGGCAGAAAAAGGACCTAAATGTGGAAACAGACTGTTTCTGTTCTTTTGCAGCAGAATGTTTCTGAAAAAGCATCCTGGTCATAATAATGGGGATAAGATTTTTTTTTTTTTAAATTTAATTTCATTAAATGTCAGAACATTAATGTGATATATTGTATCCAACAAGTGAAGATGGGAGTTCATATCAATCAGTTGGACATGAGTCACTAATAGTCTTGGAATGCACTGTTGAAAAAATTACTTGAGACTAGATGGCGTAAGTCTATGAATAACTTCATATTGTTTTGCAGCCTTCTTAAAATATGGTATACTGCTGACAGAGCTGTTGGCTATCAAGTTCTTTGCTCTTTATACCAAATAAACCCTTGAGAAAAGTAATACTCAAAGTTCTGCTGGGGCAAGTTGAAGTGGATTTGCAACAAAAGTGAAGTTTTGCCATACTATTTTTCTGCTCTCCAATTAATGACTTGTTTTTCCCTAATGACAACTGCCTTTATTTTCCACTGCTTATGATTTGTAAAGGAATTTATCTTCATTTTGTGATTTCAAACACTTTTGCTTGTTGTGGTTTTAATGCCATAGATTGTGGATCCTGTTTCCTTGAAATTGCTGCCACTGCTCTAGTTGATTTTAGTCAGTGAGGACAAGTCCTTCAAGAGTGCTTCTCTTTGTTTGAGCTTGATTTAATGGTGCTCATCATTGTATCTTTTAAGGTATAAATAGTAAAAACTTTGACTGAAGGTACACAGTAGACTAAAGGATAAATAGCCCTAACTTAAAAGGATCTGATATGCACTAAAGTGAAACCTCAGGAAAGCTGTTGTCTTAAAAATTAACTTTTAAACAAATAATAAAAATAAATATAGTAATACATTATTATGGCCAATTGTGAATCTCATCTCTGCGTAGTAATACCCATATTAGATCTGTAACAGCATCTCCATTATGTACCTTCTCTTTCAGTTTCACTATTAAGGGTCTGTCACTTCCCTTTGATACTTCAGAATTTATTTAATCAATTAAGAAAAGTGGGATTAAAACATAACTTTTCAGATACACTCAAGGCTGATGAAACCGGAGATTCTTTAAGAATGTCAGATTGATATATTTGTTTCATATTTAGAGTCTGCAATTATAAAAATAATCTTTTTACCAGCCTTTATTTTGCCTGATCATATCTGTGTAACTCTGGGATGTTTTGGCAGACTATAGCACATTAAAAGCTTCAGAAAGTAAGTTTAAAATCTAAATGCAGAGAGGTAACCATGACTGAATTACTCCCCCGGGAGGAAAATGCTCTTAGAGTGCCTATTGAAATCAGCATTATCATTTCAATACATGTCAAATATAAGTAGTTTCCTAGTTTAGGCAAAATTTCTTTATAAATTTTTAAATCTTCCAGTTCTTTCATGAAAAGGTTAAAGTACTTATGATTTAATGAGACCGCTTTACATCATAACTGTTTGACTATCAAGAGAAAACTTGTCTTTTTCAATTTGTGAAATCCTTTTATTTTCTGCAGAATTTTTTGAATACTTAAAAATTTATATTAAAAGCAAAGAACCTGAGACTTGAAAGCAGTGAGGAAAACACTTACACCGTACCCTCTTTGTGTATGTATTACTAAATATGAGGTTTTTTTAAGCTGTATATTCCCTGAGTTTATTAATGGTATGAGAAAGCAAGGAAACATTTTAATGAATAATTTTCACCCGTTTGAAGTAATCACTTGCTATTTGGAATAGTTTGTCATTCCCAAGAAGGGAGGGCAGAGTTTGTATGAATACTACGTATTAGAGCTTCGTGTACATTAATTGCAATGGTGTGTTGAAAATATGTAGGATAATGAGGTCTGCCCATATGGTTGGTGCTAAGTTCCCAACAGACAGCAGAAATAAAACACGTTACAGTCTGCATGATGTATTTGACTATCTGTTTAGAGAACTGTGCAGAGATGAAATGAGCATGGCTCTCTTGGCAACTGGTTCATTATTTAATCTGCTGGAGTTGAAGGCCATTCTGAAGCTGAACTTGAAGCCTTGGGGTTCTTTGATATCAGTAACTTGCTCTGTTGCATCCAGAAGTCCTACTGTGGTGCTTGCCTCTTCTTTTCATGGACCAGGATGGGTGCTAGGATGGTGGCTGTGTTGATTTGGAAGCTCTTTGTTGTAACTTCAGCTCCTTGGGAAATATTGCTAAATGTGTTTGTCTTCTCTTTGCTTGTGCTTTGTCCTAAAGTTCCTCCTTTCTTGCCTGAATATGAGTTTAGGCAGGTTCCTGCATATTTGCAGACTTAGATTTACAGTGTAAGAGCTGCCTGGGGGCATAAGACAAGGAACTTCATATGAGCCAAGATTTTAATTTCAGAGGATGCTAAACATACAAGTTTAGTCAATTCCATCTTCACTATACTTCTGGAAATTGTGAATATTTTTTTCAATTGCAAATGCAAATTCCACTGAAGTCTGCTTAGATTCTATATTATATACAGTAGGAATGGAATTAGTTATTTGTATCACCAATTATGGGAGAATATAGGATTGACTGGTTTGCAGAAGCTGTACCTGATTGTTCTGGAGAGTTTCAGATGAGGTTGAAATCCATCAGGTTTCAATTTGTTTTATCAGTAGTTTGTTTCCTTATATGAAAATATATAGCAGCCAGTTAAATTGTATTCTTAATAATGGAAAAACGACGTCAACTATTGTTTGACTTCATTTTTCCCTAGTCTCAAATCTTTAAACATCCTGCAATCCTTAATGTTGTATTTTTTGCCTGTTTTGGCCTCATTTTTGCATTTTATTTTAAAAAAAAGCTTTTATTTTATTTTTTTTAATTTTTAATTTTTTTTTTTAGATAAAAATGGTCAAGGTAGAGATTAATCTGTGCTACTCTAGAATTTTGGGGGGTGGGTGTTTTGCTGTCTATTGGGCACTTTTTAAAAAATCTTAATTGTAAAACAGCTTAATCTTCTTCCTAAGCATACTGAATTAAACAGTATTCACTGGAATCAACTATTTTTACATTACTAGAATCCTGTAGTCTTAGTGGAAGAAACATAAGCAAAGAAATGTACCTTAAACTAGGTAGTCCTTGATTCTGAACTAGAATCTTAAAGACATGTTATCTACATTACTTATCACTGGGTTCTCAGATATGTGTTGTTTGGTGTAACTTAAGGTGCACTTCTGCAGCTGTATTACTGCCCTTCCCTTTGTGTGCTCTTCAGTTGTGTAAGGAGCAAATGTGAAGACTGGAAAGCTGTGTGTACTTTGTATGGATGTTGAGTTAAGCATTAGGATAATGCTCACAAGGTGGATCTACAGTATCAGTCTCGTGTACAGGAAGAGTTTGCCTTCTGTCTATTTGGAGTCTTGTGTTACTGAAGTGCACTGCTGATGTGCTTTAACTTGATTCCTTTCTGGGGAGACCAAGCTTGAAATTGTACACTGCCATATCACCACTCACAATGTGGGCAGAAAGTCCTCCAGCTGGTAGTTCTTGGAATGCACAGTATGTGAGCAGAAACTGGCAACTGGTTTGAACTTTTTTTATGATAAAAATTGATCACAGATAATGACATACTGTCCTTCCCTCTTTGTGCTACTTGTCTTTATGCTACTTTATGCTACTTCCCTCTACTTGTCCAGTAGATGTTTTCACAAGATACATGGAACTGTTTTGGTTAGAGTCTAAAAACTTTGAGTACAGCCAAATAGAGCAGCTTCTGCTTTTCCTTATTGAAAGAAAGAAAAAATTACTAAATTTGGTTCCAGTTTTTGTAGCTTGAAACAGAGACTGAAATCAGAATTCCAGTTAAGAAATGGAAGACAAAACTTTCCGATTGTCTTCTATGCAGCCTTCATTATTTGTGTAAACTCTGTCATGTACATCTTGTGTTGTCACCTGTGCATGCAGAAAATAGAAGGTGACATAAATTACATGTGTAGATCCCATACAATGCAAAAGCTGTATGTGCTGGTGGCGTGCACAGGAGGAATATTCTGATAAGTCTTTGCATGCATCATTTTTTTTCATGGAAGTGAATAATCTTTCCTGGCCCTGAACAAGTTGTCATCTTGGCTGGACAGTAGATGGATGGAGGAGGGGAAAGAACTCCTGTCCATGTATCTCATTCCAATATATCAACTCAATAATGCCATAATTTTTGCATTGTTTAAGAACTGATGTGTTCAGTTGACAGTCTGTCTAGATTGTGTTTGAGTGTGAAAGAGGAGTAGATGCATAGGAACAGCTTTCTATTACGTACATCACTGTTGTGTTTTCTGACATCCAGTGGCTGAAGCTACTTAAGCTAGACTAATAGCCACTGACTAATGTATACTTAGTTTAATAGTTAGTTCTTTTTTCTAACTTATGTTTTGTTATTGTTAGCATCTTTTGGCAATGAATTCCTCATGTGCAATTATGGCTGTATGAAATTGTTCTTTATTTTAAATCTGCTGTCTGCTAATTTGTTTTTGCCAATTTATTTTGTCATTTGCTTTCTTTTTGTCATTCTCATGCTATTTGATACTGTGGTTATTGAACCTAGTCCCATGTTTTAATTGTTTATAAACTAGGTCTCTCCTTATCTTAAAGCCATTCTACAGCTTGGTCATCCTCACTGCTCTTTTTGAAACTTTTAGGTTTAAGCTGTCATAATTTTGGGGATGCAAGGGTTAGAATTTATTCCTGATACCTTGCAGCATAAATTTCTAAACAATGAAGTTTTGCCGTTTTAATTTCTTTTCCAATAAGAAATGTATTTTTTCTTCACCATGAGAATTTTGCTCATTAGATAATCACTACCCACAGTAACCCCAAGACTGCTTCTTCTGAGTGACATCCAGACAGTGATGTTATGTTTACATGGTTAAGAACAATTTTCTCATGTTCCCTACCCTGTGGTTAACTTAGTCTGCTACTTTATTGCTTGTTCCTTAACAATTTTGAGACCCTTTTTAAACTTTGAAGTAAATAATATCTTTAACTGTATTAACCACATCCTTTTTCACCTCACTAACTGCTATTTTCAAGCATATGCAAAATGTTAAATAGCAGAGATTATTGGAATTACCCAGTGATAAACTTCTGTAAATTTGTTTTTGTTTTTTTGTCCCCTAGTTTGATAAGCAGTACACTGGTACTATTTGGGTGTAGGAGAAATTTACCTTTCTTTGATTATATCTATTCCAGAAAAATGTCTCAATTCCAAACTGACCTAAACCTTTTTTTTCATGTACTATTTGCTCAGCTGTGTGCAGAATCATGCAACTTCACTTATCTGATCTTTTGTGGTAGGGCAGTGTTTCAAAGAATAGCACTGGCTTTGATCTTCTGTCTCCTGAATTAATGCCAAAATATTTTAATCTTGAATTTCTCCCCCCTCATTTCTGGTGGTGTTTAGATGTAGCAGTGACTGATTGTAGATGGACTGTATATATCTTGGAAAGTTAATCGACCTTACACCTGTAGGCAAATCAGAATGTGATATTCAGTGGCAGCATATCTTACACTACCAGTATTCCTCATAATCTGGCAATTCAGAACTGCAAGCCTCTCTTTTCTTCCACTGAAATTCTTACCCTGAAGACTTATCCTCAGTACTCAGGGATACATGCCTATTGGTTTCTAGCTTGGTGACCACATCCCATGGAAATCTTGTGCGTTTTGGAGTCAGGACAGGTTAACAGAAAAAGTCTCTCATCTCTCTGAGCTTCTCTAGGTGCCCTGCTTGAGTCTTGATAGTAGACATTCTGTCTTTTCTAATTACTGCTTACTTGTGCCTTTTGCACGTACCTCTTGTTTGTAAGGTAGGTAATTATTTATGCAACAGGTCAGAAAACTGGATTACCACACTTCTGCTGGACTTTTAAGTGTATTCATTATATTTGAAGAGCTTTTATAATTTTTCTAAATTGTGATTATTTGCATCCTTATCTTTGCTGTTAATCAGTAATCTCCTTAGCCTTTCTACTCCTTAACTGGAGGCCTGTATACTCAAGTGCACACAAAATCACTGTGAACTTTCTCAGCAGCCTCCTCCAGTCCTCTCCTGGCCAGTCTCTAACAAAATATGGTTGAGGAAGCTGTTGCTTAAACTTTTTCCACTAGCTTATTCTAAAAATAGGCTACCAACAATAAGCTACCAAAACACAGCCTTCCTAAGTCAGGTTTGGTCTGTGATCAGTTAAAAGCACGATTTGAATCTACCGCACAGATTTTGTGGTAAGATGCTTAGTAACTCCGGAGGAAAGGAGTTATTAAAAAATGAAAACTGAAGCTTACAGTGAATTGTCATCAGAAGGAATGTTGCAGAGTTAGAATACAAAGGAATAGTTGAATCACTGCTTCTAAAGGAGTCAGTGATGGAACGAAGAAAGCAGGGCACAGAGGAGGAGGGAAAGGCCTGAAGTAAGATTGTTGGGAGGAATATGAAAGGAATAAAAGGCAGAATTTTGTGGATCCTTAACTATGAAGAGAAACTAAGCTTTGAAAGAAAAGATGAGACTTAAAAATCCCTTGACTGGATACATGAAACTTTTATGGTGAGGCATTCAGAGGGCAAGAATAATTGCTTTCTTCTTATGGAAATCATCACAAAAAAGGAGACAGGGATGGATTTTCAACCTTCCAGTCCCAGCAGAGCTGTTCATTTCTTGTAGTATCAATGTATTCTTGCATTAAACTTGAGAATGACTTACAAGTTCCAGTACTGAGCAGTGCAAAGTGGTGCAAAATTCTTCACACACAATCAATTCAAAAGACTAGAATTTAATCTGCAACTGATAGTATAATACAGGGTTAATAATTGTACATTAATAATAGCTCCCTTCATTTGTGTGGGTATCTGCTTATTCTTTGACTAGTGAAGCACAGAGACTTTATTCAGAAAGGATGTTTCATTTGACATCTACATCTCATCTCTAATTTACATGATTACAAATAGTTCAGGAAAATTCAGAATCAGTGGTTGTGCTGTATTTTAAATGGAGGGGGCAGAGACAAAATATGCATTGTTATGAGATTGTATAAAATGTACTTCCAGTTCTGTTGTTTCAATTAATGTTGGCAAGTGTACTTCATGTAACTTCTAGATCCTAAAAAGGAGCTTGTTGAATCCTTAATACTTGTCTCCTTCATTGGATCTTGGATCAGGTTTTTCTGTGACTTGGGAAAATAGAGTTATTTTGCAGCAAGCAGGCAGTTGTTCTCCATGTATTTTCAGATCTGATGACTAGGATCCTCTTAATTTTATTGTTTCAAAATGATTTGGAGCACAAGAATCACTTGTTAAACCTTTCCATCTAAAAGGAACAGAGATTGTTTAAAATCGTAGTTAAAGCACAGCTTATTTGTTAATTATTTTAATTGTTAACAGAATTTGTATTTGCAGTCCTGAGCTCTTGGGTTCTCTCTGACACTCCCCTTCCCAGATATGTTTATTTGGTCCTGAGGCACCAGTAGTAGATTGATAGAATTTTACTGGCACAGTAAGTAAAAAATATTTTTCATTGGTACAGTTCTGGCTGGGGTAGAAAGCAGAAGAGTTGTAGTACACCAGTTTCATATTACTCCGAACAACTGAAATACTGGTGAAATATTCACTGACAAAAGATAAAATAAAAATTGCTAGTCCATAATTGGAATGCTTATTCAGTGGCAGAAGGATCACTAATCTCCACCTGTTTATTTTAAAACGTTTACTTATTTAAATACTGATTCTATAAAAATACAGACTATTTCAAAAGCTCTCTCTCTTTGCATCGATCTTTCTTTGTCTTTGGCCTTGTTTATCAGATGATTGACAGTATGGGTTATATCACTCAGTTTTTAACACAGTACTAAAATTACCCTTGTCCAAAAAAATTGATGACACATGATTGTTATTTTGGATCCTTCTGCTCTCTATTACTTTCTGTTTTGCATTTTGAAGGCTTTATTCATGAAATAGCTATCAGTTTGTCTTAAGCATGAAAAACGCCTTATGGATCCGTCTGCTTTCCCATTGCTTTCTGATTTCGCTCTTTGTGGTCAATTTTGTAATAATACATGGCTTGTTCTTAAACTGAGTTAATTGCTTCAGGAGCATTACAGAGTTCCATCTTTTTCTTCTCCTTCCCCTTCTCCCCACCCCTCTGCTCCCCCTTTTTTTTTTTTAATGTATGTTGTTTGAAGATGAACTATTGGATCTATGCCACAGAAAGGAAGGCTTGGATTGAAGGAAAACTATTTGCCGTTGAGAAGGGATTAACATTGTAAGAGATAGTGAAAAAGAAAAGTGGGGCAAAGAGAAAAGCGAAATATCTTTTATACAAATGCTAGGAGCATATTTAATAAGACTGCTGAATTGGAGTGACATGTTTTCAAGGATAAGAAAGATATTATTGGAATAAGAGAGGCAACCAGGAAAATGAAGGGGGGATTTAAAATTCCAAGATACACAGTTTTAGTGAAGGGAGAGCTAATACCATGATGGAAGATATGTAAGAATATTTCTGAGGGATGATACTCAATCTGTAGTAGGAAACAGCCCTGCTACACCCCTGCCCCTCACCGCTTCCATGGTTTTTGTGTGTCTTTCTTCATATTAAATTAAGTTCAGTGGTTTGCATAAAAGGTAAAGGCAATTAATACATTTGTGATTCTTGTCTGTTGCACTGGACTTGCAGGTGGTTAGAAAAAAAGCCCAAGCAATAAAGATTTTTAAGACATAAAACAAGTCCCTAAGAAAACCAGAACTTTGCTTTGAAGAATTCTAGGGTATTGAGGAGGAGACAGTAGGAAGAGAGATGGTTAGACATCAGTTAGGATATTGACTGTGTTAAAACTACAAGCGAGAGCATGTTTCCACTGTTGCTGTCAGGCTCTTGCCTTTATACTGTTATTGAAACAGTATAGAATATTGCCACTGTTACCATGGAAAGGTACAAATATAAATCTGTATATGGAGATAAGAAACAAATGATCATAAAATAATGAAATATTAAATGGTCACGAGATAGGGGTATGTGCTAAACAGAGGAAACAGCCCTGAAGTTATTGATTTTAGCAAAGCTGCTAACTTTGAAGAAAAGAAAACTGCTCCTGGGATTTTTGCCTGCAATCCTGTGATGAATGGGAAATCCACTCCACACAAGTAGAGAGTACATAGTGTATAAAACACAGAGAGAGGCCACAATTAAAATTCATCCCAGTTAAGTCAAGAAAAGGAAAGGCCGATATGGGCCTGAGGCAAAAAAGGAAAGGCAAGAGACAACTTGCCCCTCCCGACCTTATGCTTTTTCCTTTCTGTTCGCTGTCCTTTACTATTTCTTCTGCTGTCCCTTTATCCTCTCCAGCCCTTCTGTTTTAACAAAGTTCTGTCACTGTGGTCCCCTGATGAGGTTTCTTCCTCAAGTGTCTGTTTTTTGTACAATGGATTTCTCAGAGCACGGGTATAACTGTTCAGAGTGCTCACACCGTGGATATGAATCTCTCTGCCACCTTTCCCCCCCAAAAATAGTTAGACTGTACATCCCTTTAGCAAGGCTGTAAGCTGTATATAGTTCACAGCTCCTCTTCCCCAACTTTCTTTATCTGTTTGTTGCTCTGGAATTTTATCAGTTCACTGTATAATGAGAGAAGAAATGAGGCAGCAGGAGCTGGGGAGGGCAGACAAGTGCATTGATGTAACTACTCATGTAGACAGTGGGCTATATGAAATTTTTTAGAAAAAGGCACTGCTATGGAGGAGGATCTATGAAATGGGAGGAGTTCTCTGAGAGAGAAGGGTCAAACAATCACAGCGATGGTTGCAAGTGGCGTTCCTTTGTGCAAAGTTAGGATGCAAATTGGGTCTTGGGACCTGGTATGCGAGATGCTTTGTTGTCCAACATTCTACATACACCTTACCAGACACCTTGTTCCAAGGTATAAAAAGCAGATGTGAAAAAGAAAGTGAATTTAACATATTTGAGGTCTGAAACTCAGCAGGTATAGGCTGGCATTGCTGAAGCTGAAAGTAGTTTGTAGTAGCTGAAGATCTGGCCCTTAGCTAAAGCAAACACTTTGAATTTTTATCTGGCACTTCAGTTTTAAAATGTGAACAAAGATGATAATGGCAAAAGTGAATTTCAGAGAGAGATTTAATGGGACAATGATGAAAGACTAAGTGGATTTTTTCTGTCAGTCTGTGTTTCCTGTAGTCACAGTGATATCTTAACTGCAGAAATTGGCATCAGGCAGAGAGGATGACCATGTGGTCTTACAGCATCCAACTGATGACTGACCAGTTTTCTAAAAATGGTATGAGTGATCATAAAGTTTATTTCCATGTGTACTGTGATGATAGTTACATCTATATTTAAAGCTTTCTGTCACTGAAGCACTCTTGGTGTTGTCAGATGTCTATTGGACTGGAAGAGCTGCAACTTCTTGCAATTGAATGTCAATAAGACCAAAGCAATTTTGGTTGATTCATAGCACCAGCTTAAGCGTATTCACTTACACAGATTATATTTGACAGATAGTTACCTTCAGCTGAACTCTGTGGTTAGAAGCTTTGGTATATTCTTGACAGTGAGCTTAGAGCTGATGCCTTATGTTTATTTCATATCCTGTTTTTGCTTTCCTAATACTGCATGTGTATGTCTACATTTAAATAAATTCACAGCTGAAGTACTAGTCAGTCTACATGTTATCTCTGGACAGAATGTTGTGATGAGTCAATTTCAGTATTTAAAAATGGTGTTTTTTCCCATTTAGGCAGTTTTTTTTATTTCAAAAGCCATCTAATTGAGGATTTTTTAAAATCAGTAACTAGTGGAAAATTGTCAAAGTCTTACAACAAGAGTAAAAGAAAGAAAAAAAAGCAAAGGATAAAACCAAAGATGAAAATGCATTAGTCCTTTTGGAATGTTTTCCTGGTATGTTACCAGTTTGCTGGCCTGCAAGAAAATATATTCAATGCGGGTGTTCTTGTTACATTAGTGAAAGTTAAAATCCTCTAAATTCTGCAACAGGATTGTGCACAATGCCATCAAATACTGATGCGTGTGTGCATCCCCTATAAATCTTGTAGAGAAAGACACATTTCCAGGTCTTGTCTTGCAATGGTCCTTAAATAATCTGGATTAAAATACAGTTTGGTTCGCTGATTCTGTTGTTGATTTTGCTTATGGTGAACTTAGGTTCACTTCATTTGGAGCATACTGAAGAAGAATTGAACTTCTGAATTATTTCAGACCATTTTCTTGTGCAGTCTCCTAGTCAGCTTAAAGCATCATTCTGGTTTTGAAGAAACATTCAGTGAATTAATGCCATATAGCTTGAATGCATACTGTTGCTACTCAATCCCAACTTCTGTTCCTGTTTTTAAAGGCTGAAGGTGATTTTCCTACAGAGTTTAAGGAGATTATAAAATGGAGATTTTTGAATTTTTACTTCCTTTTCTCAGTGAAATATAGGAATGCAGCGTCCTTGAATTCTTATATGAGTTAACTAAAAAAAAAAATAAATTAAAACATTTGTAGTTGCATATTTCATCTAGACTGGCACGAAGTCTAGCGTGAGAGGGCAGAGTTGACCATATATTTTTGGCTACAGTTAAATAATGAATCTCAGCCTAGAATTACGAAGTTTTGGCTTACCTCTAAAAATTACAGAATGGTTGGCAATAGAAGAATCTTCCCATAACCATGAATGCTAAGATAACCAACTTATTTTTTTAAACATGTCATAATAATGCTCTGGCCATGCTGTTCCTTAAATGGTTGCAATGAATGGTCCCATTCCCTCTTTGTTTTCATCCTGTAAAATGAATGCTCTTTGTCCTGAGAACTGAAGATGTGTGAAAAGTACCACACTGAAAGCTACTTAGATGCTAGGCTTGTAAGCCTTCCTCTGTCATCTTGTGTTCTTCTCTAAGTTTGAAGCCAGGTTGCTTCAAAATACAGAGGGGCTGAGTAGGAAGTTTGGGTTTGCTCAGAGGTACAGTGTTCTTGTAGCTTAAATATTTGATATTTTGCCATGTGAGCATACTATAGGATTTTAATATGGAAATACAGGAATTTGGAAAAATTAGTAAATTAATTTAATAATAGCAGGTAAAATAAATTTTATTCTATGCATATCTTTTACATTTGCTGTAAGATAATGGGCAAACAACTTAAGACCGGCAGGAAAATTTTAAGTAACACTAATGGCAATATAAGGTAATACTCCTTTTCTCCTGTACTTGATCAGGAAGAAATGCATTTGAAATCAAGGCAGAGCCGTAGCTGAAGTATTACCAAGCTCACTGGGTAACTCATAAGGATGTTCTTTCTCTGGTACAGAAGGTGCTATTTGACTGCCAAGTGTTACACAGATAAATTATTTGAGCTGGCTTGCTGTCCAGGATATTATTTTTTTAATTTCCACACCCCTTTGTCCCCAGATCCTCCTGACCCTATTAACATGATTATTAGCATAATTTCACATCTGTTTGATACAAGATCCCAAACTAATTCCTCCTGATGTATTCTTCTTCTCATGTTTGATACATAAATTCATTATCCCTTGCCAAGCTTTATACCTGCCAAATTCCTTTTGTTGTCTCAATTTTTATTTCAAATAAAATTAAAATGCAAAGAGCAAATGATTAAAATTGAACTCTTTTTATTTTAAGTTCTTTAAGATTTGCCCCTGAGAATGGGGAAAAAAAAAAAAAGAGCACAGGGGATTTTGAAGTAAGACATCAACCTATGTATTAGTTGAGTGTGTGGTGTGGAATCTTCACACATTTGCAGAGGTTAAACTGTGGAAACTACTGCACCTCTTTATTTACTAAGGCAATCATAAGGTGGCTGACAAAAAGATTACACGAAGGTATGGGAGGAGTAGAGGAGCTTTGGGATAAACCATTTTTTTCCTGGTTTATATTAATGTTTGTGGGAAAAATAGTTTTTGGGGGAATGGAATCTGTTCTCACCTTTATTCAAGACAGAATAAGGCAGAACTAGGGGCTAGGAAAGGAGACTTTGAGATGGATGTTCAAGATGTGCAAATTCTGCAATTTATTCAGTGGAGAAAGGTGTTGAATTGTGGCAGAAAGTTGTCTGCCATTTCTGATGCATCAATTTAGGACAAAAAGATGCCAGATTTTTTTAAAAATATGTAAAATGCATCAGAGTGGCTATTTGGTTGTTAGCTCTGCTGAAATCACAGGATAAGAAACTCGGCTTTGTGCTAATGTTTTCATCATATTCTTTTCTCTGAAATTCAATCTGATCACTCTGTGTTGCTCAAGTCCATATCACTGACCTTTCCTCTTCACAGAAATTCTCTTACAAAATATGAAAGCTGTGTGGAAGCCTCTGTAACTGCAGCTTCAGCAAAATTTGCAATTATGCAAGGAAATAACAAAACACATACCTGTGTGTTTCTCATCTCTTTAGTGTACAAAAACTCTTTACTGTTTCTCATTAACTACTGTGCTCTGCTTTCTCAAAGTAGAGATGTAGACCCACATGTTCTGCAGTGGCAGAATATGTTGTATATCTTTATATGAGTGGACAAAGAGAGCATATTTGTACAGGTAGAAGGTGGAAAAGATTTTTGTCCTCAAGTTTCTGATTAGATTATTATAGCAGCATCACTAATTTCTCTCCTTCTATCTGTTGTCTTCCCTCATTTGTTGTCATCAGTGACCACTGTTAATTTGTTAACTAATAAAGTATTCAAGGAAGCCACAGGCCTGTCATTTTGGTCATAACCTTAATCTGTTTTCTCACCTTGGGAGAAAATGTGTTAATACACTGTCTGTTTCTATAGAGTGCACTTATTGAACAAGATCCTGATGCAACAAATCTACAGTATGTTTAGAAGGAAAAAAAAAAAAAAAGGAGTTTCTGAGTCTTGGTTATTTTAAGATAGCAAGCTATGTTTAGGTAGCAACTTATATAACAACCATAGTAAATTAAATGATGGTAAGCAAGTGTAACAGTATGCTGTATAGTGATTTTTGAGCTGGACGACTTGCAGCTTCTAACAATTTCTCATAATCTGTGATTCCTCATTATTTATGTATGGTTAAGCAAATAATTTATGCTAACTTCTGCTTTCATTTTCATCACTGTAAAGCCTGTGTAACTTTTTGATTTGGGAGCTACTTCAGCTTTTATAGCAACTAAGGGGAGGGGTCATTTCCACCAGACTGCTGATCTGGGAAATAAATGGAACATCTTTTTTTTTATGCCTTAAAGGGAGATTGTATAGCTACCTGTTTTGCTCTTCATAAAGCAGTTTAAAATTTTTTGTATTGTGTACCACTTTCTTTATGGTAAAACCATTTCCATTTCTGAGAAATTTCTTGCTGTGACTATAGAGATTATTTAAAGGACAAACTAATACAGACTTGAGTTTTCTTACAGTTTATTTTCTGTTCCCTTATTGGAGGAGAATGTGCTTGTTTTCTTAAATTTAAGAAACAGGTTTTATACTGTGTGTTTTCCTTTTAAATTTAGTTTGTATTTGCAGCTAGCTAAATTTGGACCTGTAACTTAAATATTAGCTTACATGTTTTGTGTTTTATGGGGTTTTTTATTTTAATTTTTTTTAATTTTAGTTTGCAGATGCTTCATAGTTGGAAAAATGTTGTTCACTGTACAGTACATATCATAGTATCATATTGAACTGCTTTTTTCACCTTGTTTGAAAAGAGTGGTGCCCATGACATGTACTAGAATGCATTCCATTTCTTAGTATTTATCTGAAGACAAATTATTGGTCCTTGTTTTGTACATCAGTCATTCCTACCCCTGCCATGTGAGACTTTGATGGTATAAATAGCCTTAAGAGCTGAAGTTACAGTTGGAAGTGTTTCCCATCAGTAAGTTGTCTGAGTAACTGAATAGGCCAGGGTTGGTATCATTTGGCTTGAATGACTGGAAAAAAATTTTTCTTTAATTTTTGGTGCCAGAGTTCTCTTTATTGTGGAATTCCTCTTAAGGCCTGCAAATCTGGAAAGAAATCCACCTGGTTTTGTCATCTTTTTTGCCAGACTCCTTGTGATAATTAGAATAAGAGATGATGAAAATAAACTTTAAGATTCAATTGTATTTTATGGTTACTATAAGCTAGATTGAATAATATAAAAATGAATGTATATTTGACCAGTAGAAGAGAGTAATCTGTCTTGATATACATACCCTTAATTGATCTGTAATGTTTTAATAATTTTTTCCTCTGACATTAAATATTGGGATAGGAAAAATAAAATAAAGGCAAAGATTGTACTTACTAAAAAACATATGTCTTTGAAACATGTAGCAACTATAAAGTCTCAAACACTGGGGGAAGAGACTACTGCATCTGTTGGTTGTATATCATTTGGGGCAGTCAAGTTTTGAACTCCGGAGTTTTGATCTTAAGCTCTACTATGATATATTTAAGTATTATATTTTTTTCTTTATAGAAGAAAAAAGAGCCTTTTCCATGTCTTATTTCTTAGAAATAATCTTGCACAGGGTGTGTAGGTAGTATTAATATGAGGACTCATTTTTAATGGAAAAATTGTACTGATGCAAAAAAGATCATAGCTTCCACTGAAAAAGAATTTACTGAACTTTCTTCATTTCGGTTGAAATATTTCAGTGCAGTTCTACATGGAAGAGACTAAACTGTCTCAATTGCTTTTATACCTGTGTAACAGGACATTTTGATGACAGCATGCTTAATATGTGGGAAGAAAGCGTATGTTACATAAATGTGCCAGATATCACACGTGTATGTTGTGATGTGACTTACGTGTGTGTTATTACCTGAAAGCCAAAATTTTGTAGATTGAGGTCTCAGAATTCCTCCAAATCGGGTTAAAAGGCTTGGGAAGTGCCATAGTAGCTCAAAAAAGAGGACTTAATATTACTGTATCTTTTACTTGATACCCAAAATGTGTTCTGCCTCTGTGTTAATGAAAGAAATATTAGGCTTTTTTTTAAAAAGCATGTTGATATTTTTTATTGAAGTACTGAATATTTTTTTTATACCTGTTACACTATTTATCTGTACATTTATTCTACCATGATACCTTATGCCTGTGGATAACATTGCATTTCAAGGCTTTAAAAAAAGGGGACAAAAACCCCCATGGTATTATTCAATAAACCTGTCTAGTGGGTGCCTTGGAGGGAAGTACAAGTTTTTGCATTCAAGAAGCAGCTACAGAAATCCACGGAAAGCTAGTAAATATGTGGAAATCATGGCTGGCTGGTGAAATTGCTGAGCTGGCTGTGGTTTGAGGTTCAAAGTGTATCCAGGAGCAGTATCATGCATCCTTAACCATGCTTCCATGGGCTACCCTGCTTCTGCTTTTTGTCATAGCTGGACACGGTCTCAGCCAGTACAGCTTCTCTGAAGTGCAGTATTTTGTTGGGATGTTTCTTTATTGCCACACAGCACACAGATTACTGCAATATAGTGGAAGTTTTTGTTAGCAGTGAATACATGAACATATCTTGGCTTTTGTTTACATGGCATCTCAGCATGATCCAAACCAAGGGGTGAAATTTCATTGTTATATATTTATAACACTGTGCCTGAGCAGCACAGATCTTTAGGTGAGAAAACAATTAGTTGTAATGCCTTTTTTGTCTCTATCTCATTTTATAAACAGTAGCTTGTCCTTCAGCATGTGTCCTCCTTCATTCTGGGCTACAGTGACCCATCGGGCAGAGAATTTTTCCTAGGCATGAAGTGATTGGATTTGGTATTGCTGGCTCTGATGGGCAATTTGCTTCTGAAGCAGGACCATAAGAGCTTCATTCAGGATGCACTGAAAGAACTTGCCTATCACCTCACTGGCTCAGCACCTTTCATCTGGGAAACTTGTCTGGATCATAGCAAGAATGCTATTAGGAGAAAGATTATGGATATCTTTCACCATCTCAGTTCATCATCAAATGGATTTTCCATTGCTTGGAATTGGTATTAGGCTTTGCATTGGCAGAGGCTAACGTAGCTGCAGAGTGAATTTATCTTAGTAACTAATCCTTGCCACCTCCCTGTGAGGTGATTTGCTAAGTATTTGACAGATGGGGAAGCACAGGAGGGAGAAATGGCTTCAGAGCTGGGATTAGAGTGCTGATGTCACAGGCTTCTGGTCCTGTGCTGTGACCAACCATGAGGCCAGCCTTTCCTACTCATCTCCCATTACTCTCTTGGGGTAAATTCCTATAGAATCTTAATAATAAAGACAACAAGGGAATAAGCCTGTTGTCCTAGTCAGGAACGAAATTCATCTTTTATTTCTGAAGTATTGTATGCAATTTAATGCTAACGGTCAGGAGACCTTAAATAACTGTATCAAACATCAGGTTCAGTGCCAGCCTTCCTTCTTATTTAGCTTTGTCTAAACTGACACCAAACTTTGAGACATTCCTCTCCTCCCACAGTGGAGAGACGCTGGGATTTTTTTAGTACCACACATGGTTTCCCTCCTACATTTTCCTCCCATGTCAGATATTCATACCCCCTTTAATAACCAGCAGGGGGATCGTTACATTGAGCTACTGCCAAATGCATAATGACTGCTGCCTTTGCCTTACACAGTCACTGCACGACTGATATCCAATTCAGCATTGTAAAGTGCTTAGGGCTACCTTGGGGATGTGCTATATTAAACCCAACTATTCTAAATCCTATTTAATACAAAGAGATCGGTGGTGGAGGAGGGGGGGGGGGGGGTTTGGTCATTTAGGTGCTGATTCTGTCACTCTTTTCATAAATAATCCCACTGATTTTAGTAGGGAGTGCATGCAGATGAGCACTCTGCTTACCAGTGGGGGAGGGAGAATCAGGTCCTGTAGAAGCTGTGGCTGAGATGATAAGTTTACAAGGAGCTGCTGATGGTGAGGGAGCCCATTTCTGAATTCCACTTACAAATGTTTTACAGTGAAAACAGGAAAGCGGAAACATGCTTCATATCTGACTGAAAATAAAGGTACTCTTAAACTTGTAAAAGACAACATTTTTATTTGAACGATATGACAGAGCTGCCACAGGAGTGTTACCTGCTATAAAGAAAGCTTAAGAATTATTACCTTTATTAGACCAGTGACACTGAGCTTTAGCCATACATTTCTAACTTCTGTCCCTCTACAGAGACAATTTTCTTTTCTTAAATAAACTGTCATGCTAGTGTTAATATATTGTTGGTTCCCTCATACTCTGAGAATACTGCTGATATAAAACATGTATATGTTAGATTGGTAATAGTATCTTTAGTGTAGCTGACTAGAACAAATGTGTTTCCCTCATGGCTGTGCTAATGTGATAAAGGAAAATTGGCTGTTCATCAGCTTTTGGCTGGGTAAAGACAGTAGAGATGGAGCCACATTCTTTTTTATGCATTAATAACACTGAGAACTTTTCACTAGTTATATTTCATGTGCAGGCATGTTGTGCAAAGATGTTGTAAAACATGAGATAATGCTACAAATAACAAAGTAGAAAAGCCTATATCTTTTATGATGATAACAGTCAAACACCAAATGACAGTAACAGGCTGTAAAAAATGTGATGTAGAAAAAAAAATGCGATGTAACCACCATATACACATATACTTAGGCTGTTGCAAATAGGGCATCAGATGTTTAGAGGGCTTTGAATTAAAATTAAATAAAAAACTGTTGTATTTAGGTCATTGATGTGTCAACACAAAAGATAATTTAAAATGGAGAGATGTATTTTGAGTGGTGAAACTCATATGCAATAACTTTTTGAACAAATCTCAAGGCTTAGTAATTATGATAATAGCCTTCAAATTTCCATCAGTGGAAGGGCAATAAATATTCCTGTCTAAATTTGGGAAATATTGACTGAATCTGAAACGGCAATAAAGTGCAGCATGAATGTGTATGTTTGAAAGTGCAGTTTAATGAGAAAAATTCATCTGTACAATTTTATGTGAAGCCTAAGTAAAAAAAAAAAAAAATCGAATAAAAACCTCCATTGCATTTCATATTTTCTTTCTTAAAATACTAATAGACTCATGTTGCCTGAGGCACTGATGCTGATCATCTGAGCTCAGATTTATAGATAATTGTGTCCGTTTATCTTAGTCTGAAATTTGAAAGACTTCGTTGGTGGAATAGTGTTGTGAGTGCTTACATTGTGTTTTTCAAGCTGATATTTTTCAGGTTCTGGCTTTCCTCCTTGCAACAAATTACTCTGGCTTGTAAACCTTCTGTTTATCTCACTTACATATTGTTCTACTGGAAACAATTATTCCAGGTTTATTTTGTTTTGATTAGCATAGGTGGCAAGAGAGACTGAAGTACTCTAGTTTTATTTGGCCTCTGTAGAAAAGATTCAGCAGGCATCCATATCTGCAAAGTGGAAATAATGCTCTGTAAATTGGACAACAAAGTGATGTTTCAGAATCTGAGGATTACCAAGCTGTCCTGTGAAATAATTCTTATACATGCTGAGTATTGCTAAAAATCAAGTAATTTCACTTAAAAAAAAAAAAAAAAGAAAAGAAATTTCAACCATTCCGAAACAAATGAGGTTGTTTATTTAGTCAAGAATTCAGCAAAGGAAGTTTTGAAGAAGTTGAACTTCGTTTCTATAATTAACTTAATTACTGGGAAGCTGACTATAGCCATGATTCCTCCTGTTTCCATTTTGTACGTGCCTGTGTTTTTTAAGAAAGTATTGAATTTCATAATATATAAGGGCAGTCCAATATTATTAAATGTTTTCTAATTTTATGTAACCTAAATATGAAGATTTTTAATGTGAAAAAGTACTTTGTAAAAGCTCAGCATCTTGTGACTTTGCGGAGCTGGGAGAATGCCATATAGTATTTCTATGAATGTTAGCTCAAATTTAAAATGAATTGGCAGGGAAAGGAACGTTTGCATAAAACAGTACCCTGGGGTGCTGGCTGAGTGCACGTTCTTAGCCAAGAGTTCCCTTGATGTAAGGGAATTACCCACTGGGTGTAAAGCAGATATAGCCAGTTCCTATACTGTTCCCTTCAGCCCCTGTAGAAAGAAACATGGGGTTAGGGAGGCATTTTGGAGGGGTGTTAGAGGCCTGGCTGAAACATGCTGCATTTGGATATCCTGTGTGTGGTAGATAGCCCCTTGAGGCCTGTATGAGCTTATTTGAATGAGAAAAGCTCTGACAGCTATAACATGTACCCATGGCCTGAAGTGGTGAAGTAGCTGTAACCAGCCTTCTACCTTGTGAAACAGACTCTTCGTCTTTTCCTCTCTTCCTCCTCTCCACCAGATCACTCTACTGTGGTTTCTTCTTTGATTTAACCACTGATTGGTTCTATAGGTGCATCACAGCAGAATTAGTTTCTTCTTGAATGGCTGGGAAGATGACAACACACCTTTTGATACAAGGATTCTTGTGGGAACAGTTGCTGATGCTGATGGTACAGTCCAAATTGGACAAAGCTTCACAGGTAAATCTTGCAGTATTTTAGCAGAATGCACTGTAATGTTCAAAAAGAGATGTGCATTAATTGGTTGAAAATGTGTGAGAGTAATTTTAAGTTATATGTTGGGTAGTAATGTCTTCCTTCAGGAGAAAATGCCTGGGGAGAAAGTTAGATTTTTCAAAAGATTGATAATTTATTTTAGGTGGTACTGCTTAGAGGTAGGTTTTCCAGTATTCTCCAAAATGTACATCTGTAAAGTAAAACTTCCTGTTCATTTACAATCATAGTTTTTCTGAGTAAAAAAGTGAAACTGTTTTGGAATAGGATTGTGCATGGCTACAAGACTCTGCTCTTCCCCAGAGACAGGAAGAGAGCTGAAGATTTCTGGCTGTTCATGTCATTCAGTTCTCTCAGTACTCACATAAACCACTAGCAGAATGAGAACCCCTCAATCTCCAGTGATTCCTGAGAACGTTACTCTTCATCTACACCTAGAATTTTATACGTACTACAGCATGACATGATTGCAGAACAGCAGTTCTTACAGATTGTGAGAACAGTGACTATTGCTCTTCAGGAATATGCAGAATATGAAGCTAACTCCTAAATATAATTATATGTCACTCATACAACTCTGTTGTGCTCTTGAGCAAGCAATTCTGTGGCATGTTTTTTAAAGCCTGTATTTAGAAACACGTTTACTTGTGATTTTGGTTCTGAATACTGCGTAACTAACAAACGTACAAAGGAAAGGAATATTTTTTAAATGCCTTTTATCTTTATTGTATAAATTGATAGGTACAGTTGTACCTACTGTATCTCTTTGCTAATTAGAGGTGGCACATGGACTGGCTCATTACTTCTGTCTAATGAGCCGATCCTTGTGCCACCTCTCTAATCAGAAAAGAGATAGGTACAAAATGTTCTTGTAAAGTTATTATAAATCATTTTTTTATAAAAAAAATTAAGTCACTGCCCTCTATAGTTTTGTCCAGATCCAAGATGGTTTCATTCAAGAGGGGTAATTGTGCAAGAGAGATCCGAGTGCTGAATTAAAGGTGCTCTCATGCAGTGCAAAGCTGCCTTCTGTTGAATGGATTACTTATTTATAGTGTTTTTTCTTAGGTTTAGAGCAATTTGTTGGAAGAATGCAGGATTTTCGTTTTTATCCAGTGGCACTTACAAACAGGTAAAGAACATTTATTTTTGTTAAAAAAAAAAAAAGTTTGTCAAGAGGAAAGAATTGGTAATAATTTGCTTATTTCCCAAAGTGCTTTTTTGATGTCTTCTTTAGGTGATTGCTTATGATGATGTAGTTTACTAAACCCCATTTCAAAGATGGCTTTTAATCTAAAAACATTGATAAAAAATGTTTGATAAACATTGATAAAATAAATTCAGCAACTTAACGTGGTTTGCTTTTGAATATAGCTTAAATATAGCTAGTATATGTAGTAGTATTTGTAATAAGTATGTAACGAAACACAAAACTCAATAAGTTTGTGCTTTCCTTATTATTGGTGTCCATGTTACAATCTGACTTAGTAAATATTCTTGCAGAGAATAGATTTAGTTGCTACATTTCAGTGCTTATAAACTATATAGGTGTCATCAACTCATCATAATTCTGACATAACAATGTGTGCTGATAAGCTTAGTCCTGCTGGCTGAGACTTGCCAGGATTTCCCAGAGCTCCATGTAAACTATGGAGTGAGGAAGGGAAAAAATTGGAGCAGTCCAGTTAAGACCACTTTAATACCAGTGATCCCAGTGAACAGGACAGGCACTCCAGCTGGTCAGCATGCTGACTATGTGGCTACAAGCTTGGCATCTGTAGCTCAGCAGTTCCCTTTCTCTGGTTTCAGCTTCCCCATGGTATCAGGCTTAATGTCGGGTATTCCTGATGCTCGTGTCCACACCCCTACCCCGAGGTGCTGTTGTCTTAACTGTTCATTGCTTTCTATGTTAGATTGTCACCATAAGCCACCAGTGGTTTTGCTAGCTCAGCCCATGTAGCTCTGGGCAATTGCTTTGACTTCCTCCATCCCCCAGGCCAAATTAGGTTGCCACTGCAATTTCTGTTGCCCTCCAGCCTCCCTTCCTAGTGCATTACAAAGAAATGTTACCTTTGTTATGCCGGATTAATCTAGCCTATTCAAGCTGGCCAGAAGTAGTCAGGTCCTGTTTGTCTGCATGGTGCTCCTGGGGAGGCTACATGCAATGACACTCATAACTGCAGACCTTAAGGCTGCTTAATGATAGTCTTTCAGTAAGATGTAGAGCAGTTTCCTAGGAGCTCAGCTTAGCTGTCTGCAGGACATTGTGATGAACTGAGCTGCTGTGAATTTTAAAGTATTAATATGAATCTGAATTCCAAGGTATATGAAAATTGTGTTGGTTATGTTCTTTCAGAGCAATGCTTGTCAAATCCTTTGAACTACGATTTCAGTCAGTGAAATGAATAAAGTTTGAAATCTGAAAGTTAAGGTATTTTAAAAACTGTTGTGACCTACTGATGCCTTTGTAGATGTGGTTTCATAGCCACAGAAATCTTGGTCCAAAATGTTTAGCTGGGATGACATGCAATTCAAAGTCTTGCCTGCATATCTGTTAAGTCTATGGCTGTCTAAAGCATGCAGTAACTTCAGTTCTGTGAAATTTGTTGTAGCTGCTAGCCTAGCAAGTACTTATTCCCCAATAGGTACACTGAAATTGAGTTCTTACTTGATAAAGCAAAAAAATGGGAAACGTAAGAGTTTTAAAATTTAAATATTTAGCCTCCTCTGGGCCACGATAATCCTTCTTTTACACCAGAGATGAGAAGATAAATCCTTTAGATAACTCGCCCATCATTCATATCTATCTGCTTGCCTGCCTACCTACATACCTACCTACAATCTATGTATCTATTTCAGTTGATGATGTCAGAGGGAATTTCAGTGACTCAATGGCTTTGACGTGGGCTATAAGAAGGAATCAGAGAGGTCACACAGTGAGGCAATTAAAAAAGTGGGTATTTGTATTAAAGTTAGTTAAAACTGAAAATTCTTGTATTCAGGTCTTCTAAGGTGTAATGTGATGCTGTAAGCTGCTCTCTTTAGAGAATGTAAACATTCACCTCATCTGTGTTTACAGGCAATATGCCAGTGCTATGGTATGCTTAAGATCAGGGATTAGAGTCAGATATGATGTCATAATAATATGGAAAGAGCTTTTCTCTTGCAACTGGGGCTGGATTCATCCTACCTAGCATTAGATTTCGAAACAAGGAGCTCATTTCCCTTGCCTCCATATACATCTGCAGAGCTCCATGTATGTCTGTGGAGTGCTTCTTCACAAGCACCTTCTGAAGATGCCTGCTGCTTACCACTGATTACATATGGACCCTGGGTGACCTTATTCCTAGCCAGATTGGCTGATTTATGTGAGATGAAACCAAGCCTTTAAGCTTCTTCTATAATCTAAGCTGAATTTAGTTTGATCTATGAGTCTAGAGGCACAAACTGGCACTTGTCCTTTTTTATCGTGTATGTAATTACTTTTTTATATTCTGTGACAGAGACATTTTGGAAGTATTCTCTGGAAAATTTCCTCATCTACATACCCAATCTGAGTGCCGTTGTCCTGGAAGTCATCCTCGGGTACACCCATTGATACAGAGGTACTGCATCCCTAATGGTGCAGGTGATACCACTAATGACAGAGTGCTGAGGTTGGATGCAGAAGCCCATCCTCTGTATTACATCAATGATGATGACATTGGGACCACCTGGATTTCATCTGTGTTTACTAATACTGCAGGTCTGGATCGTGGTGTTTCTATCACAATAGATTTACAAAATGGACAGTATCAGGTAAGGAGAAGTTTAAATTTACTATTTCTTAAACCAAAATTAGGAAAAGATTTTTTAGACACTTCATTCCAATTTTTAGGAAATTCAAACCTTATGCTTTAAGATGTTATCATTAGGCAATCAGAGTGAAAACTTCCTTTATCAGCGTGAAACAATGCACACAGGAGCAGAATGCATTGTGGTTCTTGTAATTTTCTTTTTATGTGCCTTGGCTGTTATAAACAAGCAGTGATACAGAACAGATAAACCAGAGTGGATATCCTGTGTGAAGACACCCATATTTAGAAATTGTTTGCTTCCTTTTAACTCAGCTTTTTAAAAGTTCAACTTCACTTGTAAATTCTATTGAAATTTGAGGTCCTTGGTTTATAGCTTCTGGTACAAAGCTGTCAGCAGTCAAATGGAATTTAACATGTCTGCAGCATGCTGACACAGCAGAGAGGATTTCTGTTTTGTACATGTTCTGGAGATAGTAGTTTAGCCTCCCAAGGAAAATGGAAGAAGCATACGATAAGCAGAAAATGTTTCTGAAGAGGCCAGATTGCACCAAACACTTCAATACATTGTTGAAGAGTGTCAGGATGTCTTGGAGGGAGGGACACAGCAATAGTGGGGCTGTATTCACAACAGGGTCTCTACCAAATTTCTGCATATTCTTGCTAGCTTAATATTTTTCTTTTTTTGTAATTAACGGGGAGAGGGGGAAGAATATGATGACAGGCTATGGCTCCATAAGTAATAATCAGTCCTTTAGTTACAAACAAGTTCAAACATATGTGAAGTTTTAAGACTTCACTTACTTAATACATACACATATCTGCATAAGCACTATGATGAGAGAAGTGCTCTTTAGTACAACATGGGATATTGCATGAGATTCCAAGCTAAATATAGGGAGAGGCCTAAAAAAACCCACCCCATAAAAAAAAATAAAATTAAAATTACCTATTATCAGGCAAGCAACTCCTCAAATACATGGCAATCCAAAGCTATGCACTTAATTTTTGCCAAAATAATAGTACTCATGGACCTCAGCTTTGTAGTTCATTTCCAGGTGGTCTTCAAGAAAAAGTGGAGTTTTCATGTGACAGTTCAGTTGTGTGAAAATGTCTGGGAGATCAAAGAGTTTTTCTAACCAAAAACGTTTATTTTTGTTTGGGAATACGTGGACTGAAATACTGGTTCTTTTCCTGTCTGTGAGTGGTAAAATAGATTATATTGTCACACTGAAAAAATTTTATATTCTTGTTGTTTTACGACGTAGGCATTAATAGCTATTTACAAATTTATTATCTTCTTATAGGTATTCTATATTATACTGCAGTTCTATAGCCCACACCCTGAAGCAGTAAGAATTGAAAGGAAAAAAAGAGATGATCTCATCTGGGAAGACTGGCAGTATTTTGCTAAAAACTGCAGTATTTTTGGAATGGATAACAATGGATCTCTGGAAAGCCCAGACTCTGTCAACTGTCTTCAGCTTCCTAGGTATGAGTGGTTATTATCTGCATAATACAGATGCTTTGAGTGGGTATTATCCTCACACAATGCATTTCTGTGTCCCAATGAGAGAGAATATTTTAATTTGTTATACCAATTTATTATGGGTTGATTAATATACAAAAGATCCCAAATCTGACCTTTTGACTGAAGATTGCCATAATGTCATCTGTCACTTTTATCAGATTTCAGACATTGGGGAATGTGACATATTTGATTTCTGTTACTTTTGAGCTAGACATGGAAATTTTACATGGTCGTGTTTGGGTGCCTGTTGTCAGTAGAATTACGAAACAGAGTGGAGGAGTGGAGTGAGGTACTGATAAAACAGATTGTTTTAAACTACTGTCTAGTGGGTGTGAAAGTATTCTGATCTCTGAGAGTGCAACATTTTCTGAAGCTTAGAAAAGAGGCCAGTCTTAAGTACAAAAGTCAGTTATCCAGACTTACTACTAATAATGCAAAACATGCAAGAAATTAGTTGAAAATTGTATCTTGAAGATTTCTCATCTTCCTAAGCAAGAATCAAAATAAAATTAAGGGGATGAAGGATAATTAGCTTTTAGAAGCATGTTGCAAGCTTTTTTATTAGACAGTTAGCATCTGCAAATGTAAAAATATATAATTATACAATATAAATTTCATAAATTTATATAGTTAATATATAATATAATTTTACGCACGTGTATGCATGTACCTATATATATATGTATCTCTGAATCTATAGCTCTACATATATTCAAATGCAACATCTCTTGCATGATTTCAGATGCCAGTCACTATTAGGCTTTTTTAGTACTTTGCTGGAAATCAGTAAGAAAATACAGTACCAGGTGCTGTAGGTGATTTGTTGTTGTTGTTGTTGCTTCACTTTTGATGCCTTCCTAAGATTTTTCAAGTGTCAGCATCTTTGTTCTTCAGGAGTTCAGTATTCTGAGGCGAGGAGCTAAGGTCATATGAGTTACACCAGTGTTCAGCAAAGGACTTAGAACTTTATTGTTGATCCTTGGAGCAGAGGATAGAGGAGAAGGGATATAAATCTCTTAAGTAAGCCAAAAAATTTTTGATAAATAACCCAAATGAGGTGAAATTTTTGGACCAGGAATATGTACTTGTATATTTTATAAAAAGAACTAAGGAGTTTAGTATTGTTTCCATAAATGTTTTATAAGTAGAACTGTTTCTCCTCTTCAATATGGTGATAGGAATTGGTACGAATGAATGGTTTTGGGTACAGCTGTTTATCCCTCTATCACAGGCTTCAGTCTATACTTAATCTGAATATTGGCTGGCCCTTATTTTAGGATATCCTTTGTTTTCCTGGTTTCCTGAGGAGCTGCATGTAGATGCCCTAAGATCTTGGTGACCTGCTTAGCTACATATCATCAGCCTTACAGTCCTTCTGCTGCTCCTTATGGTGGTTCCATGCCAAGCTGGTGTCATTTGTCTGCCATTTGTACTCGCCTTAACATTTTCATTACAGCCCTTTATGTCACAGAAGAAAAATACTCTAACATTCTGTGCACAGGAATGGGGGATGATAACCCCCAGAGACACACACAAATTTATTCCACTGAGTCTTTTGTGAAGCACTGATCTGGATAGGGGCACAGTTAAGTGCAAAGATCCTTTGTGAAGACAGAGAAGTGTGACTCAGCAGGCCCAGTCAAACGATGAATCTCGTCTTTCAGAAGCTCAGAAATATTTTCAAGTGGGGAGAATTGCATTGTTTGAATGTTATATGTCACGTGCTGGGTGATCCCATGGGATAGCTGTACTTAGAGAGCCCCCATAGGTGTTCAAAGAAGCTGGCATGCTTGCCTCTTGTGCAGGCAAGTTCTACTCATAGCTAAACTCTGCCTAGTAAATACACCAACATGAGACATGCCTCATTCCAAATTGTGCAAGTTTGCAGTTATATACTTGTTTAGTCAGTCTTTGCTTGAATTCTCAGGACTGCCCTTCCCCTTCTTGGGCTTAAAGATGGTTTTACTCTGAGGTCTGCTGCATTCCATTAAATTCTCTTGCACCTTCACTCAGTGGAAGGTGGCGTGTGCTTCTAACTCTGCTCACTCATCAAATGCAATAGTACAGTACAATGACTCTGGAATTCAGAATATAGTTGTTTCTGTATGGTTTCTATGTACATTTAGTGGGTATGTAATTAACAGTATGGGCACATTAGTGATCTGAATTATAGTTCATGTTTCCCGAAGATACTGTTTTAAATTTTTTGAAAACAGTGCAGATGACACTGTATCAGTCATCCTTTGTTCATATTTTGAGGGTGTCTTTTACAGGCTTTGCTTTTAATTTGAAACTTGGGATCTGAAGAAAAGTATGGTGGTTTGGGAAAAAAAAGACATAGAGGATATTTCTTTTCCCTTGCTTGAATCTTGGTGACTGGGAAACCATTGTCATAAAAATTTACTGAGGAACCACGAAAACCCTTAGGTGCAGTTAAGCAGAGACCGTCTCTGAAAAAAAAAAAGGCGTATTAGAATATATAAAAAATGTGATATTTTGATTATTATTTTTCTTCCTCTCTATTCACACAGCTTTACACCGTATTCCCGTGGTAATCTAACTTTTAGTGTTCTTACACCTGAACCAAATCTCCGACCTGGTTACAATGATTTTTACAATACTCCATCTCTCCAAGAATTTGTAAAAGCTACCCAAGTGAGGATTCATCTCCGTGGCCAGTATCATACTAATGAGCCTTGGGTAAATTTTAGGCATAGATACTATGGAGTTAATGAAGTTACAGTCAGTGGAAGGTAGGTGTTACGGAACTCTTTCCACACCCATCAGTGCTTCTGACTAATATGGCTGTGCAAACTATATTAGCATAATGACCTGCCTAAAATTTTATGAAGTTTTTCTGTTTTTACATTTATGAATGAGGAGGGAACTTGGTCTGAAGCCGTGCGTCAATTTTGAAATAGTGTACTGTTTTTTAAAAACATTTGCTGAAGTTATTTTGAAATTAATTATGCTTATTACACAAATCTGTCAAAAGCAGTCCTTTCCTTGGAATTAACTATGCCTCTAATCAAAGGCTTATGAATGAAAGCATGGCTTGTGCTTTACTGCAGTTGCTCTTCCAAGTTTCATTCTAGATTCCCAGACGTGGCAATTTTAACAGTCTTAATGCAGAGCTCATTCTTTGTTTTAGCTGTAGTTTACCATTTAAAACTGGGCAGCTGTCAGTAAAAGTGTTACATGATCTGTGACTGACAACTTTATTGTATATTATAAGTGTGCTGTCTCGTGAAAGGAGTAATTATGCCCTGTAAATAATATGCAAATTTGGCAATGAAATACTTTCCAAGAAGCATATGGTGCAGATTTTTTTTAATAAGTATTTTTCCTGGCATCATTTTGGTAGTTGAGATCTCACTTTGAGAGAAAGCACCCCATTAGTGGTCACATTTACCTTAAAATTTTGTACACTACTCCTATGTTTTGATTGTTGATTTAGAAGTGTTGTGATAACACTTTTACTACAGCAGCTACAATCTTGGTGGATATGTAAAGCTAAAGTAATTTCTGCTGTAGTTTGCAAAACTATGCTATGCCTCTAGAAGGGCAGCCCTTCAGTAATGTGGTGGTAATTGCCTATTAATTAATAATCTATAAGGGTTTTATTTTAGTAAGAAATGGACATTTTAACTGAGATCAAAATGGGTTGAACCAGAAAATTATGCTTGAAACAGTTAAGATTTCTTTAAAAGCTATAGCTACACTGTATACCTTACTATTGATTAATAATTACCATTTATTAAGTAAATTTTTACATATTAGTGTTCTGAAACATAGTTTTCATTACATATTATGTAAGGTAGCAATAGCTCTACTGCATGCTGGATTTTATTTTCTTGCAAAGTAATCATTGGTACTTTAATATGCAGAGTGAAGAATATGTTGAGTCAAGTAGTATTTTGTAGATTATGACACTTAAAAACATTTTCTTTGGTGGTGTATATTTGCTCCTAAAGAAGCAGACTATGTAGTACACAATGTTTTAATTTTGTCTTCACTACTTATTGTTATTTCAGGTGTAATTGCCATGGCCATGCTGATAAATGTGATGTAACTATGGAACCATATAGGTGCCTGTGCGTCAAGGAAAGCTATACAGAAGGAAATAACGTTAGTCTCTTCTTTGTCTACCTATGTCATCTATGAACACCTTCAAAATTGGGATTTTTGTCCTGGGAAAGAGTGTGTGTGTGTATTACTATTGTCCTAGCTTTTATAAGGAGACCCTCTGTAGCGGAATTGTGTATTTCAAACATTGGATGTGAACCTGAGTTTAGACTGTCAGCATCATCTAATAAGGATTACAGTTCTATCTGCTGCAGCAGATAGCAAAGGAGCTGTAGAGTAAATAGAGACCCAACATTCACCCAACAAGCCAATGTGCTTCAGGGTTTTTTTTATTTGTTTGGTTTTGTTTGTTTTATTTTTTCTTTTACTCTGCAGTAGTTTTAGTGTGGTCCTATGGACTCCAGACCCATGGAGTAGGTGGACTGCAGTAGGCACAGTTTTGGAATTCAGCACTCAATTTAGTTTCATTTGAAAGTGAGCAGCTTGAGTCATCCAAGACAGCTCTATAATGCAAACCAAAGCCCAACAAATGCAGACAATTTGGAGACTTGCTTAAAAACTGCATGCCTAATCCAAGGTAAAGCACTGACACAGATTTACCTGTGGCACTTGGAACATCTGTAGATTATTGGGGCATCTGTAGAGAGCAGTCTCTGACTGTAGCTAAGAAGGGGATCCTTTAGTACAGTTGGTTTTCAAAATATGTCTAAAATAGGAAGAGCTAAACCATTTTGGACTTGATTTTAAATGTCTCTTGCATAGTTGAGCACAGGTAAGAAAACACTGAGACATGCACGTCTGTGTGTATTTGGAAGTTATTTTCATGGCTATCTTCCTCATATTTTTTTTTATCTAAGCCAGTGATTTGGGCAGTGGCTTTTTAAAATGTTGAAACTTGAGTTTAGGACTGATTTATTTATTTAAGGACAGCCTGTAAATATCAATTTCTCATCATTTTTACAGTAATTTATAACATTTGGTTATCTTAAAAATAATCTGTAGTAACTATTATTCTAATAAAAGAGCAAGCTTGATATTACTTTTAACTGCTCTGTATTTTCACATAGTCAATATTAAGGTTGAATTTCTTGGAATTAGTTAAAAAGCCATATTAAATATGATGATAAAGATTTGATCTGGTTTTAATAACAGCATTTATAAAGGGGGGATTTTGTGAACTGTAGCATGTAGCTGAAACTTATGCAAAATTAAGATTTTCCTACTAATTGTTGGCCAAAGGAGAACTGAAATGAGGTTGTCATGTCCTTGTAGAGCAATATCTAGAAGAGAGCATAGAGTAATGGTGCTAGTTTGCACTTATGTCATGCAATCTTTGGGTTTCTTGGAAGCTTTTCACATACAACTTAGGAAAAGCAGACTCATGATATATGAAGAATATATATATTGTTCAGAGAAAAGATTCTTCCACTAGATTAAGTATTTATCTGAAAAAAAAAAAAAAAAAGAGAAAAAAAAAGAAGAAAAAAAGAAAAAAGTTGAAGTTAAGAACGATTTTTTTCAAAAGAATGAATTCCATAGTCATACTGAATATTAGATTTCTGTCATGAGTATACGTTGTATTCCTTGCTACCTTCATGCCTTTTGAATTCTAAAAATTAAGACTGTGTTCTGGAATAGCAACAGCTATAGCAAAGAGGAGACTAATTGCACATAAAAAAAAAAACCACCCTAAAGCAGCCTGTGCTTGCTTGAACAGAGCAAGAAGTGTTAACCTGTGAGCATTTGATATTGTGCTTACTGTCATGTTAAAGATCTTTGTAAAATTTCATAGGGGATTAAGGTTTTTTTCTACTTTTTCAAGCAGAAGTTGTAGGACTTACAGTCTAAATGACATTTGAACGGAAATTGGAAATTTTAAGATGGGTCAAATAAAAAAAAAATTTCAAACTAACAGTGTCCCTTCAATTAGAACACACATTGTGAAATGTTACTTTGTAGAGATTAATTATAAATATTTAATGAGATCTGGAAGTTCACCAAGCAGTCTTGCAAGACTTACTCTATTTGTGAAAACAAACCAAATACAGTCTAATGTTGTATCTGCCTTATCAGATATTTTCTGTCAATGTTAATGAGTTGTTCCAGTGAGTGTCATATTTTTGATTTGGCACATATGCATTGTAACTGTAATTGAAATCCTTGAATTAACCATATTAATTCAGAGTACAATAAGGATGTTTAATTATTTTTGTCATTCTTTAATGACTATGTCAGTGTCTAGTAAACATGAAATAAAATAGAAGTAGTAATAAAACAAAATATTTGCAAATATATCTCTAACTACTTTTATCTTGAATTTGAATTTAACCTTGAATTTTATCAAGGATTTAAATAAAATCCAAAAAGCTTAAAGGTTTTGATTTTTTTTGTAAGGCAAATGCTTAAAAACCAAACCAAAATCCATCCTGATATTTGACTGTCATTGGCATTGTAAAACTCTGTCTTATAAACTTATGGCTGTTTCTCAGGCTTCAACCCCCATGAGTTAGGCATTTATTATTTTTAAATTATTATTATTTTGGATTCAATTAAGCATTTAAGGAATTTTGCAAGTATTAACTTCATTGGTGGAGGGGACAAAAGTTTTCGGTAAGAAATTGCACTGTTTGCAAACCGTCTTTTTTTAAATTTCTGTCGTATGCTGGCAGTAAGTGAGGTTTTTGGTGATCCATAACATATAGCAGAGTATGTCCTTGTCACGTTTACATGTAATGCAACTAAAATAACCATCTTGAATTTATCAGGCATGTACATCTGTGTAGCTGTTGTGCTGCAAGGCAATACCAGAAACGAAAAATTAGCGCAAGTCATTACAAATAGAAATCTTAGTTACATATAATATACGAAATGGACTTTTCTTCTGAATTGTGTTTTGATAAAGAAATAATTTATTAAGAAATTTGAGATGAAGAAAAGCAGGAAAAGCTTAAGAACAAGTTGCAGATGCTGAGGGACCAGATTTAGAAGAATAAATAAATCCTCACAGATCTTGTCTCTCATTTTATGAATAAGTGTTCAGCACCTTCCTTTACAAATTGTTCTGTAAATGCCTTGTGTCCTGCTTTGGGAAATAGCTCAGCCTTTTACAAGTGCACCAAGAGTAGAAATGGTAACATTTATATGAAAAGATTGATCTACAGGTAGGAGTAAACAGTATGTTTAAAAACTTTACATGATGTCATGTGAAAAACTGGAAACAGCTTGTGAAAAAACAAGGCAGTCAAACAAGATCAGCCTTATTTATAACCTCAGAGCTTTCTTAAAATCACTCATACAGAACTTAAAAATACAAGGTAATGGCAAAATATACAGTAATAGTTGTAGAAATGACAATGGAAAATAGAATTTAAATTAAACAACTCTGATAAACGCTTGAGAGGGGATGAATGGATATAGTACATGCTTCAGGTCTTCAGAGTTCTCTCTGCAATTAATGGTCTTAGTGCCTACTGTCTGAAAATGGATATGGCATTGTTGATTTACCATGAATTGGATAAAAAAGGTTTTTGTGTTGTTAAAGAAGAATCTATCTAAATCCTAGTTAAAGGTCAATCTGTATCTTTGTGTTAGATGTTGGAAGTAATGAGAGTACCTCAGGAGCTGTAAATACTAACTGTAGTAAGTGGGCACTTGCAGAAGCAAACAAGCTAGAAAAAAATTGTATTTTGGCGAGCTTAGTGGCATAATTTGTGTATCTAGAGCACAGGCCCAGGAGGAAGCTAGTTCTATCAGAATAAAAATAAAGGAAAACAAACAGTCAGATGGTTCACTGGAGTCTTAGAAAACAGCAAGTAAGAAGGGACCTTGTCCAGGTGTCTGACATGCCTGAAAATTTTAAATAACTTTTGACATGTCTGTGGAAGTTATGGATTTGCCCATGAATCTATCCCTAGAAAACTGGTGTAATTTCACAGTTCAAAGATCCAGGCTTCTAAAACAATTCATGTACAAAGATTGCTAAAAGTTGTAGTCTTAGATAGCTCGTGATTTGTTACACAGGTGGTGACATGCTGAAGGAATTCTGAAGTGGCCATTATCCATTTTATACCTTTTGAATATGATGTTTGTAAGTTTTACTTAAAAGGTAAGCAAATGGCAACTGGGGTTATGGTTGTCATTGTTACCTCTCAGAAATTAAGCAAAAATTATTTTCAGGGGCTTATCCACTGTTGCTTATGTGCAGGATACTTATGTGCCTGAAAGAAAACAGGCACAACTGATCTGGTGCTTCACCATTGTTGGAAATAGCTGTTGTAAATCAGAGTGCCACATATGCTTATTGAATTTCTGATTTTTCACATACTCCATATAAGTGCCCAAGTGATTAGCCGATCCATTACTTCTTTTTTTAATCCGACTAAAATAATAACAATAATAATGAGTAATAATACTTAATAATAATACCACCACCATGCAAGAGTTTCCTGAAAAGAATGAAATTAATCCTAGAATACCCAGTAACTGTGGCACAGTGCTCTATAATGTTACAGGAGAATGGAATTCAGAGGCTCATTCCAAACAGACAAGGTAGAAAATGGGAAAAATAAACACAAAATCTCTGACAGTTGAATATGCTGAGCCAGAGCTTTGGTAAAACAGAACACATGCCAAACTCATCAGCTGCAGAACATGCCTCTCCTTCTCCAACCCAGTCCTCCAGGGTTAGTGTTTAAATGAGGGTGAAAAGGAGTGGATGCCTGATTGTAAAATAGCTTTGAATTTTAATCCTAGAGAATTTAAGTATGAATGAATTTACTGAGCAGTCTGATTGTCAGAATCAGCATTGATTTTGTAGGACTTAGTGTAGCTTAACCAAAAAAAGCAGAAAGAGGAGTTGGGTAGGACTTTATCTTATGCTGGCAGACAACATCTATGCCAGGGTTTGAGGTCTCAGTGTATCCCATTATTGGAATCTGGCATTCAGAATGGTAGATCTTGTGTTCTTTCCCAGTCCTTTTGCCATTGCAAAGCAGCAGTAGTATCTTTTCTTAGAATGCTCTTTGGCATATGGTATTGGTAAACCATCTGTCACAGCTGTGCTTAGTGTCTAAATTTATGTTGCATCCTTTTAAGAGATACGGAGTGTTAAGATGGAATGCCATAAGACACTCTTCATGTTGCTCTATCTTCCTTAGATACTTGGAGTCACTTAGAGTGTTCTTGCTGCACAAGAAAAACCTGTATTTTGAGTTTAAAAGGTACAGACTGGGATCTTGTAGGAAGGAAAAGATAGTCTGTGATTAACCACTATTTTAGTCAACATTTACAGGGCAGCATAAATGACCATGGTTGGGTGATACACATAACGGAGTTTTTACAAGGCAAGAGAGCATTTCAAAATGCCTGAAAAGGTGGTATTCAAATCTTGATATCACTTCAGTAGATTTTTGAATCTGTACATTATGTTTATATTATAGAAGCATATGTATAATATTTGTATTATAGATGAGTATATGCACTGGTTATTGCAACTGAACGCTGATTGATGGACGTAAGATAGGAACTCCTGTGCAGGCTAGGAAAATTAAAAAAGAAATAAATTCTACATAACATTAAAGAGAAAAATAAAAGAAAAAGAAAAAAAGGATGCCACCCAGAGGCAAGCAGTGGAACATTTTAAGTGTTGAAACTGTTAAGAGTAGAATGTTCTAGTTGATCGTGACTTACTGAAAGTCTTACAGTGTTTTTACCACTGCCCTCTGAACTATTTCTTTGAAGACTTGTTGACTGTTTCTTCAGAGGCACTGTCCTCAGCATTTTTAGTGACTGACAAGGAACTTGGTACATAAAGGCTTAGGCTGAATCACTGGTGATCTTTGCATAGGTGGAATTTTGAGAAGGTAAGTTTAATAATTTAGTTAAAATATTTTTTTTCCTTAATTCATTACTGGAAATATGTTTTTTATCATAACTTTAAACTAATGGATTCATCCAAGATGAGCTAGGCTTCTTGACCACCTGTCTCCTTGTAGTATTTTGTCAAAAAACTTTTCACAGGAGGTGAGTGGTTCAAGCATGGTATATCAAGAGGACATGTTTGTTATTGTCCATGGGGAGAGCCATACATTTGACATGTTTTTGGAAGGGCCTAGATGTGACTGAGAATAAGGACACTGATGTGTTTGTGGGATTTAAGGTTATGGAGAAAGGGTTGTTTTGTCAAAATGAACATGCTTTGTAAATCTACCACTAGACCTTGTTAAGATATGTCAAAGACTTCTTTGAAATTTACCTATCCATTTTACTCATGGTATCCAAGAATCAAAACCTGAATCTCCTGATAACTAAAAATCTCAACAGCTCTGTTTTGGGAAAATGCAGAATTTATATGAATGAAGACCTGAAGATTGTCATGTGTACATCATTGTGCTACTAGAAGTGAACATTAAACACAGCAGGTCTGGAAGTTAAATGCAATTCTTAACCTAATAAAGATGTGACAAACTCAGTGGGATGAATTGGGCATCCAGAACACATTTTTTATGCATACAGGTGTGACAACTACACAAAAGGTAGTTCTTTCACAGTCGTTGTCAATTTTTTAATTACTTATTTTTGCTTTTTAAAGCTTTAAAGAGACTTGGTTGTTCAAAGACGCTATCTGGCCTCTTCTTGCCATCTACTTCTCTCTGACTTCTTAGTGCTTGTGTGTTATTTAGCAATAAATGCAAGTCCAGGTTTGCATGAATAACTGATCTAATGTTAAATCTGAACTGAAAATAGAATTGAATGCCGTCAGCAGGTATGTGGCTGGCCATGAACAAATGGAAATTCAGGGCTGGCAAGTTGGTTCTTGTGCAGTTTTCCTTTCAAGCAGGATGTATTTTGGTAGATACGCTCTGAGGAGAAAGCTGCATCAGTGAGATGGTTTGGCTGGGAGCTCGGGTTTCTTTCTTGTGCTTCCCAAGAATGAACCCTCTTGTCTCATATTGCTGGTGCTGTGTAATGCTGATTTTCCTCAATGTAGAGACAAAGAGAGTGACAGAGAGGGAAGATCAATGTGAATGAGGGAAGGGCTTGAATAAATTGAAGCTGTGTAACTTCTGTAACAGTTATGGACAAGATGTTCCCTTTTATGTACTTAAAGTAGGCTAGTCATAAGGCAGAGTTAAAAATCTCAAGTGAAGGCCTGCTAATGTTTATCCTGAAACCTTTTTCTCTTATGGCAAAAATCTTCAGTGGCTATTGTTATCTTACCTCTTTTGGTTAATTCCATTTATTAAAAATAAATTTCAGCAGGCAAATTCTTGTGCTTCCCTTCCAAATTGCTTTTGTTATGAGCTGTGACTGCTCTCAATTCTTGGACTATTTTACGCTGAGGTTTTCTAATTCAGTTTTGCGTTTTACCCAAAGTTGATGCTTTTTCAGAATTAGCTGTGAGTAAAACAGTTTAGGAACTTCAGTGTAGTTTCCTAATGATCAGTGTATAAGTGATGCAGGAACAGTGTAGGCCTGAATGATAATGGTGCTTAGAATAGTAGGCATGAAGAAAGATGAATACACTTCTGGAAAGTTCAGATACTTTAAAAAAAAAAAACAACTTATTTTAAGTGTTTAGTTTCCTTCTGACAGGTGGAAATTATTGCAGTATATTTTATTTCTTAGATGCAGCGAGGGACCAGAGTTTTTGGAATAGATTTTTGGTAATGCCAGTTAGAACAATTCTTCTACACAAACATCTCTCCAGTGCCAACATGTACAGTTTTTTGAAACAATTTCATAAAAATCAGTTGGATTGTTCACCATAAAAAGAATGTAATTGTCCAAAATGCTATCTAGTCATTAACTTTAAGAAATCCAATTTAGTTTTAGTCACTGATGAACCAATAGGCACAATAAATTTTCTCCTGGAAGTTTTATAGAGTCTATTATGTACTGAAGATTATTCCAACTTCACATTCTTCACAAAGCTCTACTTAGAAGGCAATCTTGTGTGTTCATCCAAATAAAAAATGAGCTACTGAAATGCTCTTGGACTACTTTAAAGTAATTTAACCAGTTTGGGTTTAAGCTAAGTATGTATTTTAGTATCATTAGTCTGGGTAGCAAATGTCTTTTAAAAGAATTGAAACAAACAAGACAGTTTGTTTAGGTTTATATTTAAACAATGTACCTGGCATCCTGGTATTGCATTGGTGTCAAAATATAGCTTGACAGAGTTCAGATACTCTATACAACGCTGAGTACTTGGCCATGGGAGGCCTTTTGTCTCATTCCCAAGGTCAAATGGTAACTGTTCAGACTACAGTTACTAAAATACTAAAAACTAAATAAATTAATAAAAACTAAATTAACTAAATATATTAAGTTAATATCTCTTGTGCCTCAAACACAGTATGCACCATTCTGCATCTTTAGAGGATTAACAACATCTGAATCTCAGGATGTTGTTCTGTCTTGGGTATCTAAATACTTAAAATGCTATACTTCTTCCCACCTTTCTTGGTATTAATCTGTTGGTGAAGGAAGTAAAAAAGATTTTTTTAAAAAAAGAGTTTGTTTTATGATTTCCCTAAATTTGTGATTTCCCTTTCTCACTTCTTGTCTGCACCAAATATTTTTATTGTATTTGCAGGACAAAAACATAGAACGAAATGTGAATATAGAGAGTATAATAGTGTTTGGTGTAAAGTAAAGAAATAATATATATATATTTCTACATTTCAGTGTGATCACTGTTTGCCATTGTACAACGACAAGCCTTTTCGTCCAGGTGACCAAGCTCATGCCTATAATTGCAAACCTTGTCAATGTTACAGCCATGCAGTGAGCTGCCACTACGATTTAGCAATGGATCCTTTTCCTCAGGAACACTACAGAGGCAGTGGTGGAGTGTGTGATAACTGTCAGCACAACACAGCTGGTAAGCCAGACAAAAGAGAATGGGCTGTTTGTTTTATATTCACTTCTTGGATAAGTCTTGTATCAGCTAAAATCAGTAATCCTTAATGGCTGTCATTCCAATAAATCCTCATTAATATATATGTATATTTAATATACTCAGGAAGTGCAGCAATCACTTATTGACACAATTGTGTCAATACTTAAACAGAAAAATATTGTGAAAATGTGATCCAATCTTGTATAAAATCTTCTGTGCAAAACACATTTATTCACTAATTAGAATGTATAGCTTCAAAGCAGATTCTATTACATGTGCTTGAGCATTCAAGTCTACAATATCATCTTTCTAATTGAACTAGTTTAGCAGATAACATATCAAAAATGTTGTCAAGTTTTGCTCTAATGTCAGTTAGTTGCTTATTGAGTTGAGTTTTCTATTTTGTGTAAATATATATTTGAATATTTTTTTTAGCTGTTCTCTTCTATTTCAATTGTCTTGGCTTTGTCTAGTAAAGGGAAAAAAGAAAAGTTTCGGGTTCAACGATAATTTTTCCAAAAAATGTATAGGCATTTGCATGGCACAGCTTTTATATAAGTGTGGTATTATATAACAGATGGAAGTTTAATGGAGTAAAACATAGTTTGTAACAGGTTCATTGTTTCATATGCTCTGGATCACTAAATTGGCAGGTAGAGATGAAAGGTGCATTAAAATGGACGTCCTGAAAATTATAGAATTCTCTCAAAGGAATAGAGTCTTTAATTTTGAATTATACAGCTAATTTTAATGAATTGGAAGCCATAATGCATAACCTTTCTTTCATGCAGGAAGGAACTGTGAGCTGTGCAAGGATTTCCATTACAGACAAGCAGGTGCAGATCTTTCAGCCATTGATGTTTGCAAACTCTGTGACTGTAATGCAACAGGCACCAAAAATATGAGCCTTCTGTGTGATAATGTAAGTAACCTCGATACAGAAAAATGAAAAAAAACATTTCAATCAGCTAGGTAGACAGTAGTAAGATTTTACAAAGTGTATTTAGATGGTAACTACTCCATTAAAAGTGCCTAGCTTCTGCCTTTTCAAAATGATAATTGGCTTGCATCAGAGACCAAAAGGTGAGAAAATGTAAAAGGCAGTTTGAGATGTACTGTTGAAAAGTTCTTCTGCAGTAGCAGGCATAAAAGATGCTGTACAGATTTTCAGAAGTGAATAGTAGTTTTAGGATATGGACAGGTACTCTGTAATATTAAAACATCTAGGTTTTTGAGTCTTCTTGATGCTCTTGATACTGTCTTAATATCGCTATCAGATCTTGAAAATTCAGGAAATAAGCTGACCTGAAATTTTTCTAAGGTTAAGGTAGGTTTCCCTGTAGTAAGGCAAGGACTGAGCTCCATTTTGATACATAAAGTCAATTAAGAAGGAACCCACAGTGTGATGCTGAAAAGAGCATCAGCTATGCTTTTTGTGCCTGTGGACCTCATTGACATGCAAGGCATTTAGTCTGATAGGGAATCTAACTTTCAAAGCATGCATGTCAAAAAAGCAGGAAGAGTGACTGAAGTCTTAAACAAATTTTAAGGATATATTGTGGTTCACTTTCTGTCCATTGCCAAAATCCAAATTTTGTTAGGAATAGGAAAGAAATAGCTTCTTTGTATTTTAAAAGTGTTTTAAGGTTAGAAGTTGTTCTGCAGAGAAATGAGAGAGAACTTCTTCAGCTTGTTGCCACCTTTTGTGTCTCTTTTCCAATTTTTTTTTATACAACAGACTAGCATTTTCTTACAATATTTCTTTTTATAGCCTTTTATTAGCAGTAAGCTCTTGTGGTTCTATTGTGGTACAAATAGATGCACAATTTGACTTACTGCACCTTCAGAGATACCATGCATGGGTGTATATGCTGAAAAATATGCATTTTTTTCCACAAAGGATTTTAAAATAATTCCCTTTAGTGAATAAAAAATAACATTAAATTTTCTGTATTCTGAAAATGATACTTTTTGCCACCATCGCAGTAATGAAAAAAAATTGAAAAACATAGGTATCATGTTAGCACTATTTTTTAAGACATAAGAAAAATAGAAGCAAATGCTGATTTGCATGTCCATGGCTTGTAGTGAAACATTACCCTAAATTCATTTTAACTATGATTATTAACCAGAGGAAGAAAAGTTTACAGAAATCACTGTTTTACAGTGAAATATACAAGAACATTGATGAAGCTTGACTAAGCAAGTATCAACAGAAAGATAAAACAGGAAAAATTGGGGAAGACTGTATTGCTCAATAAAGCATTAACTGACTGCTGCAGTAGAAGCAGAGCAGGGTGAAATTATTAAGAAGCATTAAAAAATAGATTAATAAGTCTGGGGACCAAAGGCTGAAATGAATTACATGAAATAGGAAGGCATCATTGAAGAGTTTCCAAGTTTGACCTGTGGAAGATGGAATTGTAAGGAGTAAGGGCCGTACTCGTGAAAATTACTTGTCACATCACAATGATAATTTTCAAGGAAATATACCAAAAATGGGGCAGAATACACCTTTGCTGCATAACTTACAGTTTTCTGCAGTTCATCAGGATTTTTTTTCTTTTCACATAGTGCCAGTTGTGTCACGAAGCTCTCAGAGACACACAGTTCCAAAATTAATCCATTGAATCACAAATTAATCTATTTTTGAATCAGACAGAGAGAATATTTACTTATCAAATGAAGTATTATTTAGATAGTTTACAGGATGGGTAGAAGAGCTTACTGTTTAACAGTTACTCCTGTCTCAGTTCTTGGACTGATCATGAAAACTTCATACCTGTTCTGGTCACCTATTTCACCTTACCCTTCCTGAGAAATGCATTTCTCCCTTGTGTAGGTTTTCAGTTCTCATACATCTGTAGATCACGGCCATTTATAGATCAGTGTGTTAATTTATGTTTTGAAGTGTGAGTTAACATACTAAAGACTTCACAATTGTAACTTTATGGCTTGTAGTAATGAGTGGGATATTAGAAGAGTGGTGTACAGTGCATATACCACATGTACCACATGAACAGTTCATTAGACTTTTTTTGCTGAAAGAGGTGTTCCCTTGAAATTGGTGGGGATCAGAGAGAGAATTGCTACAGCCTGATAAAATTTGTCCAGTTCTGTGCTGGTTATTGACATCTAATCAGTGTGGAGAGGATATGCATTGGTCGCATCCTCCTTGTGAATGCTCATTGCAATGTATTAGAAACAGACAAAGTCCCGATGAATTAGTTGCCTGGATTTTATGAGGGTGGAAGAAGAATTGGCCGCTGCCTTTTTTCCCCCCTAACCATTCACACATGAGAAAATTCTTCCTGAATACTGCTGATGTAATCATTCTTACTCTGTATGGAGAGCTGGAGATTAATTTCTTCTGGCCCTTATACCCCAATCCTTGACTCATTTTCCTGTGCTGCTTTTTACCCAGACTACTCTACAAATGCTTGCATATTCAATCAGCCACAGAAGTTTGTAGTCCTTTCATGATTCTATTATAATATGCCATATATAATGGTGTGAAAAAAGGACTCTTTTCCTGGGCATTTGTTTCTAGGAGAAGCTGAAAATGCTGCTATTGCTTTTACCGCTTAGTCTTTGGAAGTACCATTCTGGTCTCAATAAATTTAGGGTTTTTTCTTCACTTAGCCTTTGGTGATATTTAAAATTTTACTCTTAACATGCAAATAAATACATATCATACACTTATTGGTACAAAGAAGATGTGCTTTACTGCAGAGGATATTGTTCAGAGTGGCAAAGACTTAATTGCCTTCTGTTGAGGTGGCAGCTGTATTGTCTTGTGCTGCAAGATAACTCTTTCTAAGACATGAAGGTGAACAAAACATTAGTTACTGTTTTCTCTGAGGATTCAAATGGAAATAGATTCCAGTGCTACCAAGTAAGCTTTTGAACAGGCTTCAGATTTCACCTTTCTGTGTTCTCCCTAAATATTGCTCTTTTGAATTAATTTTTCCCCTCAAAATCTGGAATGTTTTATTTAATTTTTTTTAATACTTATTTGAAAAGCTACCTAATAGCTGTGTATGTATATGTATTTCAAACCAAAGTAGAATATTTCTGATAATTTTACTTCTGAGCTGATAAATTCTTTGACCTAAAATTAGAATAAGCACTCCCCTGTTCTCATTTTTCCATCTGTACAGTTTTCAACCCTTTTATTGTGATTGACAATAAATAAATAACTGGAATGTGTATTACAAGGGAAAGAACATAGATAAAGCAGTTAATTAAGGGCATTTCAGTCAACAGATATATCAAATAGAATAAAGAATAGAAACGATGCAAACATGTCAACAAAAAGCTCATATGCATAGTGGAGTCCATAAAAAATAAAGTTAGAAAATACCATGTGTATTCTGAATCCTGGATTTCCCTTCATGAAAGGCCTTTAATCTAATTGCTAAAGTGGAGGAAAAGGAGCTTTTTATGTTAAATAATTCCTTGGCTTAATTTCTGATGGGTTTTGTACCATAAAATTACTGTTTTTTGTGATAATTTGTCAGGTTATTTAGGGGATTTGGTCCACTCCCACCCTTTGAAGTGTCATGGGCAGAGGGTAAACACCTTTTACATTTTGAGCTGAAGTAGTAGAAAGCTACTGACTTTTGAAAGTCATCATATGCAATGACAAGAAGAGAGAGCAGGGGAGTGAAAAAGAACTTTATTATGCTGCTTATTCACTTTCCAGTTCCCAAAGCTGACAGACTGAGAATACTCTCAGGTATTTGGTGGTCAGACCATTAACCTATTCATGTGAGCCAGCACACCTTGCACTTCTTGTTTCCTAAAGTGAAGTAAAGGAGAAGAAAATAAAAGTTCTCAGTCCTCTTGCTCTTCCTGAGATTGCAGTCAACTGGATGTTGGGGTCCTTGACAGATTTGCATCAACTAAGAAGGTAGTGAGAAGCCTATGATTAGCATTTATATCAGAAAAGCAGAACATCAAGATTGGTACAAATCAATTCCAAAGCCAGCAATGGCAGGGTGAACAGAAAGAATTTCATGCAGGAACTAAATATACCCATGGGTCTTAAAATGTGAGTTCTAGGACATTGGCAGCTGGTCAAAGGACGGTGCGTCTATCCTGGTAAGTAAAAAGTTGACATTAGTAATGGCTCAAACAGTTGTGAATGTTTTTTGTCATATGTTTTGGGCTTCAACATCAGAAGTTAACTTTGGTAAAAGAAACCTAGAAAGTGTCAACTTTAGTTTTATATTTAATAACATCAAGCCACATCTCATAGTTATTCTCTCTAAGTGGAGAGACTGCCTGATAACATTTCTGGCAGGAGGTTTCTTCTATTAGCAACACTGGTGTTTGAAATCACAGGGATATCCAAGGAGAAAAAGTTATCTTTAAAGTTCAGAAATGTTTAGGCCAGTTATTTATTTCAGCAAATTCCATTTTCTAATGTATGAATACATTTGGTCAAAAAGATTTCAAGTAGCCAGAAGATATATATAGACAATGTCTATATATATATGTTGACTATCTGCTAAATGAGTGCTATGACTAAATAGGGCACTGCACCCCAAACAGTAATTAAAACAAGTCTTTGGAATATGTCACCATTTTCCCCTATTATTTACACATCATCTTAAATCCTTATATCATTTTAGTAACTGGACTCTGGGAGAGTTCCTGGTGAGGCACATCTTTCAGTGCATGGTTCTAGATGAGCATCCTCCGTTTAAAGAGTGACATCAATGCAGTGAAAAGCAGTGCAAACTCCTATGTATAACTAAAATTCAGAAATCTTAAGTAATCTGCTTCCTGACTAAGGCCAATGATGTTGTAGCAGTGGTGTGTGCAGAAGGAAATTGTTTGCATACTTTTTAGAACCATTTACATGCAAGGGTATGGGACTGATGTGTATTTTATACATAAATTATAAATTACACAAGGGATGTACACTAACTCAGCTTCAGTAGTTTTCCGTATCAAATAGCAATTATAATTATGAGGTCCCAAGATACACAACTGTTTGGTAGTAACAGTCAGCTAGACATTTTTGTAATGAACAATCCAGACAGATATTTTCCACAAGCGATTTAGTACCGAGATAGTTACATTAATAGAGAGGATGTTTCAGGCTGCTTGTTGTAGTGGGTCAGAACTGGGCCTGTTAGGCAACAGGAGAACAGATTGGTTTCTGCTCTTCTATAACCAGCATAATTAAAGTCTGTTTCTTGAAATGACAGCATTTAGATCGGAGGGGCAGGGGAAGCTTCAGTAACATCTCCAGTGCGTGCCGGAGAAATCCTGGTTAAGAAAATCTCTAAATATTAATTGCTACTAGTATTCTCAATAATACCATTGTTTCCAAAGTAAGTTAGATTTACAAAAGTAATAATAACAACAGCAAGCAATTTATTTTATAATTCACTTAGATTTTTCTGTAGTTATAGAAATGGTTTGTTCTGCCCATTTTGATGTAGATTTCCATGTTATAGTCTGTAGTACATCTGTTTGTACAGCATTATAAACATTTGTCAGCCTGTCCAATTTCTTTTTAACAGTACCCGTTGCCAAGCACTTCACAGTTTGGATTATTTTGATGCCTCTCTGTCTATACAGAGAAGTTAAAGTTTTTTTTTTTTTATTTCTCATTTTTAAAGCCATACTTTCCCCAATTTAAGCCCAGTTGTTAGCTTCCTAAATTCATGCAGCAACCAATTTTCATATGAACTTTAGAGTACATATCTATTATAAACCTTAATTTTGTTTTTCTCTTCTAGCTAAGATTCTGGTTCTTTAAAACTACTTTGTATTTCTTTCTTCTGTACTTTTCCTAATGTATGTGTTATGCCCTTCAACTATTTAAGCTGAAGCCTTACCCTTCCTTCTCATGTCTTAAATACAAGATTCGTTTTCCGTATATCACAGAATGACTTTCACCTTTTCTGGAGTGCTATCGTATTCATCATATTTAAATTGTGGAGACCCAGTATAACTTCCAGGTTAAATTCCACATTATTGTTTCTTCACAGTTCTTCCTTATTTCACATCTAATATCTCCTTACTATGTGCTGTGGTTAGAATTTTTCCTTTCACTTCACCTTTAATGATTTTAGAATATTTGTGCAAAAGTGATGTTGAAAATCAAGCAGTGGAGGTTTATCCCAGAACAGCAGTGCCCACCACAACCAGGTCACAGTCCTGCACCATGGAAACATGACCAAGGGTCCATTGGCAACCCCAGATGAGTCAAAATGAGAAATCAGGTCCAGGGTCCATCCAGGGAGTCCAGTCTTGTGTCAACAGGAGATAGGGCTGAAGACATGGCTGCAGCCTAAGTCCAAGGGATCCCTCCAGGAGGTAGAGGACAAGCACAGCTGCAGCATAGCCCAGATGAAGTGCAGTTGCCTAGAATGGTGCTCATCTTGAGCTCCTGAGCATAAGGTATGAGTGGAGGCCTCAGGTGAAGCTGCTCAGGGGCATTTAAGGCTGGTTGGTGCCCTCAGGATCATGATGGAGCTGGCTGTGTGTCCTGGGCTGGGGTGATCTTTGAGGCTTGTAAGCATATTCTCTCTTCTGTCTTCAGAGTCTTTTACTGAAAATATTGAAGAGCTTAGTATCCAGGGCATGCAATTACAGAACCCTACAAACCGTCCCAATTTTGCAAGTGCTTTTAACTACTATTTCCCCTCCTTCCCTACTGTTTTTATCTAGAGAATATTTCTGAACTTTTTCTGTAAAATCCTGCACAGCTTCTTGAAGTGTATGCAGTATATGATCTATAAAAGCTGTGTAATATTGGGAACAAGACAGTGTAATATTTCCCTTAGATGATATTCATGTTTCTTATAACTTCATGGTTACTACAGAAGGCAGGCTTAAAGTGGAGTTATATAATTGAATTTCTTATTTTGTGTTTTGGAGACTAAACTTCAATGGATGCCTTTGATCTTGGTATCCTGTATTAATAGAAAATGGCTGGGGAAGCAGAATAGAAGTGTTTCTAGTAAGCTGTAGTTAAGACAAAACCAAGATATTAATTTGTTAATAGAATCAGAGGCTCCTTATTGTCTTGCCCTTAGAATGTCTTTTTTCTGGTTGTCACAAGACTTTGAAATAAGTGTTATGGAAAAACATCAGTGGATTGTTTACAGATCTTCTAATCTGGTACATAGGAACCTATTCTCAGATCTATTAAGAAGCACTCTGATAAGCCTCCAACAAAACCTTTAGTTTCCCATACTTTCCCCTGGCTTCCATAAAAGACTTTCCCTGTTTTTAGAACCGGGAAACCAGTTGCTGCTTGTATTGATTATGGATGGAAAACTCTTTTCTATGTGACAACAGGGTAGGAGGAAAATTATGTAGGGAGATCTCCAAATGGTTTCATTGGCTTTGTTGTTGGAGAAGATGTGAATTGTGTTCTTCAGTTGACCATAAATTTCTCCCTCATTCTGGAGAGTTAAATTTATTCTTCTGGCATCATTGTTTATCCTAATAAGAGAAAGTTTGGGGACATACATTTTTTGCAACTGAATTGGGTCTCAATTACTGCTTCTTGTAATAGCTTGACACTCAAAATTATGATGAAGATACTGGTGCTCATGGCTTCTTTTGGTGCTCAGTAATCTACACATTTCACTTGTTGCATCAGGAAATGGCTACCATCTGCTCACAATTTGACTTGGGTTTCCATGTATTTATGATCAGAACAGGCCTTGGCTTATTCTTCTCACTCTGTGACCCCTTTTATTTTAGAGAGGGTAACCAGATATACAACTTGTGCAAAATATTGATACCACAATGGATTATTATGATGAAATAGCTTTTCCTATTAAATCCAGTATTCCTATTGCCTTTTCAACAGCCTCGGAGCTTTTCAGTGATTTTAGAGGGAATGGAGGAGTTTTAACAGCCCCTTTCTTGAGTGATAATTGCTATTTTTGAACTCTTCACTGTCTAGCTACAGTCAGCATTGGTTTTACCAGGTGTTAAGTTTGTGCTTCTTCATGTAGAAATTAATCTGACTTTTTGATCATGCAGTAGAATCATGAAACATGTTTTTCTTTGCCAAAAAACTACCAGTCTTTTCCGATATATCTACCTCATGTTTTAATTTCTTTTAATTTGCTCTTTACAGAAAAAGACTATGAGACTTTGTTTTAGGAGGTAGATGTAACTTTTTGAATTTTATTTCACTTTTCCCGATGTTGATTTAAGCAATTAATAACTGTAGTTTTATCTTCAGTCCATCTAGAAATCTTGACTCATGTGTAGTCACTTTTCAACAGATGAGATTTTGCTAGAACATTTATTTTCTGCCAATGGTGTGGGATAAATCTTGAAAATTATTCCTAATACGGAATAGTATAAGCTTTCAGAATACAGAATAGTATAAGTTTTCTCATAGTGAAGAAGTGTGCAACACTTTGCAATCTCTGCTGTGGTTCTATCTTTCCTGGATGATGCACAGAATCATAGAAGCATTAGCAGGTCATCTGCTCCAGCACAAAGCAGAATTGTTGTCAGTGCTAGATCCAGTCAGTCATGGTTTTGTCTGGATGATTCTTTATACCTCTGAGGACAGAGATTCCATCCTTTCTGGGCAACCTGTTACTCGTACTGCATTTCCCTCTTAGTAAAAAAGTTCTGATGTCAAATTTGAATCTGCCAATCATACCACTTAATTGTTTATTGCCCTCACTGATTCTCTGCTAGTTTTCTTTCATTCCTGACATCTGAAAAATACTTCTTTTTTTCTCTTTGTGCCTTAAGCATGCTGCTTGTTAAAAGCTGATTTTTGTATTGCCATATTCTGGTTTTAAGGCTTTAACATTTGGTGATGGTTATCCTCTTTTGTTTAACTTCCATATTTTAGCCTAATTTCCGTTTTTTGAAAGTGAAAGTGACTTGTTTGTTTTTTCTGTCCAATGCATTCCTTCATGTGGTTGCTTTTGGAGTAACTTTAAAGTCTTTTGGGGTATGAGTTATGTGTTGACTGCTAATGAGGTACCATTAGATAATATTTGCTATTGTGTAATCTACATATGTTGTGATCAATAACAAAAAAAAAATATCTTTCTTTTACAGTTATGTTTTAAACCAGGTATTTTTCTTCATTTAGGATCAAACTCAAAGTTGCTTTTCACATGTGAGTTCTCTGATGAATTGCTGTTATGCATGGCTGGGTCTCTTATAATAAACTAAGTATCTAGATCAAATCCAGTCTAAAAGGGAATAGTTTGAAAATCCTTGCTGCTGTGTTTTCTGCTGTTGCGGTCTCTCTTAACTCTCTTACCTTTTTCTCCTTGCTGTTGTCTTGCCTTTTATTTATAATATATTGTTTTCCTGACTTTTTAAAATCTTCATGAAAAATATGTCTGGTACACCAGTAATAGATCTGTATCATGAAAGCATATTGAACTACAGAATCCTTTTATGAGGAAGGAGTAGGAAGACATGCTTCTCTAACTTTCAGTATTTTCTGCACTGACAATTTACTATTATATGTCCAAATACTCTATTTTATCTTGTGCTAATAAATGTTTGAGCTTCTGCGTAGGTTGGAGAGTGTAATAATAACATTTATATTAAGTGGAACATCCAAGTAGCTTTATTTCTAATACCACAGGACTCTCTTACCATTTCAGCTTTGCCTGACTAAGGTTTAAGGTGAAAAAGACTACTGTTAAGAGAAATCTTTGTTCCATTAGTTAATTAAAAGCAAATCACATGGAACTACAGCTGTTGATGTGGTAGATAAATAACTACTTTTGAATGATCATACTTTCTTGTATTTGTAAATATTTGCCCCAAAGAAAATTACTTATAACACACAGTAAATTTTTTGTTGCCAACTCTGCATTCCCCAGAACACCTGGGTACGAAAAAATTAGGGTTTGTTTCTTCATTATGAATCCTAAATCTTTTAAATTACCCTCTTCTACATCTCTGTGTTTCTTTGACTCCCTGTTCTCATCTCTGTGTAGGGTATTGATTGATGTCTCCCATTATTTTCCCAATCCCTCTGCCATTGCCCTTTCTCTGTGGTCAGTTTTCCCACCACTTTTCAGCAAGTAATGAATATAAAGATTGTTTGTTTGTTTTTCATATTTTTTTTTAACCCGGTTTCCAGAGGTTTGAAATTGAGATAGCTTTTCAGAAGCCTTATAATGATAGGATACAGTAACTGTGATTAAAAAAAAAAACTAGTTGGTTTTACCAGAACTGACCAGTTATACAATGCAATTTTGTATTTATTCTTTGCAGTTTTTCTATCCAAGTGCTAAATATTGCCGTATTGTTTAATCCATTTTCCCCCCTTCTTTTTTGAAAGAAATGAACTTTTAATCTATGTTTAAAAACTGAATAGTCACACTTCTTTTAATATTTCTCTTTTTCTTTCTCTCGACAGGTTAAACAAATACGTGTTACACAGGCTTAATTTTTTGTGTTCCATTTAAAGTTTTCTCCTCCCCGACTCACACTCAAAATTCTTGTTGCTAATGAGTGTATCATCTAAAAATAGATATGTTCATCATTCTATAATATTTTGTATCTTTCTAGATTGGAGGCCAATGTAATTGTAAGAGACATGTGTCTGGCAGACAGTGCAATCAGTGCCAGGAAGGATTCTACAATCTACAACAGTCAAACCCTGATGGCTGCAGTCCTTGTAACTGTAATACCTCTGGGACAGTCAATGGAGATATTACCTGTCACCAAAATTCAGGCCAGTGCAAGTGCAAAGCAAATGTTATTGGTATGTGTGACACGGGAGTTTGGAGCCACATTTCTTGTTATTTCTGGAAATGCAATACACTTGATTTTTAAATGAAAAGTATAGCAAACTTCTTTGCTGAAGGCAGATTATAAAAATGAATGAAATTAAGTGTTGAAAAATTATTAATTTAATAATTCCATCAAACTACAGCTTGAATCTTAGTTTAATCAACCCTTTAGAAGTTTCTTTATGGCATAGCTACATTAGCTTACATAGCTCCATGCTAATAAGTCACAGAAATAATGTAATTTGCTTACCGCATAGATGTTTCTTTTAGGAAATTAACACTTTTTCAAAATGTTTTATACTTAATGAGTTCTAAGCAAATCGTTTCCATCCTAGTTTTCTTAATAGACCAAAATAAATGGATTTTTTTCTCAAAATATTCTGTGCTACAGGGTCCTTTGTGATAAATCTATCATTTTTTTTCCTATTATATTTCTTTGAACTGTTCCTATGAAATGCAAAATAAGTCAACATAATTCCACAGATCATGTACATAGGTAGGGTTAGTTATCAAGGGCCACATAATTTTAATTTTATAATTCAATGCCAAGCTGATTATAATAAACTGCTACCTTCTGTGTTATTTATCATTTTTTTTACAGGACGTGCTTTTTTGTTTGTTACTCCCACAGGTATTTTTCAGAAATTAGATTTGATTATAGCAATTTATTACTTCCAGCATATTTGAGGGGAGCCACAGCCACATAAGGACAAAATTTATCAAGTGCCCAAAATACACAGTATATATAATACACTTTGAAATGTTGATGTATGGGAATATTATGCAAGGAGAATTTCCTGATAAAGTGAGCCTTGCATGGTAACTGTACATGTCTTAGACTATACATGTGTTTAAAAAAAAAAACCCAGACACACAACAAAAGCAAGAGATCCTTTTGTGCTTTGTTATTAATACAATTAGTCATCTATTTTTAATTTAGCTAATCATGGTTGCAGGTTGTATTAATAATGTTCAACTGTGTGTTAATTTATGTCTTCCTGACTCGTGAATGTTGAGTTGTTGGTCATATTATGTCTTTTCTTCGTTTTCTAATTCTGAAAAGAAATCACAAAATAATAACAAATAATGAAAATAACTGAACAGATGGAAGTCTGAACAGTTTTTCCTGTTGAACGCCAAGTACCTATGTTTCCATACAATAAAAGGCTGCTAAGAGTAAAAAATAACCACTGTGCATTTTAAATGTACTCTCTACATTCAAAAAAGCACTTCAGAGTGTTCTTAATTATGTGTTATTTGCCTACATTTCACATTTACATCTGTGAAAACCTCAGTAGGAGGGAGTGTGGTATCCATGAAAGTCACAGTTGTGTTCTCACATATTAGATTGTCTACATACTCTCTTAAATATTTTCTCACTTTGATGAGAGCAATAATTTTTGTTTCCATTGAAATAATATGCTTTCTGCAAGTTTACCTAGCTGTGGTGTGAGGCTGTAGCTATGCAAGTTTTTGTTTGCTGGATACAGACCTAATTCTTTCCAAACTGGATTCTCTTTTCTGTTTTCCAAACCAACCGTAAACAAGCTTCTGCAAATGGGAACGTGTGCAGGAAACTTTAACAAAAAGGTTTCCTCTTTGGATTTCTAAACTGATTTTTAGAGCAATCTGTCTATTGCCATTTTATCAATTTAAATAAACATGATAACAGAAAAATGCAACTGTGGACTGGGGTGTTAGGAAACATGAACTGTTGGAGTTAACACAACTGTTAAATCTTACTAATGATTCTATCACCAGTAAAATACATTAGCACCAATAATTTTATTAAAGTAGGTCATTCATCTAGAATAAAAAGGTAGAAGAATGTGAATTAAATGCCAAGTGTGCTAACTCCCCTGTACTTGTTAACACTGAATGTGATGCCCTGTAGGCCTTCCTCAGTATCGTTAGGAATAGATTACCTGTCAGGAATATGTATGGCATATTCAAATAAGCACTGCGCATATTTTAAAAACTGATATGATATGAATCCATGTAGACCAATTTTAATAGTTCAAAATGAGTCATAATTCTTGTTAACAATACAGTTATTTTTAAAATTTGCAGCAATAGTGGTCCTTTTTTATTTTCCTTATTGAAATTAAATGATATGCCTTAGGTGAGTCATTCATCACTGTTAAAGGAACTTGCCTTATGTTGGAGTTTTTGAGTTCTTATCCATATGTATACTGCATTTCCTACCATATTTAGTTTTATTTTTCTACATGTAAGTTGCTAGATGTATTTTTGTATGGTTTTGTGGGTTTTTTTAAATAATAAGTGTTTTGCTAGAACATTGTATTTTTATTTTTCTTCATGAAGCAATTAAATGATGGCTTCATAGTGAAGGATTTTCCCATTGCAAGGGAAAATACATAACTGTGAATTTGCATTTTTCAGATAATAATCTAGTTTGCTTTCTTGTAATGCACATTTTATAAACTAAAATACAAATGCCGTCCCTTGGGGCAGGGATAAAGCAAGCAATGACTTTGAAAACAAAGCTAATAAAATTACAGGATGAAGTATGAGGAAAACAATTTAGATTTTAATGTACTGCAGGAGTTATCTAAATCATACGCTTATATAAAACTATTTCATTTTGGATTATGTAAAACGTTCCGTTTTCAGTAACGGCTTACAATACAACAGTAATATAAATGTAATCAATGTTAAAACTGAAGTATAGTGTTAAGTAAATCATTAATTGTGATTAGTCTAATTTGTGTTGTCCTAGAGGATATTTAATGTTTTCAATATAATAAATAAATCTGTTATCAGAACAGATTGGGACCCCAGTGTAATTCCCTGTATATTGCACTTCTACAATAAAGGGTTAAGAGTACACATAAGCACTGATAATGCGTCGGGGGGACAAAGAGATCAATTCTGTTTTTTTCTTATAAATGTTACAAAGAATCCCTTGGAGAAGTATCTTTGACTGGTATTGATAATTCAGAAGAAATGCGTGGCTTCTGAAAGCGTTTGGAAAAGTAAAGAGATTTTTGGGATGCCACTGTTATTCAATTGATTTGTGAAGACCTTTCATTCCTGTTAATTATGCTGGTGGAGAATGGGAGTACTTTCTCTTTTTTTCTTCTTCCTTCCTTTGTATTTATTTAGTTAGTTTTTATTTATTTATTTATTTTTATTAATACCTTTTTTCTTTCCAGGTCTTCGCTGTGATAGCTGCAATTTTGGATTTAAAGCTCTCAGATATTCTAATGAAGATGGATGTGAACCTTGTTGGTGCAACATCCATGGCTCAGTGAACCAATTCTGCAACCCTCTTTCTGGGCAGTGCAACTGTAAAGAGCGAGTGAAAGGACTTCATTGTGACACCTGCATGGACAGCTTTTATGGGCTGGATGTCACTGGTTGTAAGGCTTGTGAATGTAACACTGCAGGGACAATTTCTGGCACTGCGTGTGATGCAAAGACAGGGCAATGTGTGTGTAAACCAAATACTGGAGGAAGACAATGTGATGAATGCCTAGATGGCTACCACAAAGTCCAGGAAGATCATTCTTTTGTTTGTCTGCCATGTAACTGTGATAAGGCAGGTACAGTAAATGGCTCTCTGGTTTGTGATAAGTCAACAGGCCAGTGTCCTTGCAAAGCTGGTGTAACTGGCCTTCAGTGCAGTCAGTGCATGCTTCATATGTACAACCTCAGCATGAACAACCTCCTTGGCTGCCAGCGTTGTGATTGTGATGCTCTGGGCACATTGGCAGGATCAGTTTGTGACCATCTTTCTGGACAGTGTGTCTGTTTGCTTCACCGGCAAGGGAGAAGGTGTAATGAGTGTAAAGCAGGTAAGGAAACTGAGAGACAATATCTTTTATGTTTTCAGTTTCACTTTATTGGATAACATCATAGCTCCTGGTTTTTAACATGTATTTATACAGCTTTGTGTTTGATATGTCTCTGACTTACTAATTGTTTTTTCATTTCATCTCCTAATAGTATGAGTGAGAAGAAAGTATTAACATCCTGGTCTCCATCAAATCACAAAGTCATATCACAGAGTGGCTTGGATTGGAAGGGAACTTCTAGGTACAAACCTCCTGCTTGTACAGGAACAATTCCCACTAGACCAAGCCCCATCCAACCTGGCTTCAAACACTTCCAGGGAGGGGGCATCCACATCTTCCTTGGGCAACCTCTGCCAGTGTCCCATCATCCTCAAAGTGAAGAATTTCTTCCTAACAGTTAACCTACTCCTCATCCTATGACTACATACCCTTATAAAAAGGCTTTCTTGTAGGCCCCCTTCAGGTACTGGGAGGCCTCAATAAGGTCTCCTGGGAGACATCTTTTCTCCACACTGGACAACCCCATCTCTCTTAGCCTGTCTTTATAGGAGAGGTGCTCCTGCCCTCTGATTGTCTTCGTGACACTCCTCTGGACTTGGTCCAACAACTCCATGTCCTTTGTTGGGAGCTCCAGAACTGGATGTAACACTCCAGGTAGCGTACCGTGAGAGTAGAGAGGAAGAATCACTTCCCTCAACCTGCTGGCCATATTGGCTTTGATGCAGCCTAGGATACAGTTAGCAAACTAGCATAGTTTGGTGAGCAGCAGCTATCCTCTTAATTAAAAATGTGGATTTGGGTTGAAAGCTATTCAGGAAGGGCACTGCATGCATAAATCCAAGCATGGCTGGAAGTACAAAGATGGTTGCTCAAATTTTGAAGAGGCTGTCAAACTTAGAAAGCACTTTACGTGCCTTGCTGTGTTGAGGGTGTGCTGGCTTTCACAAGGGATGCTTACAGTAGGAGATACTGCAGTTGCTGTGTATCAGATATTGTTATGTATCCAGATATTGTTCCATATTACTGTAAACAGAGTTTAAATGTTCATTGTATGTGGGAAGCTCTGTAGTTATATTTAATGTTTTTTTCTTTTAAAAAGTAGGTGGATAAAATGAAACTATAGGTAATATTAGCCTACCCTTAGTGATAATATTAAACAGATATATTTAGTTCAAGTTAAATACATATGCAATTTATTAAAGTAGCAGGTCACATTAAAAGGTACATTATAGCTGCATTGGTTTTAATATGCCATTCAATAATTTGCACAGAGGTTAAAAAAGCTGCTTTAACCTCCATTAAGTATTTTTAAAAATACTTTAGTTTAAATTATTTTAGGTGCATATACTAATAAATAAGGCAGCATTCTGTTTTTCTTAGTTCCTCCTCCAGTGCTGTTTGACCTTCTAACCCTCTACAGCAACCACTTAATCAGAGATTGGCAGAGGAGTGATGTCAAGGCTTCCCGAGTCAGTGACCGCCCTTGTCCTTGAAAAAGAAAGGCCAGGGTTTATGCAGAACTAAATGGTTTAAAAAGGTTTAATTGATAATATGAACAGACTGGGTTATAGAAAAGCTTACATGGCACTCAAAGGAATACTTCCACAATAGTTTAAAAGAAAAAAAAACCCAAAAAAACCAACCCCCTTGCTGTAAGAATTATTTTAACATTTCTAGGTAATAAGTATAAGCACGTATGTGACTGTGAAAATCCTTGTCATTGTAAAAGCATTGTACTGCTCTTAGTGTTGATCCCAATACAAGCTCATTTAGACATTTAATATACGTTTTATATCAATATTCTTTGTTAGTATGTTCCAAAGAAGAGTTTCTGTAAAACAGGGGTCAGTATTCCAAGTAATAGTGGTATTAAGTTGTAGAACTATGGAAGAGTTTAATTGTGAAGTATTCTAAATATGTCCTATGGCTTTGCCTTGGGACAAAGATAAGAAAATGTGCTCCGAGTAAATATAGAGCCAACAGAGCCTAATTAAAAACACACAATTAGTTAAAACTGACAGCCCTACAAGCATACTGAGGAATTGTTAGGCTGTAGGGCCATGTCACCTCTCTAGTCCAAGTTTCCTTACTGGCATACAGGTCACATGTCTTTTATTATTATGAGTAGTGAGAGCCTGTTATAGCCAGTGGTATTTAAAAATATCATCCCTTGTAGCACATCTGTGTGCTTTGATACAATTCCAGAGGTTTCTTAGAGTTATCAAAATCTTAATGCAAGAATAATTGCCAAGGATTCAAACTGCATGTAACTTTGGGAAAATATTTTATCATGAGATTTAAAAAAAAACAAAAAACCAAAGAAAACCCCCCAAGCCCCCCCCAAAACAAAAAAACCCCACACCCCTTTTTGGAGCATTTGGAGATATTTCATTTATTATGCTGTATCCATGACCTGATGCCTTCCAGTCTGTTCTCTTGCAAGTAACATTTTTAGTAGGTTTCTGTACAATTTGGTTTTTTTTTCCACACTGATGATGTATGCAAAGAGAGGAACATTTGATCCCAACATAAAACCAAATGAATGAGCAGTTTTACCTTGCATATAAGCTTGCTTTAGAGAGGTCCCAGGTTGTAGTGGTTGAAAATGGGTATTTCCAGCCCTCAAAGTTTGTCTCTCCTCATTCCAGCAATGTCTTCCCACACTGACTGGGATTCATGCCATACAGGTCTTGGATCCTGTGAGAGCACCAAACCAAAAAAACAAACAACCAAGCAAGCTTCTAAGTTTTTTCCTCGGTGACCACAGTTTTTCAGCATAGGTGCATAGCAGGAGAAGGATGTACAGCAGCATGTAGGATGTGTGATCAGGCACCAGTACTGAATTCCTGTGTATGTACAACCTCTCTTCTTAGCCAAAAAACGTGAAGTATATTGTTACAATGTAGTGAGTGTTGTTAACTGTGCATTTTGAAGCACTGGCTGTGTGGTTAAGATCCGAGCATTACTGCCATGTAAAAGTACTAAGGAATTGAAGTGTTGCTTTTCCATGAGCTATGTAGTGGGAGAAATAGTGAGAGTATGACTGAAAAAGGAAGCTAAATACTTTGCTATGACTTTCATTCTTCCTTTTGAATACTATGTTTGATTGACAAATATGATCGATTAAGGTTGAACTGAAAAAAAATCTGAAAAAGAATGAGCATAATGCTAGTTATATACACAGATCTTGTAGAGATTTGCAGTAGCTGTCTTAAAATTGGAAATTGTCTCTTTTATACAAGAGTGGATCCTTCATAAAGCAACTTTTATGAGCCCTTCTAACCTTGCTGTAAATTAAGCTTGCATTAAGTTGTTTCATACTCTTTCCTGCCAAATTCTAGGTGATGGAAGTAAATAATAGTAATGGTTATGACAAGCAGTAGGCATTTGTAATCCAGTATCTCGTATTTTTTAATCTACATTTAATCATGTTAATTTACTTATGAATTAGTTAGGGGAAGGACTTTCTCACATTTTCCTCTCTCACTTTAAAAAATTGTTACTTTTACTTGCTGCTTTTGAAACAATCCAGAAACTTAGTTAAAAGTTTACAGCATTTCTAAAAGATTATTATTAAAAAGTATCATACCAAATGCTTCACTGCTCTGCAGCAGTTTAGGCTGTATAACATTAGGAGATCAAGGATGTTTAATGTTAATTCTTCTTTATAATTATGAATTTCACAGCCTTGACAAAAGCAATATGTAGCATAGTGATCAATCCTGCTCAGCTAAAACTGATTTCTTTTTTAGAAATGCTCTTATTTACCTGCTATAGTATTTTCTTAGATACTAGTTTAACGCAAAATTACAGATGAACAGGGATTTGGTTTAGCCTGAGCGTTTATCATTTACTGTAACTATAAACTAGTTCCTGAAGAAGTGCTTTGACCTTCTGCAGGAATCCAGGCTTCAACTTGTTTCCCATCTTCCTGTTACGTTCTCTGAGTGGAGTCGTTCATTGTGCTCAAGAGTGACATTGCTGGGAAATGGTCTCCTCTATTTATGCACAAGATGGGCACTGTACTGTGCAGACAACTGCAGTATGAGATAATACATGCTGCCTCACTAATAACTTCAAGCTATTCAGTCTCTGTGGTGGCTCAGTTTGGAGCCTCCCTGGAATAAAGTGCCAACAGTGTCGGTTTTTATGATGTGAATGTATGTTAACTGGAGACTGATATCACTTCACTGTCCACTTGAGATTTATCTCGCTGAGGACCAGAGGCTAAACTTGAACAAAGATTTGAGCAGTAAAATTCTAATGTTTTCAATTTGTTTAGTTCCTTTGCTATTTGGGTATGAGCTCACAGTGCAACACTGCCGGGAAGACAGAGAATACCACCCTAGGGGTGTATATATAAAGCTATCTCTTGTAAGACAAAATAAATAATAAGGCCTTGGGTTATATGACAAGTTACAATACCATTTTGGGCTTTTTATTATAAAGCAGGACATCAGAAAGTTGTTGGATAGCAAAAAGGATTTGATAACTGAGGACATGACTAAGAAGAAACTGATTGAACTGGAGAGGGAGGGGGAAGGTATTTGGGAACTCTATGCAAATCCTGCGTATCTGAGTCACAATTGAAATTCTTCTATTGAAGTTGTGCAATAATAATTAATAGTAACCAGCTGCAGAGACAGGAACTCCTGATCAATGGCCCTGTCTTTGGACTGATGTTGAGGGACAGGTAACATGCACTTGCAGCTGACAAGTGCTAGTTAGTATTTGTGTTACCATCATCATTTGCAGAACTTATAGACATTGCTACATTTTTAATCAACTGTACTACTCCGAAAAAAGAAGAAAAAAAAGTAGAGCATTTGATGGGAAAAGACAGTAAAATGTCCATTAATACTCAGTTAAAAATAGAAAATAATTAAAAAAAATGTAACTATATTTGTTGCTGCTATTCTGTTACATTAATTATCTTCTGATCAGATATATAGGAAATGTGCTTAAAAGCACATTTGAAATTTCAGGTGAAGATATGAATAATGCGTAAGTTCTTCAGTGACCAGATTAGAGATGTATAAACTCTATCTAACTGTTATCACTAATGTGTTAGAGACTTGCATAGATAAAGATTGCTTGTGAGAGCAATAGAATGAGAAATTGTGTAGTAGAAGCTTACAAAATACATGGTGGTGTAGGTAAAATTAATGCTTGAGTTCTTAATGGGAAATAAAATAGGAACAGAAGAATGGGATTCATAATGAAAGCTTTTTAAAAAGTTTTTTTTTTTAATACACATTCTGTAAATGTATTTGTGCAGGATGCAACCTCTGTGTTGAGAAGGAAGAAAACGTAAATTTTACATAGAGCTGGGAATACTCATCAAATATGGTGTTTTGTAAGAAATATCCTCATGTTTCAAGGGTTAAGTCAACCACTGGTTGAGAAAGAATGAGAGATTTTATTAAGAAAATGTGTATTTTTTACATTTTGCAATTAGACATTTTCGGATATGACGTCCCAGATGAGAATGGATAAATGTCTTGTCTATTATTTTTTGTTTCTCCTTCTTTCCCCTTCCCTCTTTCCCCTTCCTTCTTTCCCCTTCCTTCTTTCCCCTTCCTTCTTTCCCCTTCCTTCTTCTTCTTCATTCATTAGTACCTCATGTCCTTGGGTCTTTGCTTTCCCTATGGACACATTAGTGTACTCCCCCTATTTTGTGTTTGCTCTGTCTAAAATCAAGTCTGAAGAGAGAGAATTTTAAAAATGGAGTTTGCAACTAGAGGATGAATAATAGCTTTACAAAGTGCCAGTGAGAAGATTTAGAAATTTCACTCTGCAGGAGAACAATATTGCTTTATTTCATTTGGTGTGTGTGTTCACCCAAACTTTTGTTCATTTTTTTTGTACCCCATTATATCTTGCTATGTTCACTTTTTGCATATTGTCTATTGTCAAAATCCCTTTCTTTTCCAGGATTTTATTTCTCTCCATCCAGTGTCACTGGCTGTCTTCCATGCCTGTGCCACATATCTGGTTCAGTGCATCAGAACTGTGACAAACTAACTGGCCAATGTATTTGCCAAGATGCTTCTGTAACAGGACAGAAGTGTGAACATTGCAGAGAACTTTATTATGGATTTGACTCTGTCACAGGGAGGTGAGTGTTTCTTTTTTCACAGGTCACTTCTAACCTCCTTGTTACGTTTCCCTCACAGTAACTCATTCAAAGGTTTAGTGACAATGAAAAGATTTGCTCTAGTTTCATTAATCTTTTGAATGTTTATGTGCACTCTGATTTATGTGTGTGCGTTGCACAACCCTCTGTGCTCTGAAAGTAGAACTTCTGACACAGACTTAAGTAGAAACAACATGAAAACTGTATAAAGAATGTATGCTATCTAATGTTACAACTATTTGGTAACTGCTATTCTATATTTCCTCTGCATCTTCAGTAAGATGTCATTTCTGAGGTGATAATTGCTGACTATTAAAATACGAGTAATGTGCCTCTCTTACAGACAGCGAATACTTCTGAAGACTTTGGAAAGACATTTAATGGGAAAAAAAAAAAAATACCTGTCTTTCCAAATTTCTTTTAGCAGCAGCAGTTGGAATACTCACAGCATCTTTCTTCTAAAAAATCTTTTTTTCTGAAGCAGTGTATTCTTTTTCTGTATCTAGTTATGTGCCACAGGGTAAATTGTTTATCTAATGTAGCCTGGGGCCTCTGTACACTGAAAGTATATGGATATATTCCCTGGAATGTAAGAGGAAAAATGTTAACCATAGGTGTAGCACATTGTCATTCCAGCTATTGCTCTATCTTTCTTTTCCATCTTTCTTGCTTAATCCCTACCATTTCAGTTTCCTTCTAAAGATTGATTGAACAGTCCTAATGCTATCATATTTTCATGCAGACTGATTGTGGAAAATTTTTCTTAAATTGTGTATTTTGCTTTTAAAAAAACCAACCACAGATGGAAGATCTGTTCAACATCCCCCTCCCCATGCTCTTTTTCTTCTGGCTAATGTGGGGTAGACATGGTGTTATTGGGTGATTTTAATTCTCATCTTGCACATACTTGACATTAGTCTGCAGATTTTTCACTTTAACTTTTATGCAACTGACACTCATTAGGAAATTTTTAAAATTATTTTTCACTGCTGTGGGTCACAGAGGCATCTGCTAATGTCCTTCAGTAATCTGTAGGAATAAAGACTTCATTTTTTCACTTCCTGTCATTTCTAATGGTAAGGAATAAAATCTATGTAATATTAAATTTCCCTTATAAATATTTTTGCCTTATTACTAATTAATTTTTTAGGTACTTGGAACAGACTTTTTTGCCCCTCAGTTTTATCAGGTGATGCAGACGTTTGTCTGTGTTAAGCCAGAGGTCTCCTGAACTGGTTATTGGCGTCCAGTTGCATTTTAAGCTGCCTTCAGAAATTCAAAATGTGGAAATATCTAGAATTATGTAGATCCAATTCTTGTAAAGATGAAAAGTTCTAAGAGTTCTTGAATTTGAATCAGAGTGGCTTTAAAACCTTACTACGACTTAATTTTCATGACAGTATTGAAGACTGCTGTGGTAGCACATGATTAACTTGTGTTCCATATTCTTGGTGTCCTCTTGGTTAGCATCTACTTAGGCAATGTACCTGTTTTCCTCAGGCAGAAACTTATATTCACTGAAAGAGATAATCCACTTCTATTTCTTCAACTGGTAATATCTTAAAAAGTGTAATGCGCCTTTGGTTTCTTTGTAAAGTTACAAAGTCATTTAAGCCATACTTGCTCCGAGGGTCTTTAAAGGACTCTGATTACAGAATAGAAAGGATACCAGCTATCTGTGCTGGAAAACACATACCTGTCTTGGCACAAGAGCAGAAAAGAAGCAAAAATTGTGACATGCAGTCTGTGAGGCTATAAAATTCTCCCAGTCTCAGCGGAATGCATATGTGAGCTGATCTACTTTCTGATGTTTTTGGAACAAAACAGGAACTCCATATTTTTTCAATTCTTTTCAGCTTGTGAACCAGGAAAATTTTCTGCACAGTTAAAAAACTGAGGGGCACTGGTTGTTTGCAGTAGTCTGAAGAGATCTGTAATGGTTTTGGGCATTGGTACACATTTGAAATGCTTTACCTCTGTATTGTTTACTATAATGAACCAGTCAATTAACATAACAAATTGTTTATCTATATATATATATATATCTTGACAGATTACTGTTTATGAAATCCATTTAGCAAGCAAAGTTTTCCCATAAGGATGAAAAATGAAGATTTTAAACAGATTGCTGGAGAGGCTCTAACTGCACCTAGAGAGTCAATGTAATAAAGGTTTCTCTATATTAATATTACAAAAACCATTTATCCTCACAAAATCAATATTGCAATTCATCTTGGGCTGACATTTCTCTTTCCATGTTTTAAGTCTGTTTTCCTTGATTGTATATAATTCTATTTTAATAAAACTCAAGCAGATTTGACTCAAGTATCTTGAAGAAGAAGCATTTAATAAGAATGCTGAAAATATTTCTTATATGACTAGAGGTTTCAAAGAATTAGTTACTAAAAAAAAAAAACCAAACAACAAAACCGAACATAACTGAATCCTTAATCCTGACTGAAAAGCATCAACTATGCATAACAAGAAAGCCAGTTCTACTCTTCTGCAGTTTAAGAAAATGGTGCGTGTGATTACAGAAAGATAATGTGTAGTCCTGTTGAACAGAATATGGCAGGATCTGGAGCCTAGTTGGAGCGAGTACAAGTGGAGGTAGGGAGCCTACACTTTTCCCAGAAGAAAATGCAAGTATTTCTAGCAGAAAGCAGCAGCCTCACCCTGCCAAGCAGTGAAAACTATTACTGTGACTGTATGTGTGTGTGAGGTTCATTGTCTCATTTGTGAATGATGATGAAAATTGGAATACTCAGGGGGCTCTTATTCATAAGAGGTGCAGTAATACACTGGAGCAGTGAGAGAAGCTTGTCTTTTTAATGTTTACCTATTGCGACACTTTTGTTCACCCACATCACCCCCAAACTATATGAGCTAAATATCTTCATGTAATGAAATAATGAAATAGTATTGTCTTGCTGAACAAATAATTATGTCTTCATTTTTTCTCTAAACCTTTTTTTTTAGTCATGACATTTAAATAGTCTAAACAGAACCTCTGTTTGAAGGAGGATTTGGGTGCACTGCCAAAAGATGAAAAGATTTAATACATTTTGAAAAAATTGCCCTTTTCTCTTGACTCTAAAAGAGCAAACTACAGTATAGTGCTTTCCAAGAGAGAATGTATTTTATTTATTCCCAAAAGGATATTAGTCCATAAAACAAATTTGCAGCTTATTTTGCAGCTTTAGCTTTTATCAGCCTTTTTAAGGGTGTTGAATGATTACCCAGGAGATCACACAGCACAAGCTGCTATGGAGTAAAGAAACTCTAACACAGAGAGCTCTGTGATGGGCAGAAAATGTATGTGAAGAGTTTTCTTAAACTTGTTTAAAAATCTGTCACATTTAATGTCTATTTCACTGATTATTGACCTGAATTTTAGTGTCCTAATGTGAAAACATTTTCCATCTCCTCTCCTCTCTCCCTTGCCTTAAAAATGCAAGAGCTAAGTCATAACTGAGCTCACTTTTATTTCTGCCTTCATATAGAATCGTAGAATGGTTTGGGTTGGAAGGGACCTTAAAGATCATCTAGTTCCAACCCCCCTGCATAGGCAGGGACACTTCCCACTAGACCAGGTTGGTCAAGGCCCCATCCAACCTGGCCTTGAACATTTCCAGGGAGGGATCAGCCACAGCTTCCTTGGGCAGCCTTTCCAGTGTCTCATCACCCTCTTTTAAATTAAAAACTTTTAGATTAAAGAACTTCCTAATGTCTAACCTAAATCTCCCCTCTTCAATTTTGAAACCATTGCCCCTTGTCCTCTCACTACACACCCATGTAAAAAGCCCTACCCCAAAGAGATGGAAAGAGATTGACTAAGGTGTTGGTGATGACTGGAAAAATGGTGAAGTAACTCGGGTAAAGGCACCACCACCTATTTCTTTGAATCTGATGAAACTGGCCAGGGTAAGACCAGCAAAGTGTAAATTAACAACTTTTGTCTGGTCTTAGGGGTAGCAGAGCAAAAGGGACATGACCTGACTCTTCCTTAGACTTCTCCAAAGTCTTTTGCTGCTTCATCATCTGGGGACCTGGCTTTTATTTAAGATTCCCTTTAAGCTGATATCACTGTTGCCTGAGTATGGGACCTTTAGAGCTCAGGGCAAGGGGACTGATGTGTGGATTTCTCAGTATGTTTTAGGTGCACTGTACAATCCCACGTTTCATAGAATCATAGAATGCCAGATTGGAAGGACCTCAAGGATCATCTGGTCCAACCTTTCTACATAGAAACATGGTTTAGACAGCCTAGCACATAATCAAGCTGAGTCTTTGAAGTGTTTGGTGTAGGGGAATCCACTACTTGGATGGGTAGATTATTACAGTGTCCGACATGTTTTCTCCCTCTCATTGTTTTTTCACAACTCCTTTTAGCCTGCAGCAACTAAAACATAGTGAAATTAGACTCTCAAGTACAAAGATTTATTTGCCATTTTTGAATTTATGAGTAATAATGGCAATCTGTATTGCAATGGGTAATGTAACAGTATTTGCAATGGGGGAAAAATGTCTTTGCTAAACTTCTGAGGTGTTCTGAGTCTCTGAATATTTACATAATCTGCCACTGGTATCCCTGCTGTGAATGAATGCCAGTGGGAAAATAATATATCAAGTGAAAAACAAGTTGATCATGGAAGTTTACACATGCAAAAATCAAAGCATAAATTAATCCTAAAAGTAGTCTGCTGATGCCAGAGAGATTTATAGAATTGAAAGGTAGCATTTGTATGATACCAATACTTTCAATTTTTTTGTTATTTTTAATTAAACAAAAATTAATTTAATTTACACAATGAATTAATTTTTTAAAAGTTGTTTTCAATTTTGTCCATCAGGCTGCAAAGAAAATGTGCTTTCTGTTATAATACATTAATATTTCTACTATTTTATAATAATCCTTTCACTGTTTTAATCTGAGTTTTTTCCTCCCAATTTTTGTCTACATTCTCCTTTATTTGGAGTGTGTTACTTTTTTCAACTTCAAGTTGCTTTTGTGGACAAGAAAGTAGTAATTGATTTCTGTTTCCACAAAATCCTAGTTCTCTCTAAGTTGGAAGGTTGCATGTTCTGTGCAGAAAGCTCTGAAGGCATTTGCCCATCTATCACTGAACTCTACAGCTCTGCGAGAAAGCTTGTGTGAGTAAGCATTGCAGGACTGAGTACTTATATAGTTATTACCAAATATTGTCTTTTGTTGTGTATGGAACAATATACAGAAAAGCTCTCTAATTCTAAGCATTTTCAGTATAATTAGAATAATATGCTGGCACTGAGATTTTAATGCTCATTTGTATAACAGGCACCTTTTTTGTACATTACCTTTTTTATGAGACAAATAGATTTTCTACCATGTCTCAGGCTATCAAACTGTTTATGATTTTTAAAATTATGTTACCCAAGAATCTTTTAAAAAAGTCTACCGTGCTTAACTGGATGTTAATGTGTTTTGGTCACTTTTTTGATTTGTTTTTCTTTATAGATGTCAGCACTGTAATTGTCATCCTGCAGGAGCTATTAATGGGACTTGTCATCTTGTTACTGGACAGTGTGTTTGTAAACAATTTGTAACTGGCTTGAAATGTGACAACTGTGTTCCTGATGCTAGTAATTTGGATGTCCACAACATATTTGGCTGCAGTAAAAGTAAGTGGATGTGAGGTCTTAAAAGCATGTCTTTCAATTTAGTGTTTTTTATTATTATTGATTTAGTGAGTATTAAATTAGGTCAGCAGTACTAAATCTGGGTTTGATTCCCCTCCTCCTCCTTGCCCCCAATGAAATTCTCATCTCAATTTTGGGTGATTTTTACTGTTAAGATTTTAAGAGTGGTTTCTAGAAAGATACACTTAATGCTTTGTCTCCTACACACTGCTTATGCTTGCAGTCTAACCCAAAGAAGATGTAATGGCCCATAGGTCCCTTTCATTTGCCACCATATTCTTTCTAGTGACTAATGCAGAATGCACCTCTTAGTCACATGAATGCAGTAGTATTTGTACAACTTAGAGCTTAGCCCCTGTTCCTACCATTGGCAGAAGGCAGGAGGCCTGGTCTGTTCAAGATTTCTTCCTGGCAGTTAATTCAAAATATGCTCCTCAGTACAATGTAACTTTGCCTTTCTCCTCCTAAAGTTTTTTCAGTCAGTTTGGGAAAATATGTGTTGTGGTATAACAGAGCATCATAAGTTGTTGTATGTGAGGAGGGGCTAAGGCTATGTTGGGGGCCACATCATAAACTGTAATGAAAAAAGTTGCAATGGAACCTCTGCAATTCTGCCCTGGCAATAAGTCAGAATATGTAGAGATGGCCTAATTTAAGCCTTTGCTTTTGTTATAAATATTGCAAAATTAAGTATTCGTATTCTCTTACCCGTGCACAGTCTTTAAGCTGGCAGGGATTTTAAAGAAAGAGAAGAAAAATTTTACGTGGAATAAGAAAATTAATTTTTAAAGTTGCTTTCAGTTCAATGTTCAGAAATGGGCTTTGAGTAGATCATACATGCAATGGCAAGCTGTGTGGGTTGGAGCTCAGGTCATTCTTAAAAAGTTATGTTACATTTTTGTGACACATTTTACTGCTGGACACAGTTTACAGCCCAATCTTGGAAGTCATGTAATCACTTAGTGAGGTACTCTGCAGATGATGATTTGTCATTTCTGTCAAAAGGCCTAATTAAAAATGGCCCTATGGTGAGAGTTAGTTGGGATAGCTGTGTGTGCTACAACAGCTTTAGTCATTCCTGTGTGATTTCTGGAGTATGTTTCTAGATCCTCCCTCAACAAAATATGTCTTTGAATACTTCACATAGGTATTTATGTGACATTCAAAATTGTGATCATTTTTTTTTCTCTACAAGTTTGTAAGTGCTTAGGTACAGTTCTGTTTTGGTTTTCCCCATGTTCCTCTGTAGGAGGCATAGTATCTACTAATTGCTCAGATAGTTGATTAGCTTGTTGTCTCTTTGAAATATGTCAGATGTTTCAACTGAATATATAATAATACACAGCACTTTTCTGTTCTTCTAAGTGGTGTACAAAAATAAAGCAACCTACTTTTTAATGTTGGGATATACATTGGATAAAGGGCAATGAAAACTAATTAATAATACTATGTCATGGATAAATATTATCACAGATTTTAGTTAGAAATCTAAATGATAAGCAGAGTCCTCTTCTGGACATAAATGATATAGCAATTGCAGTCTTTTGGTTATTCAATACCAAAATATTTTAACATGTTGCATGAATGTGAACTTTTGACTATCATGATAATTGTGTTTTTTGTTGCAGAACAGTATTTTGTTGGTACATACCATTACTGGTTATAAGTCTTTGCCAGGGAAAACAAATGTATAAATTGCTGTCACTGTTTGATTTAGATTCTTTAAGGAAAAGACCTATTTTCAATTTTTCTGCCTAACAATATCTTTGAAGATGTATAAAAAAAATCTGAAATTCAGCACTTTGCTTACACATCTAAAATGCTCAACAGTAGACACGTTGGGAGCAATGTGCTATAGTGTGAGACTGAGAAAAGGAGAATGAAGGTTATGTTGGTATATTTCTGTGGTTGCTTAGGTCTTGTAAGCATACATTACATGGGGAGAAAATTTCAAAAATGCCAAAGAAATTTAGGAGAACTTATTCCTTTGATTCTCAGACTTTACTCCTTTGGCATGCATTCATTTCCTAACTTGGCTGAACTCAAAAGCTCTAGGTTGGCAGCAAAACAACCTATGCTTTCTAAAGGGAGATGATGTTTATATATTTTGTTCAATCCAGAGAATTATAGAATTTTCTGCTTTTTCTTGGCTGAAAGACTGCATTAGGAGCAGGGCTTGTAATTAGCTTAATATAAAGAGCTTATGTTTTAGATTTGTATTAAAAATCCATATGTAATGCTGTTGTGTTGGCATAAGTCTCTACATCTATCACTTGTGAGGCTTGAGGTCTTCATGTTGTTTTCTGTCTGCAACTTCAGTCTTTGCTTCTTGTCTACTGTTAGCTTGGCTCAACAGATTTTTGGTGGATTGTGTGTATTGAGCAAATAGTCAAGTAATGGAGATGATAATTTATAAACCGGAGGAGATAGTTTAGATATATAAATATATAAATAGGATAGTTTATAAACAGGAAAGATGAGGAGGGACTTGTTAGAAGGGCATGTAATAATAGGAGGAGGGCTAACAGTTTCAGTCTGACATAGATTTAAGTTTAGATTTAGACATCAGGAAGTGGTAGTGAGACACTGACACAGGTTCCCCAGGAAAGTTGTGGGTGCCCTGTCCCTGGCAGTGTTTTATAGCAATTATGAGCTGCAAAACCAGACCCATCTTGTTCTGTGCTAAAGCACAGTATTCTCAGGGTCAGAGAGCAGTGCCATCCTTTGTGTAATGGGCTGGCTGGAGATCTCACAGCAGGATATGGACTACTGCTCTGACCTGAATAATAAGATAAATATAGAATCACTTAAGTTAGAAAAGACCTTTAAGACCATTGAGTCCAACCGCAAAACCATATGTTTATGTTCATATGTGTGTATATATCTAAATGTTTCTGTCTGTACATATAAAGTTTAATTTCTGAGTAGCAGTCATTTTCTTAGAAAATACAATGATTATACAGTGGGATTACAAAAGTGACATAGAAGGGACTTTGACTACTCTTTCTGAAAATGTGAGACTTTTGGCTTATGAACTTCAGGTTTGTTTTTCTCTAGTGCAATTAAGTGGCACATTTTCCAAAGTTAATGGAGGTGATAGCAGAGTAATATTTTGGTAAATAAGAATCTCAAGCTGATTTCTTAATATGTGAGACACCTCACTCTCATTGAGTTGAATTTCATTGGAAACAAATAGAAGTGAACTGCCTCAATAACCTTGAAAATTTGCCCATTTATGTTTTTTGTTATTTAATCATGTAGGTCTATTGTAACACTTCAGTAGAATTTATAGTTAGTTGGACTTTTCATTTCTATTCTAAGAGAGGAATAGACTAAGGAATATGCCCGGCCTATGCTAAAATGGAATGAATCCTCTGGAAAAAAATGAATTCTAATTGAACTATGGACTTCACTAGTGGGATTAGATAAACATGTTCCTGTTTTATAAAGGTCTTGAAATACATTTTTTGTTAAAGTGTTTGGAAAACTCTTGTGTGTTTAATTTGAAGGAGAGAGGAGGATTAAGCTTATTTGTCATTTGTTTCATGTACTTGGATAAAAAAATTGTTGGAGAGCATTTGGATGGATCAGCTGAGAAAATAATGTCTCTACTTAGTGAGTTCATGCTTACTTGATGATTTTTCTTTGAAGAAAACTTAGCACTTGGCAGTTACTTTGTATTTTTTGTTTAAATTTGTGTGATTATTGATTACCTTCATTTTTACATCTTCCATTTGTGGGTATGTCTTAGCTCCATTCCAGCAACCTCCTCCTACAGGAGAAGTTCTCAATTCCTCTGTCATCAGTCTTTCGTGGAGTTCCCCTGACTCTCCAAATTCCAACAGGCTTATGTACCAACTTTATAGGGATGAAGCTGAAATTTATTCAACAGAAGACTACTACCCTTATAGTAAGTATGTGTAGAAAGATGAAATCAAAGATTTTGTGGGTTTGTGTGTGTGTACATATCTATATATTTGTGCGATTTTTCTCAGTTATTTCTCATTTCAGTCAGTATCATTTGCTGTGATTCTGAATGCATTATTCTGTTTTCCTTTAGTGACTTGCTGTTCTGTGTTATTAATTTTGTTTGAAATAAATTAATACTCCATTCTAACATCTGGCAAACTGACTTGCCCAAAGTGGCTGATAATTTTTTAGTTTTTAATCTGAAAATCTTCAGTTGATTCATCAAAAGCATTCCTTGCAAATATACGTAGGCTCCAAAATCTCAAAGAGGCAAGGTCCTAGAGAAAGTATTAGGGTGAATGGAAGAGACCATAATGTGCTTAAACTTGCTTTTTTCATCCACCTGGTTTTAAACTGTTAACAGATTCGGAAAGCTTTTTGTGGTCTCTAACTTTTAGCACCTTCTGTGAAGCTATCAGTGTAGCTCCTGATTTGTCTTTAGCAGCACCACTTCTCTCATGTTGAGGCTTGCACAGGGATCCTCAGAAGGAAATCCTCAAGGATTTGATGCTCTGTCCTAGCTGGAAAGGCCATTTTGTACTAAATATTGATCCTCTTATTAATAGAAAGGAATTGGATTTGGATACTGGTCTTATGTATATATGGCACACAAGTGTTCTTTTAAGATTACAGGTATGGTTTAATGCCACTAAGGTTTGTTTTCTGTTCTAGCAGCTTCTTTAGGTTTTTATTTTGGTTTTTTTTTATTTTTTGTTTTTGGTTTTTTGTATTTTCATACCAATGCAGCATTAATGTTTTGCAGAAGTTGAGTCCAATTTTCGGCATTTACCTTGGGTAAAAAAAAAATATCAAAAAAACCCCAACTATTATTCACAGGAAGCACAGATCCTTTGTAATGCACCTAACACTTCTATGTCCTGGTGCATGCTTTTGTATTAAAGCCAATTGCTCTGTGGCTTACACTGTGAATTTGGATGCTCCACAAATGTGAGGTGGAAAGGTATGCAACACCATGTTAGCATCTCAATCGTTAAATGACTGAGAGAAGACAAAGAAACATGACAAAAAAGTTAGAAGAGTTATAGAAAATATTATAATGTCTTAATTTGGTTTTAAAGCCAATTTTTTTTTTTTAGGAAAAAAATTAATTCATTAAAAAAAAGCTATTAGACTCTGTTATACATTTTTGCTCTGTAATATGCTTGAAACAGTGTATTGCTGAGGATGTTATTTCATGACTGAAAAAATTCTGAATGTATTTAGCTTTATAACAAGACAAGAACATGTTTCTATTTATTGTAACATTATCTTATAAAAACATAGATTTTATTTCACAAGATATTTTTGACGTTTCCTGCAATAGCCCTAATTAATGATGTGAAGTAATATGCTAATGCTTGAATAAAGAGAATATGTTGTTATGCTTCCAGAACTTTTGATAATGTAAGTTTTTTCTCAGTATAGCTTGGAATTTTTAATGCTTATGAAATGCCCCAAGAGTACAACTGGATGAACACGTTATCTTATGACTAAAGGAGAGTTTTATGGAAACATTTAACTTCCCAAAGAAAACTAAGAATAAGCTTCCAAACTGACCTAGTGATCTCATTGATACAACTGCAGAATGCCCAATTATAACGTTTTCCTAAATGCTCTGGGAAAACAGGCACAGGAAATAGTGATTCTTGTCCTGAGGATAAAATGAAATCCTTGCTCTGAAATCTGAAAAAAGAACCTCCAAAGTTACTTATGATTTTAACTCCAAACCACATTGGCTCTAATTATTAATAAGTGTAGCTAAATACATGGCTGAATTGTTCACCTGCAGAACGTAGAACCTTATACCTTCCAGCTTTGCCTTTAAGTGCAGGGAGTACTTGTGTTTTGTCATCTCACAAAGACTCATGGTACTTGCTGTTTATGATAGCAGTCTTGCTGGTTTTTTTTTTTTATTATTATTTTCTTCTGTGCTTTTTTTCTTCTTTGTGGCTCTTTGGAGTTAGACACCCATAGGATGGGGATCCTATCATCCCATAAAGTGCATCTCTCCCTAGTTTCTGGTATCCAGCCTCATGCTGTCTCTCTGGCCATTTTATTCTCTGGAGACAAAATGGGGAAGTGGACACATGGCAAGCTCCTACTTGCTCGATGCCTTCAGAACAACTAGTTGTCATGCTTCTGCTCTGAGGATTCTTGCCAGCCTGTCCAAAAGTCATGTCTAAACTTGTTGCATTGGCTTTGGTACCCACTCTGGCACCCAGAAGCACACGAGCAGGGGATCCATGCAGCTCAGAAAGGGCTCATCAGTTCTACAGCATGCTCCAGTGCTTGCACCCACAGTTGCAAACAGCATGCTAACCTGAAATCTAAAGAAACATCTGAATGTTGCTGGCAGGGCTGAAATCTGCTGTATCACTTGCTTGCTAATAATGCACAAGAATGCAGCAGTAATTGTTGAGGCTTCTGGCAGAGGTGTTCTTCAACTTTGTCTGAAGTACCAGGGTTTGAAAGGCATGAAGATGGGATTATCTGGTCTCTGTACTGCTGGACTCCAGCCATACGTTTGTGATTGCTATAGGTGGTTGAAGTGCTGTAAGCAATTACTGAGCTGACAGTGCTGCTTTTGTATTACAATGTCAAGGGCTGTATATCTAGAAATACTAATAGTTTTGTGATCTTTCTATTTAAGCTGTTTCATTTGCTTTGAAAATATTTAAGATGCTCGCTAATAATGCTCTAGCATGGAATGTATTACTCAATGTTCACTGTTTATTAAGGTAAAACAACTTATGGTGATATGCTTGTACATAAATTCATATTATGCTGTGATGACTGAGATGTGTAACCACTTCTGGGATATACCCAGGAGCTATTCATGGTTATGGCTGCTAAAAAAACTATTTAGAGTAATGGTATCTAGGAGGTGAGGAAGGGTATATTTGGATATACCTTTTTAATATTATTTGCACTTCTGCTTCACTTTTCATCCAAGAACAAATGCTTTACAAATGAACTGTTAAGCTCTGTTTTGGGTGTGAGCAAGTGAAAGCATAGAAAGGTGAAATATTTGGTCCTACTCTATGAAATGAATCAAAACCAACGCTGACACTGTGAAAATTTACAGGACAGTTTTGATGGGTTTTTTTGTAAATTATTTACAAGGAAACAAGTAATAACAAGATAATTATATTAATCTTGTTAATGAATAAAACAGGAACTAGGAGAAATTCAGTGGAAAAATTATTTCTCTAATGGTTTCTCTAACAATTTCTCTAATTTCTCTAATGATGAACATCTCTCAGATATTCAGCAGAAGATAATAAAGGAAAAAGGGGAAGGTTCTTTCCCTGTTAAAATAAAAACAGGTGCCAAATGACTATAGTTCATCATGATCTCAGAGCATACAATTGGGCTGCAATATTTTGCGTCTTGAATTCAGGCTGTAAAGACATTAAATATGCAAATTAAAAATATTTTTTATGTGTTACAGTGATATAATTTTTTTTCTCACCTGTTTGTTTTAGGTGTTCAGACCTTCACTGATACCATGTTATCTCCATATTCCTTCTATACCTATTTTGTCAAAGCCAGCAACATTCATGGTCTTACAAGAAGTGCCTCAGTGACATACAGAACAAAATCTGGGATGCCAACAGGAAACTTGCATTTAAATCCCGTTTTTCCTGTTAGTCACCACTCTATTTTACTCTATTGGACAAGCCTCTCCAATGACTCTGGGCCCATAGAGAAATACATTTTGACATGTCATAGATGGGATGATTTTCAGCCCTGTGGTCAGTTTGAAGGCTTAAAAACTTCAGCAATTATTTGGAATCTCAGTCCATTTACAAAGTATGTTTTTTCTGTGCAAGCTTGCACTAGTGGAGGCTGCTTAAAGAGCCAGCCAGTAACAGTAATTACTGCACAAGCTCCTCCAGAAGGGCTACACCCACCAATGTTGGAAGCCATCAGCTCTACAGAACTGGCTGTGGAATGGTCACCACCTGAGAAACCAAATGGTAGGACATTGTATTTACCTTTGTAAGTCCAAGATTTTGAAAATAAAAAGCAGCACTTCCTCAAATCTGGTTGGAATATCTGTCGTCATGTGACAAACACGGAGAATGAAATAAGGCATTGTCTTAATTTGCCTGCCACTAAGCATATCCTCAGAATCTGTGTTATACTGTTCTGGAGAACTCTAACTGAATGTGCTGGGTCCAGGATTTCAGGCTTGGTGGCATCTGCTGCAGCAAAAATCACATTTATAATTAAACATTTACAGTAAAACTAATTTTTTCTAATTTGCCAAATCTCCTAGTTCAGGCAGATGTGGTGATATTGCCTTACAAAGAATAAATAAGCAGATAACAGTTACGGAAAAAAAAAAATCTAAGAATTAACAGAGAAGTCTGTTTTTAAAACCATTCGTCATGTGTAGTAACTAATTTTATTACCAGCATAACTTTGTTAGGGATCAGACAATTGCCAAGAGTTGCTGGTCTAACTCCTGTAATAATATTTTAGGTTTTTTGATACTGAGAATGCAGCTGCTGTAAGATACTTTTGTGATACCACAGGTTTTGCTAGTAAACACTTCATCTTTTAATATATGTGCAGTGGAGCTTTGTGAACTTGCACTTACGTGTACAAATATTTGTGCATGTGAAAGCAAGCATTTTGATCTGTTCACAAAATGTGCATCTGTGTATGGATAGCTTGGCTTTTGCTTTTAATGTCTTATTTTGTGGCTATTACCTGATTTGACTGGAAGAATGCCTGCACAGGAATGCCTGTATGTAGTTAGATGGGCAGTTGATGATACTTAATTGTTAGTACTTGTCCCTCAGCCTGTAGCATGTATTCTTCAGTTTACTTCATAGCCATTACATGCGTGTAATTGCCAGTACAGGCAGATTTAAGCAATGCTCCTATACTTCTTTTGATGTCTGGTCAGATTTCCTGGTATTTCCAAAGAAACTGTGAGAACCTTTTCTTCCAAACCACCTCTCCAGTTCTGTGCATGAGTACAGCCACAAATATGTACATTATATGGTGGTAAATAGCTATCTCCTGGCTTCACTATGTATCTTGCCTTTTCCATTTGGTATATCTCCAATCAGCTTTCTTACACTCTGTTCCTACAGTTAAACTGCTTCCATGATCCAACCCGGATCAAGTATCACTTCAGTTACAATACTGAAGTGTTTGTTCTTATTAATTTATTTTTTTTTTAAGTGGTGAGACCTTCCTGCATATATTGTAGTTTTACATTGATGGAAAACTGGCACACATAGCTCCTATCCAGTACTGTGTTCTTTTAAATAGTTAGCATTAAATTGTCACTCAGAAATTTCCCATTGTGTAAAACCAAAATAAAATAATTCAATATCCCTTTGAAAATCAGAGGCCTGAAGTAATTTCCAGTGATATTTCATCAGAAATTTAGGATACTGTCTTCCAGTGAGGATGGAAGAACTCATAACACAATGCAGCCATTTATTTTCAAATCCCAAAACTGCACGGATGAAAAATTCAACAGAGTAATACGAGAAATGCCAAAGTGAGCATCTGGATGAAAGTAACAGAAATAAGAACTTCTTATGCCATATTTTCCATGCTGTTTATTGATTGATATCTCATTCAATATATTGGTGTTGGTATGTCAGAATTTTAGCGAGTTCTATCAGAGCTTAAATGCACTGATTTTTTTGGCTTCCTTTTTCTCCATAGGCATAATCATAAGATACGAACTTTTCATGAGAAAAAAATTGAAACCAGATGGGAACTATCTTCCTCCTGAAGTTCGTATTTTCCAAAGCAGTGGATGGTTCAGTCCTCAACCAGTTATGGAGTCTCCTAATGAAAATGCCCTAGCTCCTCCACAGACGAGTACCACAGTCACTGATCTGGAGCCATTCACAGAGTATGAATTTTATGTACTAGCAGTGAACATGGCAGGTAGCATATCTTCAGACTGGGTATCAGGACGAACAGGAGATGCTGGTAAGTGCAGGCTTAAATTTCTTTGATGCAAATTAAAGACTATATAAAATGTGCCCAAAGATGATTCAAGTAGGGATGAGTTCTAATTTAACTAATTAAAGATAGTTCAGATTATCTCAGCATTTAGCATTTTCTTTATCATGAAATCATATTGTTGAAGAAGATCCCTGTCAATAAACCAGAATTTCAAAACTACAAAACTGCAAAATTTACCAAGCAGTGTTTGAGTTATTCCCTAGTTATTTGCACAGTAGGTGTGACTCAGTAATGTTGTCCAGGAAAGTACATATATTCAAAAAGGAGATTCAAATGAGTTTCCCTGAGTAGAGGCTTTGATTGCTTAGAAAGGAAATTTTTTTTTAAGAACTTGAGGGCATTACCTTTTCAGGAGTATAGTGGTTGAAACTTTTCAGACACCTTTATGTATGCCAAGTGTCAAAATATGTGCCTTTTTTTTTCTGGAAGTTTATCAATTCACAACGGCTTTTATTATGACATTTTTATTTGAATTTTTGAAAGGCCTTGCCACTTGCCAGCCTGTTTATTTCAACACTGTCAATAGAAATATAAGTTTTTTTGGCTAGTAGGGCCTATGTTTTGCAATTAAACACCCCTGTTACATTGCTGATTCTTTTGCTTGCTGTTATCTTGAAAATCCTGTCCTTAGTCAGTTGCTCCCACAGAACAGCAGGCTAAACTAATTCCCCCTTCAAAATGAGACTTTGTGCTTATCTGTTCTTAAATACTATATGTTATAAAAGTGTTAAATTGTATTTGGGAAGAGGTCCATTAGTGTGTTGTTTGTATGTAGCAGAAGTGCCACGAGTTGGTATCCTATTATTACAGAGTAATCAGGTGGGGATTTAACTGTAGTGCAAACAATCCTTTTACAGATTTACTATGGAAGACAGGGGAACTGTCTTGTTAGAAGTGAGAGACATGTTAATTTCAAACTGGCCTAGCAAACAAAATTGCTTTTAAGATGCTGAAGTATTGAACACTTTTTGCTTTTATCAGTTTTTTCCCAGGTTGCATGAAGTTTTTCTTCAAGACTTTTTCTTTCATAGGCACTTTCCTACCCACTACAGGGGTTAGGTCTTTAGTGCTGATTAGTATTTCTTTGAAGGCATAGACAGTTTTATTCTGCATTCATGGCCAGAGTAGAAAACAAGAGAATGATGGAGATATTTTTTTATGTACCATCCAAATAATCTGAAAATTCCTGTTAGAACTGAATATAAGGTTACAAAAGAAAAATAAAAGGTTGTCTGAAACCATGTTTTCCAAATATGAGGAAAAGCTTCCATAACACACATTGCTCACTTTTTAATGAGTATTACTGTATTATTTTGATTTAGCCCCACTGTTCATGCCATCTCCATCAGTATTCCCTCTTTCACCATATTCCCTCAATGTGTCATGGGAAAAACCTGAAGATAAGTTGGCAAGAGGAGAAGCGATGGGCTACAGCATCAGTTTGATGACAGAACAAAGGTTTTTGCCACCATTTTCCCAGGTACTATTGTTAAATTCAGTTTTTTCTAACTGGTTATAGTAAAATTAATAAATCTGGGTGTCCTCCTTGATGTTGTGATGAATAGTTGCTCTGGTTTGCTGCATATCCTCTGATCTAACTATTTCACCTATCAGTTTATTTTGAGTGCTCTGTCATGTTATACACTACTTTCAGGTTTTAAGTTGTATTCTTGAGCTGACTTGTTTTGAGTAGTGGGTGAGATTCAAAGCTAGAAGAGGTGAGATTAAGTGACAACATTTAACTTGCCTTGATCTTTGCATGCTCTATTGTTGATGTATTTACTGATATTCTTAAAGCCATAGTGTTTCACAGGAGTCTGCAATTTCACTAACAAGGTATCTCTCTGGCTTCCTTGGATGATGGACAAATCTTGGGAGTGGGGAAACCTGAAGTAGTGAAAACTTTCTATAGTCTTAACTGTATGATTTCAAAATGCTTTTGTATTTTTTGAGTGATTTGGGTTGGCAAACAAACACCATGACAGCAAAGAAACATGGTAGGCAATCAGAATGTGGGAGTGAGTCTGGTGCTCTGACATCATATTTCTTGTGTCAGAGCTGATTTTATCTTTCAGTGGGGTCACAGATGAGCCTCTGTTAATTTGTCTATAAAGCAGAGATACTATTGCTCGTGGGGCTGTTGTAACAACACATAAATGTAAATTGCTTCTAGTCACAGGTTTGCAAGATTTTTCATCTAAATAAACATCTGATAAAGAAGTTATCTAAAACACAACAGTTTATTCAGTTCCACTCTCTCTAACTTAAAGTTAAGCAGATTAAAATGTCTGTAACCATTAGTTATTCTCCTCCCTCCTAATTCATACAACTCATGTCACTCATTGAAAGGTGGTCTGATTTCACCACTTAATAGTGTCATCTTCTTTATCTTCTGGATTGTAGCTGAACTGTTGGTAGAGATATCTGCACCACCACACTGTTTTATGAGGCAATAACTTTGTTTTCTCATTTATCCACTCAGGAACTGGCTTATTACCTCATAAACCAGTGTGATGTGAAGCATTATCACCTAAATCCTAGCTTGTTTGGATTCACAGGTATAGTCCTGTCCCTTAGTTGGTCTTTGCAGGCTTTTCCACATCTAAATGAATGAATCTGAATATTCAGAGACAAGATTCTTGTTATTGATCATTAGGAATGATATTATTACCCAAATGTTGTCTTCCAATCTATTTGCTTGCAGGTTTTGCATATAGCTGAGGCTCATGAGCTATCCTACGTAGTGATGGGATTAAAACCTTACACGAGGTACAACTTCACTATTACTTTCTGCAATCAAATTGGTTGTGTGACCAGTGAGCCAAGCATGGGGCAAACCTTGGCAGCTGGTAAGGAAACAATCAGTTTCAAAGTGCAAACCTGACACAGAGTTTACTAATGAATGCCATTAAAGATGATCGTAGTTTGATGCACAGTGACAAGGGTAGGTGTTGTATTAATACAAAACGACTTGCTTAATTATTATTTGTTTATCTTGACAGATTGAAGCTAAAATGTGTTCAATGAAGGTATAAGGTATGCTATTATGCATACTACTCGTTGAATTGCAAGTTGTGAGAATGTATATTTTTGTTCCTGGTATAGTAACTCTACATAGATGTGGCTGAACCCATTAATTCATTTATTATGCTAAGAAGTTGTTAAATTGATTGTTGGGGTTTCTTAGAGTGTGGGCCATATTTGCACAGCAAGGCATGCAAAATGCACATGCTGTGCCAGTTCCTTTCTTAATCCATGAAGGGGGAGTTGCATGAGTTTTGTATTAAATTCTAACATATGCACATAGTGTATTTGTGTGTCTAATTTGAAAGCAACATACATGCTTTGAGTCTGCTCTTTTGAAAATATTTATTTAATCCCTGAGGTCTGAGATTTTGCTTTGTAGATATGTACAATCAGACTTTCCCTGAGAAACAAAGCTTAAGATACTGCGTATACATGTCCATGCATGTCTTAATAAATTTTCAGTCTTTGAGTTAATTTTAACACATACATTCGGGATTTCAAAGGTACTAACTTTCTACAAATTTGGGGGAAAATAAGCATCAGTACAGAGCAAAGATGGAGAAACCCTGAATTTACTTTGAGGAAAAGACTGGAATGAACTCAGTTCTTAGATGTCAGAGGATCCAGGAGAATTTTGAGAGAGAAATTGTTAGGAAAATCACCTTAGGAAGATAAGACTGTATATTCATGGAATGAGGTAGTCTGTACAGCTCTTTAATACTATAAATATAAGCTCAAAATCCATGCTATGTGATATAGTTTTTGGCTGTCACCTGCAGAGAGCTGACTGCAGTGTAGTTTCCTCTTGTACAGGATTTTAAAACACATTATTTTCACAATATTAGCACTTTCAGTTAAGCAATTAGTGATTTTGACGTATAGATGTTGTGATGACAATCTTTGAAATTACCCCTTATCTAATGGAAAAAAAAATATGGAAAGAAAATTTCTCCTGTGCAGAATGTTTTCCTTAGTTCCCTGGGCTGTGTGAATTCCACCAGAGCTCCTTTGAGTAATCAGTGAATCATAGAATCATAGAATTGTCTGGGTTGGAAGGGACCTCAGAGATCATCAAGCCCAACCCTTGATCCTCTACCGCTGCGGTTACCAGACCATGGCACTGAGTGCCACATCCAGTCTCTTTTTAAATATCTCCAGGGATGGAGAATCCACTACTTCCTGGGGCAGCCCATTCCAATGCCTGATCACCCTCTCCATAAAGAACTTCTTTCTAATATCCAACCTAAACCTCCCCTGGCACAACTTAAGGCTGTGTCCTCTTGTCTTGCTGATACTTACCTGGGAAAAGAGACCAACCCTGACCTGGCTACACCCTCCTTTCAGGTAGTTGTAGAGAGTGATGAGGTCTCCCCTGAGCCTCCTCTTCTCCAGGCTGAACAGCCCCAGCTCCCTCAGCCTCTCCTCATAGGATCTGTGCTCGAGTCCCTTCACCAGCCTGGTTGCCCTCCTTTGGACCTGCTCCAGCACCTCAATCTCCTTCCTAAACTGAGGGGCCCAGAACTGGACACAGTACTCAAGGTGTGGCCTCACCAGTGCTGAGTACAGGGGCAGAATCACTTCCTTGGACCTGCTGGCCACGCTGTTCCTGATACAGGCCAGGATGCCATTGGCCTTCTTGGCCACCTGGGCACACTGCTGGCTCATGTTCAGCTTCTTGTTGATCCAAACCCCCAGGTCCCTCTCTGTCTGGCTGCTCTCCAGCCACTCTGTGCCCAGCCTGTAGCGCTGCATGGGGTTGTTGTGGCCAAAGTGCAGGATCCGGCACTTGGCCGTGTTGATCCTCATCCCGTTGGAATCAGCCCAACTCTCCAGTCTGTCCAGGTCCCTCTGCAGAGCCCTCCTGCCTTCCAGCTGATCGACACTCCCTCCCAGCTTAGTGTCATCTGCAAATTTGCTGATGATGGACTCAATCCCCTCATCTAAATCATCAATAAAGATATTAAACAGAACTGGGCCCAACACTGATCCCTGGGGGACACCACTAGTGACCGGCCGTGAACTGGATGCAGCCCCGTTCAGCACCACTCTCTGGGCCCGGCCCTCCAGCCAGTTCCTAACCCAGCACAGGGTGCTCCTATCCAAGCTGTGGGCTGACAGCTTTTTCAGGAGAATGCTGTGGGAGACGGTGTCAAAGGCCTTTCTGAAGTCCAGGTAGACCACATCCACAGCCTTCCCCACATCCACCAGGTGGGTCACCCGATCATAAAAGGAGATCAGGTTGGTCAGACAGGACCTGCCCTTCCTAAACCCGTGCTGGCTGGGTCTAATCCCTTGCCCATCCTGTAGGTGCTGTGTGATTGCACTGAGGATGATCTGCTCCATAACCTTGCCAGGCACTGAGGTCAGGCTGACAGGTCTGTAGTTTCCCGGGTTCTCCTTACGGTCCTTTTTGTGGATTGGTGTGACATTCGCCAACTTCCAATCATCTGGGATGTCCCCAGTGAGCCAGGACTGTTGGTAGATGATAGAGAGAGGCTTGGTGAGCTCTTCTGCCAGCTCCCTCATCACCCTTGGGTGAATCCCATCTGGTCCCAGTGAGGAGATATGGGAGCTTTCAGACAAGAAAAAAGGATTTGCCCAGAGCCAGTAAATAGGAAACCTAACATCCATGAACTCAAATGGAATTTGAGTTGTTGGGATATTACCTGTAGTCTGTCCTCTGCTCTTTATCTACTTATCTGCTTTTCCATTTGTTTCCAAGTGGAAGATAGCTGATTCTCCATATTGTCTTTGTGTTTCAGTGGGCAAAGTTTGTGCTGTTAGTATTGTCTCATGCTTAACTGCTGATTTCAAAGTTTATTTTGTTACCTCATACCACCACCTCTTAAAGATTCAAGCAAGACATCCACTCTCCCCTGCCTGTATGAGTATGACTTGATCACATACCATGCGAGGAAAAATGTTCCAGTCTGTGTTGATAACCATGGAAACAAATATTGCCCAAACAGCACAGCTTATGACGACAAATGATCCAACTTTGCATTTAAACATTTAGTAAAAGATTCAGAAACGTAACAATAACTTAGTTATGCTTGACAGCTTGTTTTTGGCCATCTCCTCCCTGGTTTTGTTAACACTTAGAGACCTATCACATTAGAGAAGACAGGAGAAAGTAAAATAGGGTATCAGGCATCTCCGTATTTATTAGCTATTTACAGCGTAGCCTTTTCCAGCTTGCTGATTTAAGCCTAGAAAGCAAATCAGTCCTGTGTGGGAGCCCTTTTACGTTTTTAAATGACGTTAATGAAATGTCCTTAATTTTGACAAAATAAAAAATAAACCACTTAAATTTTGCATAGAATTTTATCTTCTACCATTAATATTGTTCATTTATGGAGAAAAGTCCTTAATAATCTCCATCCAGCTCTGGTTTTGTGTGCATGTTTTATTTTGTGAAGCTCTGTGAAACTGTTTCCAAAGAAAATTTTAAAAAGCCAATACTTGTGTGATGACGTTTAGATCAAAGTGAGTTCAAACTTGGAACAGAGTTAGGGGAAACCAGCCCCTGTCATTTGAAAAAACAGGTGATCAAGACTTAATCAATTAACATCTTTTTGTGTCATTGGATGGTGCAAAATGAAAATAAAATTGCCTTTTAGGACTGTTGAGGAATTCTGTTTCGTGAAGGAATGTCTCCCTGGCACAGAGACAGCCTCCCTGGCAGGATGCCAGTCCCCCTCCATGCCTGGCAAAGGGAGCTTTTCAGAGGAAGTCTCGACTGAAATGTGCTCCAGCATTATGGTCCCCTTGCATCGTAACACAATCCAGGAGCTTTGAATTGTGTTCCAAGTAGGGCTAGAGGTTATACTAAATTAGACTAATTCTCCTCCTCTGATCCTGAAGAGGATAATGTAAAATGATCTCTACTCCTTCCATGTGTGGAGTATACTGATTTATCATACGGTGCATTTAAATGAACAGTACCTTGATGATTCTGATTTTGGCATGTCCAATAGATCTATTTTAAAAAGGAGCTTGCTTTTGGAATTTCCAGTGCCTTCTAAAGTTCGCCACTGGAAGTCTCACATAATTTTTAAGTTTTGTTCATATCCCTTAGGTTAATTCAAAGATTAATGTTAAAAAAAATCTCCTTTAAAAACGAGCATTCTTTTTCACTGGCAATGTGTTTTTCTTTTATGGCAAAACACAGCAAATGAAAACAAGGGCAGGAACAAAAATGCTTAGAAAGAAATGTGAGATGTTTTGAGACAGAATTTAAAAGACAAAAGAGACTTCTGCAGTGAGGGCCAGAATTTAGGTGTATGACCTGGGAGAGCAAAAGCATCAGAAACCATCTGCCAATCTGTCAGTGAGAAGTCTTTTGGAATGTAGCTTAATATTGGTTAAAATAATCCATAAGCAAACACAACAAGCAGATTCCTTCTGACCTGATTTGATATAGGCATCTGTACCAGGGGTATCTCATGAGTATCTGTGGAGGAGAAAAGTGAAAGAAAACTTAAATCAGCCTTATGTTCTTGTGTTTGTCAGTGGTAAAAAAGTCTCTTTTTCAGCAATATATACACCCACGATATTTGTAAATGGTAATAAAAGAAGACCATTGAGCCAGAAGAATGTGAGGCAAGAGAGTGAGGAAGCAAACAAAATAGAATTAATAACAATTTAATTTCTTTGTAAAAAAAGTTGAGTAGAAGCTGACACAAATGCACGTGACACCAGGAATAATAGATATGACAAATAATAAAACTTTCCCAGGTATGCCTGATGCATGACCAACTCTGAGAACTGTAAAGAGAGTTGGAAGATCAATGTTACATGGTAATGCAGTACTGGGATGAAATATCACAGTAAGCATGTCAAGGTAATGGAAAAAGAGAAATAACCCATGTCTGTTACTCAAAGAGAAGGTGGTTGGACAGAAATAGAACTTCACTATGCTAAGTCTGGCTACAAATACAAAGATAGTTGGCTTTTCAAGACTCAAATAATTTAAAAAAATGTTACATACTTTTAAAATCAATAGTTTAAAGTCAGACTAAGGATGCACATTCCACAATCCATGTAGTATGTTAATTACTCTTTAAGCACTGCACTATTGTGCAAATACTATGGAAAGCCTGGGCTGGTAGTTGAGGAAAGTTCATTTTTAATACTTCAGTTGAAACTTTGAAATCTGATTTGAGCTTTGTTTTTGTCTTTACTATTCCAAAATCACCAAGTGGAACTACAAGTATGTAACTGAAAGCAATACTACACACTAATTGTACATTTTTCATTTCAAAACTTAAACTCATATTTTACCTTATCCTTTTCTCCAAGTTCTGCTAAGCTCAAATTCCTGTTCATTTTTGAGACTGGCATTCAGCCAGGCTTTTTTTTATTTTCCAAAGCACTTTTTTGCTCTGGTTTCATCTCATGTAGGATTCTGACTTGTTACCTTGGAATCTACAGGACTGTACTAGCTGCTGACAGTGAAAGACCTGGTCCCTTTTTTGGACAATGTGTTTGCATAAAATTATTAAGTACTTCTATTACTTCTTGCAGCATCTACCAAGACAAATCATGCATGTTTTCCAGATTTTTTAGTCAGATAGTGAAGCGTTTTTTTTTCCCCAGCAATTTCTGACGTTTCAATGCGGTGTAATTAGCCACGTGAGTGCTTGCATGAGTACAATTGCTTATCCAACCCCCATCAAATCAGACAGTCAAAGGGTTCCCTAAACAATCTATACAGCTATGTTTCATTAAATATTGTGAGACCAAACTTATTTCTTGTAATTAAATTTTTTTATTTGCCCTTCTTAATTTTGTCTAAACTTCATTTAAAAAGCATTTTTTTTTAAGAGACACCAAAGTATGTCTTTGTGATTACTGTCATTTAACCTAGCACATTGTGTTCAGGATCCTTTGCTTTTGATGGCAATTACAGGGTTCAGAAGCTAATTTGTAGAAGATATTCTTCCAGCACAAGCTGCATCTGTCTTCTTGGCAGACTTCTCAAGCAGTTGTATTGGTAGCTTTGGAGTTGCCTCTGGGTTTGCTGGGCTATTGATGGTGATAGGCTTTCTGGGCTGTCTTACGCTCCTCGATGTCATTTTCTTTTTGATTACCCTTTTAATCTGAGTAATTTGTCCATCTTTTCGATTCATTAATATGGTCCGGTGCAAGCCCTTTTCAAAAGCCTCAACTCATTTGTTGTGTCAGTACAGACACATAGGCCGTGCCTGCCATAGACTTATTTTCTAAAAAATCCTATGCCTCAATTTTAAAATCACAAATACCCATTAAACAGGAACTAAGTAATGTATCTTTTCCTGTGGTACAGAAGAGAAATACAAGGGCCATTTGCTGCTGGCCTGAAAACACAGATTGCTTTGCATGCATGTACATAAGTCTTTTCATTGTGAATAGGACCCAAAGTGATTAAACAAGCACTCTTAATATGTTAATTTATAATTTTAATTACAACAATCTTGTATATATAGTCATTAGTGAATACTAATATAAATATTTTTCTACCTTTTTATTCATAATGCATAAACCAATCATCCAGTTACTTCTCGGCAGTTGCCTGTTTCCGTTTCATAATACAATCTTTGTTCTTAGTTATGAATGCATTTTGTTCATTCCTGTCTTGAATAATCCCTCATTAAGCTAGTCACTTTCAGCTCCATGCTAAAAAGGAAAAATTATCATGCAAATGTGGCATGCCATATTAAAAAGCGCATTACCAAACACTTTTGTTGCTGTCCTTCAATTAGTTTCCCTTCTTTGAATTTAATTTCATTTGTTGTTAAACTACTGACTTGATGTATGGACTCATGAATTTGAGGCTGCTGCCAAGAATGTAGCAGGAAAAAAAATCAAAGCCTCTTCAGAAAACTGCAGAGGCAAAGCTGAAATGAATTTGCTTCACCTTTGACAAGAACACTTGAGCAGCACTGGAATCCTCTGATGATTCAGCTTGGCTAATTATCCAATTATTTATTTCAAGAATAAAGACACTGTTTTACAGTTAGAAAAGTGTAAAGTAATCTGAGAAATTTCATAATGACAGATGACTTAAGTAACTTCTAAGATTAATAGTATCTACTCAAACTTGTCTTGCTAAGTGTTCAAGCTTTAGCTGAACTGCTTTTTGAGTTTCAGGGCACGATAAGGGACTCAAAAATTATTTGTTTCTTCTTCTCTATGAACCATGTAGTAATGTAGTATACTTGAGAAAATAGCTCAGTTTGTTCTTTTTTTTTTTTGTGTCAAATTCAGGAGGTTTTAAAGCTATGTTTAAGTTGCATTCCTCTAGATTAAAAGCTTTTGGCTAAAAGCAATACTTTTTAATTGCCTAATGATATAAGTCAGTTCTTAGGAAAGAACCGTGCATTTAGGAGTTCATTTGCAATATAACTGAAAAATTCATTGCATGGCAGTAAAACAATTTACTGTTAATTACAAGGAGAAGAATTTGCTGTACCATGCTCACAGATTGCCATGAATCATGCAGCACTCCTAGAGATTTATAACAGATGTGTAAGTGGGATGAATTAGCAGGGTTTAATAACAGAGACACAAATCATGCAGACTTCAAGGAGCTTTAATTGATATACTAGAATGTGACGGGCATGAATCACTCAGCCATTCAACAGCACTGTAACATATGGTCAGCTCAATATGCTGCATCTTAAATCGGTTGGTGAGTTGTTGGTTGTCCCATATGGTGGAAGCAATATATTTTTCATGATTTAAAAAAAAAAATACTGTGTATTACATCTATTTTTAAAGAAATATGATTGTAGCATAGCTGTGTTATTAAATTTTCTTTTGATGTCCATTATGGGTGGTTTTTATTTTTAGGGTAAGAATCCAAAATGAACACTAAAGTGTCTTCTAAAAAACCAAAATGCTGTCAGAAGATAGAAGTATTATTTCTTGACTCATTTACTGATGAAGTTGCCGATACTGTTGGGAAGCACAGAGAAAGATAAGGTCATAGCAGAAATACTATGGCAATCTCAGGGTCCCCTCGACTAATAACTTGTAGCAAAAATGAAATGGATGACCACTAGTGAGGGATGACCACTAGTTACTGTTCCTGGAATTTTACCTACTAGGTAAACTCTAAGATGAAAAAAAAATATATTATCTTTAAGGTTTTGTCCCCATTTTTTTTTTAAAATTTGTGTGTGCTTTTTGAATTCAAGTGAGCAATTAATAAAAATTAATTTTTGTTACAGTGTACTTTTGTTACTTCCTGAGCTGTTCAGAATGGACAACTGAAGGCTTCTGTGAAAGGGTACACAAATATCTACCTATAGTATGCTGAGCTGTAGTTATTCAAATATATGTAAGGCTGATAAATTTATCCACAGTGTAAATATGTCATACCTGGGACAAGAATCTGGCAGAGTATGGAAAAGCTTTAGCAGTCATATTAGTAAACCTGACAGACTTGAGAAAGGAGTATTGTATCCTTAGAACCATGGCTGCCAGAATTTAATGTCAACAATTAAAATTTATTTTGATCCTTACCTAGTGTTTATTACTGTTTATATACACAACAGACCTTACTAATACAGAGATGCACTATTAGATGGAATTACCATCTGTTCAGAGTGAAATGCTGGCATCTGTTTTCGAGTCTAAAACTAAAATGATATTATTTCAAACAAAACAAAATTAACTGCTCTTTACTTATCAGCTTCATTTTTGTGTACATGTGTGTTCATACACACATGGGAAAGGCTTATTTGTAATGACCTGTGTGGCAACATCTATATTTAGATATATGACTTCAGCATAAGCTATATGGACCATCTGTCTTTAGTGGTCCTTTTTGTGCCCTCTGATACACAATGGCATACAGCAATCATGGGCTTTTAAATACTGGTTTAGCTTTATAATATCTTAAATATGTATTATATAGCAAGATATTAAAACTGCATAATTCAAATACACAAAATGTGACTGAATCCACTAAAATGTAGTATGCTCATTATTTTGACAGATGTGTCTTAACAGAACGTGACTAAAAAAAAAATTAAATAGGAAAAATTGTAGTTGATTCATCTTTCAGAAATAGCTACAGGTACCACAGTGACACCTTTAGGAAAATCTATACTGTATCTTTTAGTCTTGAATATTTTTAGTTTCAGTATTTAGTAACCTCCTTGGCTAGTACTACAGATTTATTTTCAGACCTGTCTGTTCTTGTACAGAGTTCGGTTTTCCGTTTTGTTTTGTTTGCTTTTTAAAAAAACTTATGTAACCTGTAATGTCCAGTCTCCCACTGTCCTGATGCACAAGAATTCTCAAGCATCAACAAGGCTGTAGTTTAAATACTAATGTTATAGCAGGGATGATACTTTCTGAAAGGGTAGGCTTCTGTTCCATATATCACAAAATAATAAATTTTGTCATGCTAGTGTTTAATGCGTATACACAGTGCATTAACTGTAACTGTAGTACATTTATTTGTGCTAGAGGAGACTTGAAAATGATTAAAAAATCAATACTTCCCTGTCAGAGAAACAAGTGTTACGATGCATTTAAGTAGTTAATTGCATAAGCCCCATAAAAGCTTCAGGTTTGGGTATCAGAAATGCCATAATTACGGTCCACGTAACTGCTGTTTATTAATACTGGACTTTAAAGAAAGATACAGTTATTGTCATGGGTGTTAGTTAGCTGCATGTGTCTTAGAGATAATGAATTTCAGCATTTCTGTTTTACCATCAATAAGCTGAACTGGAGGGCTCAGCCTCTTATGTTCACATTTAAAATGCTGACGTACACTAGTTCCCTCCAAAGGTGAAGTTTTGATTGTTAAGCCATGTTTTCTATTTAAACTTGTGCATTAATACCACAATTCATTAGTGCTGTCCCCTACTTATGCAGGAAAGCTTATGACCTCACGCTGCATTACATCAGTTTTGTCATTGTAAATTTCTACCATAGCGTGTGATACTAATTAGATTGTGAAGTCATAAATGATGCCTAAGAAGGAATTTACAGCACATAGTGTCATTGGCAGCTTCCCAGTTCCCTCACTTCATGCTCTCTCCAAGAAGAATTTTTATCAAGTTAGAGTGGAGCAAAGAAAAAGAAAGAAAGTAGCAACATGCTACAGGCAAATGGGAAAAATGAAAAATATGTTAATGAACTTGGAAATGAGCGAATGTTTAAAAGGATGTTATTAATTCATTCTAAATGAAGCAATCTCTCCTTCTCTAAAGAACTCACACTATGTACAATGCTCTGCTGTGAAGTAATATGTCAGATTTCAAAGGCCCATATTTTAATTCAGGTTTTATTGTTCTTGAAAGGCGTTTATTGCTCTTTACTATGTCATTATGGGAACAAGTAATTTTTACAAGTTGTCATTGTATTTCACTTGCTGGGTACAAATGAAGTTTCTGGAATTAAATCCTCTTCTTTATCAAGGAAACAAGGTTCTATAGGTAGTAAAGTGTTCTACTTCTCTCGATGATGGGGGTTTTTTTTGTTTCAGTGACGGTCTGTTTCTTTCCTACCATTGTATGCCATTACTCAAACAGGTCATGCTGCCCTCCAGAGTCTTACTGTACAGTATTAAAAAAAAAAAAAAAAAAGTTTTTCATAACTCACCTATGGAATGCTGAACACTATCAGAATGTTAAAGAGAATATGAATATTTGTTTTATTATCACAATAATCATTGCAGTAATATAAACTATCCTATGATGATGACTTCATGTAAACAATCTTGTATGGAGTCTTACTGTGCACCAGTATTGGTGGAAAAAAGTTAGAGGGGTTAATTTTCTTGAACTGAATAATTATCTGAACATATGCAAATGTCCTGTGTGTGCACCACGAGGTAAAAAAAATGGTGGGCCTTCAGTATTTTGAAGAGATAGCTGTTCTGTTGTTGTGGATGAAGATCAGGGATGAAAGAGTCATGTTGTCATGTCCCATGCTGCTGAGATGTATCAAGATGTATCAGTAAACAGTTCATGTTATCCTTTGGTTCTTCACTCAAACCCAGTGTGGGAAGTCACATAGTGAGAATGGCAATCAAGCTACTCAAGGAAGACATATAGATATCCTTCTGTGAAATTCAGATTCCTGAAGATTGTGCAAAAAAATGTTTTGTACCTAATACTAGAGTCATTTGTCCGAAGCTGGAGTAAACAAATGAGGTGTTTCTTGTGGAACTGGAACTACCTTCCTGTAAAGGTTAAGAATGTTTTGTTGTTTGTTTGTTTTAATTAAGCTTCTATGGATATTTGTGTTTGTTCTTAAGATGCTCAGAATCTGAAGCAGGATGTTTTGCAAAATTATGTTATGTGCAATAAATAATATCCCAGGTATGATGGACAATGATAACTAATAGTTATTTATTTATTTTTATACACAGCTCCAAGAAAGCTTAGTGCCCCTCATGTTGAAGTAATAAACAGCACAACAGTAAAGATATATTGGAATGAACCTGAAGAACTTAATGGGCCTTCTCCTATCTACCAGGTGGAAAGGCTGGATTCATCTTTAGCTACATTCACTACAGAAGTAATGAAAGGGATCCGTTTCCCAGGAAATGGGTATTACAGATTTGCTAGTTCCACTCTCCCCACCAACACTTACTTTACAGGTAAATGAGTTCAAATGGCATACAAAATGTACCAATTGCACTCTGCTTTTGTTTAACGATTTGTTATTGTCTTCTATGTAATTTTCATGGTAAAATCTGTAATTTTTAATTTACCACTATAATGTTATTGTTAGCAATGTATGGGCTATTTCTATTCTTACATAAAACGTTTGTGGAGAGCATTACTGGGCACATGGAATTTGTGTTCCCACACCTTCATTATAGATATATATGTGATGGTGAATGTTGCTGCATATTTGGCTCATCTCATTGTGATAAATATAAGATGAATTTTATTTACTCTCCTGGGATAAAAAAATTCTGAGAAATCTGCTGTGAGTACTAGGGCATATTTTCTTTGCCAGTTTTTTGAGGATTCCTGAGCTTGCATGATCACTGAATCAACATTTTCTTCTTTGTTCAGAGCGTTTGTGTTGTGGTCGTGTTTATTTTGTCAAGGAAAGAGAAAAGGCTGCTAATCTGACAGAAGTCTGCAGTTTCTGGACCTCTGGGTATTATCTCCTCATTTGATTAGTCACTTATATTGGAACTGGGCAAAGCAGACCAATTATCTTATGTTCTATTTATTCTCATAATCTGCTGATGTCTTTACTTCTTGGATACAAAAGGAATCTAGATATCAGTGAGAGTAAGCATTAGGTGGCATGATGGTAGGGTGACGGCCACACCACAGGGTGATATGACTTAACCTGGAACTGAGCCTTGTTTGCTACGACAGATAAGGGCTGCAAAAAGCACATCATTATTGTCACTCAACAGAATGCCAAAGATTTGAAGAGAACTGCGTAGCTGATACCCCTTGTCTTCTACACAGTATATGTATGCATGTATGTGTATGTGTGCAAATTCAGGTTTTGTATTTTAAAAAAAAAAAAAAAAAAAAAAAAAAAAGTTGAAGATCACTTAATTTTTTCTTGCTAGGTGCTTACTTGACTGATAGTCAAATAATAATAACAAGTGATAATATGTTAGTTAAATATTGACACCATGTTGACTTGCAAAACCTGTCTCTGTGCGGGAATCTGTAGGAACAGCTGTTGGTCTCCTTTCCTCATCCAAATTGCTTGATGGTTTTTCTGACATTAGTTTGCTCCCTTTACTGTATATTTTGTAAAAAAATCTTTGTTGCGTTTCTTCTACTGTCACTTGTGATGGTCTAAACACCAAAGGAACTGTGAGCTGCATTTTTTCCCACTGGACCTCCAGTCAGCCCTATCACTGTGGTTTAGTTATAGAGTTTAATCAGACAGGTAAAGAATTATGAGTTCCATTGAATTTCCTTCTTGTCAGAAATCTCTGAGAGTGTTGGGGAAGAGGGTATTGTGGTCATTAGTCCTTCTTCCAAAACATAATGGAGGAAAAAGTAGAGCAAATGCAGGGGAGTTTAGAAACAAAGACACTTAAGGGAATGAAAAATACTCTTCAGTTGTTTTGTTGTGAAGACCTTCTCTTATTGCCTTTCCCTGAAGACAAGCAGTTGGCAATTGTGCTTTATAGATGGAACAGCTTTAGAGTGCTTGCAGCGGTGTACATTTTTGACATAATAGTGTGCCAGCTTGTATATGTCAGTCAGTAGACAGATACTTCTTAGTGTGTCTGGAATCTCCCACTGCTAATCCAGAAAAAGATAAATAAGTTTATTCATTGCTAATAAATGCAGTTGTCCCCCGTCTGGTCTTGCACTCCAAGGTGCAAGTAACAGGGGCAGATGTATTATCTGGGAAAATTTCCAAATGCATCTTTACAAAAAAAACTAGGCAATAAACACTGGCTACACTAAGCAGCATCCTTCTGTTTGCAACAAAGCTTCCAGCTGCACAGGAAGATGTGCCCTGAGTACACTCTAGATGAGAGGAAGTCAGGTAAAGAAAAGATTGTTTCTGCCAGAACTGTCCATATGCAACTTCTCAGCTCTTCAAACCGCGAAGGAGAGTTTTAGACATCTGTAATATCATTTTCCAAAATGACACAAACTTGATTTTTAATGCTTATTTGCATACCATCAAGTTCTTAGATGCAGAAGCATTCATTATATCTATCAAAATACCATCAGACAAAGGAACTGCTTATGTTCTTGCTTTAGCTAAGGAACTCGTCCATCTCCCATCCCTCTGAAGACTGGGGTATTCAGGTGTTTTATTTTCATATCTTCCCCAGGAGAGTGCAAAGTGCTGTCAGTCTGATTGAATAGATGGGGAGCTGAAGTTTTAATGCAGGCATTTATACTTTGAAAATCCTCTATAAATGGCTAGAAGGTTTTACAAATTAGTTATTTCATGTAGTTTGCTTTATTGGTGCAGCTTATGGGATGCAGCTGTCGGTCTGGTGTCAGAATGCTGCAGGAGCCACTGCTGTTTGGTCTTTCTGGTCCTCTAGTAATCAAGAGAGGTAGTGTACACAGGGTATAGATAGGCAAGCTTGGAGTTCAAAGAACTGTCTGAATATTTTAAAAATTTAAATTATACTTGTATTATCTCTTTGGTGACTGAATTTAATGACTAGGTCCAAAAAAATCCTGAGGATGAAGGTAATGAGCATGATGTCGTGTTAACCTGTCTTTCACTACTAATGCATGGGTGAGAGTAGTTTGCTCTGCAGGGAAGCTGGAGACTTTATTTAATTTCTATCAGAGGTATACCAAGGCTTACAAGTAAGATCCTTTGAGATCATTAAATAAAATCCATGGAAAAGCGTGTTGAATTACTGGAGTGTGTGCGTGAATATCAAAAACAAGGCAATGGATACTTTTATAAAAGTTTTTCCTTGGTTTCTTGTCGCTTTTTGGTAGAAGATGTGAGGTCATAGTCTAAGGCTAATGAGACATTTTTCTTTGGAAACATGAATCCCTGAGAATGTGTGTGCACCTTATTGTGCATATTGGTGGATACCATGCCTGCTGATAGAAACAAGGCCACTGTTTAAATTTTGTAGAAAATTCTGTCAAAAAGGTGTGCAGTAGTTTTTTTGTGTAGAGCAAGTATACTGAATTAAGATCCTAAGGACACATAAGGGGAAGTTCAGTTTTCGGGTGTTACTGAGCAAAATAGATGCCAGATTAATGACTTCCTCCAAAAAGAAACTTCTGGCCCCCAAAAGCACCTGAACAAAAATTGAACCCTGAATGCTCTGGGGTACAATGACATCTGAGCTAGGAGTTTAAGGACTGCAGTTTAGTTGTTTAAAGTACAGTCATGGATTACACAAATCAGATTTTGAATCTTTCCTCTGATCGATCTATTACCAGACAGAAAGTCTGGCAGAGCTGTTGGGATAGGGCCTACTGTAATTTGAAAGGATAGAAGTTTCAATCTCTTGGACACATGAACGAGGAGGCTCCTTGACTCTGTGCTAGGGGGATATAGTGGGATGCTGTGAAGAGAAATTGAGTGTATCTGTAGAGGTATGTAAGAACTGCTCACTGTGTGTAACTCAATTGCTACAAAAGAAAGAAAATGCAGAGAAACAAGGTGATTACGTGGAAGGTTACGCTCCTCCTGACGTTGCAAAATAGGACTACTTTTCAAATATTCTTTAAAAATATCCTTCAAAAGATATTAGTCACTATGAGGGTGGTGAAACACTGGAACAGGCTGCCCAGGGAAGCTGTGCATGTACCCCCTGGAAGAGTTCAAGGCCAGATTGAATTGGGCATTGAGCAACCTGGACTATTTGTGAGGCATCCCTGCCCATGGCAGGAGGGTTGGAACTAGATGATTTTTAAGGTCCTTTCCAATCTAAACCACTGCATGACTGTATGAAATGCAACATTGAATATAAACTGAAAGTTCTGTGGCATTGTAGTGGGTTTTGTAAATAATACATGTATTCTTTCTATGAAATAGAGCAAAACAGATCCTTCCAGAATGCTTTATGCATTGTTTACAATACAATTTGGGCTTGATGCTGGGAGTTATAATCACACATCCATGTGAAAAGAGAGGCATTTACTTATTTAGTGATAAAATAATTCTTTTGTTCAGGTGGATGAAAGATTCTTCAGGGTATTTTAAAAACAACTGAATTAACTCTTACTGTTTTAATGTACTTAAAAGTTGGATGCTACTTGTTTAAGAAGAAAATTATTAATAGTGATTAGAATGCCACAGTGATTAGAATGTAATAGTGATTAGAATGCAGTCATCTGAAGAATATTTGGTGTATGGCTTTGCTTTAAACCCAAGTTTTCTGAAATAGGATACTACACTTAAAAAGAAGTGAGTCTTGTCTGGAATATTACTCTTTGCCAACCTCTGTATCATGTGAATTCAGCTTGGTAATAATTAGGAAATAACTGTAGGAGTTAAGGTGATTATATATTCAGTATTACAGCTACAGCTTTTTTACAATGCTATTTTTAGTATTGTGAAGTGATCTTAAAAACACAAATTAAGAAAAAATCTGTGCTGGTTTTTTTTTTTGGATGCCAAACTCTGACTCATAAACATACACATTTCTGAGAGTGGAAAACCTTTGCAGTAATGAAGTTTCCTAACAAGTTTGTCATGGAACACTGCACAAGAGCTGTTTGCATTTGTTCCGAGCAGAAGTGCTGAGAAAGGCAGTGGTCATTCACTGTTGGATCTCCCCTTAGCTCTTCAGCACAGTGAACTAGCACATGGAGCCAAATAAAAAGGCCTTTCCCAGCATCCCAACAGAAATGTCTGGAATGCATTACATTTGAATATCAAGAAAATTAACATCATTGTAGGTCTAAAAGTGTAAGAGGAAAGGTTGAACAAAATGGTGTAGTTTAGAAAAATGAAGACTAAAAGGAGATATGATAATGGTGTTAAAATATATAAAATGTGTGGTTTAAAAGAACAAGTTTTTCTCCATATCAGCTGTGAGTTAAGCAGCAATGCACTCATAATAAGCTTAAAATATAGCAAAGTAGATTGTCTTCTGGCAATATTTTTTTTTCTATAAGATTCAGGCTAGTTGAGCAAAGGAATACGTTGCCGTGTCTCCGACACTGCAGATTTGAAAGAAAAGTTGGATGAGCATTTGTCAGGAATAACCTAGGTATAATTGATTCTGCTTTGGAGTAAGTGCATTGATTCTGTGACCTCTAAGAATTTTTTTTCAGATATATATCCTCTTATAAACTCCAATTAACCCAATGAAACTAGGAAAGATGTATATTTCACCAAATGGCTTTTAGAAGGAAATAGCTGCCATTCAGGGGGGAGCACTTTGCACAGAGTTGTTTTTGACAATTATCTATAAAGAGGGAAGCTTGCATGAGTTAGACAAGTTTCCCTTCCATTTTATTTTTTCTCCTCTAGATGGTTTCCACTTTTTATGATTACTGATGAGGTTTGAGATGGTTAGAAAGGAGCTATAACCACTAAATCAGAATAATATAATATTTCCGATTGGAAGTAAAGTCATCTACTCCAACCTCTTGCTCATACTGAATCAAGATAGACCTTTCCAGCCTTAGAAGTCTTTTAATTTTTATGCCAACTTCTTACATTTTCTCCTCTTGTCTTCACAAAACAATGGTTTGAACTCACATCTTATTCTTCTGTGAAAGAAAAGATAGAGATCTCTTTTGCTGTCAAGAGGCTGTCTGCAGTAAGAAGGAGAACTATCCTTTTTTTCCTGCCTGAGAACTGTTTGCACAGACATTTCAGTTAAAATTTTGACCTAGTGCTTAAAATGAATTCACAGCTTCATCTTGAAAACCACATTTCTTTCTTTCTTCCTTTCGAATCCCAAGAAGCCTAAAGATAGGGAGAGAGAGGAGCTGCATATAAAGGAAAAGGAGTGATCCAGCACAACAAAGTGAACTGTACTCCTTTGTGAACAAAACAACTTAAAACATTTTCGAACATGCACAACAGGGACTTAGGCAGCAAATAAGCCAAGCTGATGGTGACCTTGCCAATGTTACAGGGGTAATATTTTCCCTAAGATGAACTGGTTTTGTTAGGCAAAGACATACTTTCTATCAGTATCTAGTATCTGCTTTTTTCCATCTTTGCAGGAAAGAATTATTGTAGCTGCTACAGGAAAGGAAGAAAAAACGTTCTCCCCTTCTGTACTGTTTCTCATATTTACCTCTTGCACTTTAACAGATCACTATACAGTACAGGCCTTGGCATGCAATTGCAATTTTTTTTTTTTTTTGCATCTTCTTGGCTTCAGACCCAAAGTATATTTTTTTCTAGCATTGTGTGACATTCTGCACTGCATGGTTAAAAGCAATTTTTCCTGCTTGTCCATAGAAACTGTTAGAGCATGTAGCAGTCCCACTGCGGAAATTGCAAAAGCAGCAGCTTTCCAGTGGTAATATCAAGCTGCAAGTGGAAAAGCCCTTTCCCAGTCTAGGTGGTAGTTTAAGCTTTCTGCTTGTACAACACCAGTTGCAGAATTGGGTCTTTTGACTATCATGAATATACCACATTAACTGTGCTCTGTAAAGCAGCATTTTTCCCCCTTTTGTCACACTCTCATTGTACTTCTGTTAATTTTGTGCAAACGTGGCTCACTATTTTGAAATGTAGTGAATATTCTCTGTAGGTGAAAAACTTAAGAATTAGCAGAGGAAAAGATTTCAATCAATTATTTCAAAGCCCACATATTAGTTGAAGGCAATAAAAGTATTTACTCTCTACCAAGTTTGTATTTTTTCTCTACTAATCTAAGAGTAACCACTTATGAACCAAGGTATTTTAGAAAACATTTAATTCCACCAGTAAAGCATATCTTTCTACATATATGGTGTTTCTTTTTTCTTGCTTGTGTCCAAAAATAATGCTGATGGAATTTGTAGGAACTGTGTAAGAGTCTACACAAAAAATTGTCATTGAATTTAATGAAAATTTCTATGGAAAAGTTTTGTATGTTTGTTTTAGTATCTAGTCTGTCTTTGTTCAGTAAGAACGGAGTTCTCATGTATTAGTTCAGCTCACTGAAGACCTCAAAGGTGGAGTTATATTCTGTGTTTACAAGGGCAAAGGAGGGGAGAAGAGAGTTCAAGGATACTTTGTGCCATCTGTATCTCTTCTGTGTGCAACACAGGTGGTGGGTACCCTCATATATATCTGTGCAAATGAACAGGTATGGGAGTGCTGTGTTTTGCTTCAGGCAGGACATCTTCTGGGATTCCTTTTGTGTCTGTGTGCTGCTATGAAAAAGTGTGAGATGGAGGGGCTTGTTGAGGTGGACATTTAGGGAAATAAAAGTTGCTGAAAATTAAGAACGTAAAATAAAAACTAGAAAGTAGAAACTGCACAAATGCATGAGGTTTAAATAAAATAAATAATTACATAAAGTAAAAGGAGGAAACACAGGTGCAAAATCTCTTGGAATTTGTGTATATGAGAGATCCACATCCTGTGTATGAAGTGGGGACTTCTTGCATTTAATGACAACTATATAGCTTAAGCAGGGACTGGAATGACACAGGTCAAAGAAAGAACTTGAAGCAGGTTTGAGCATAGGTAGGGGTAGTTCAGTAGATGTTCATCTTTTAGAGTGAATGTATGAATATTTCTGGAAATTCTCAGACTCAAATACCTGATGGCACAGACACAGTTGGAAGAAAGCAGTCTATTTCCAATGCTTTTTGTTTGCCAGTGCAATAGTGGGCCTTCTGTACTTCAGTACATTTTAAAATTTTTATTGGATTCTTATGTGCTTATAATTGAACTAGTAGCCCAAAGTAATTTTAAAGTTCAGGATCTGATGAGAAGTAATAATATAGAGTAGGAATATTTCTGTAACCTTGACATTAATAAATGTCAAATTTCTGATGTATTTTATTTCTAAATTCTTATGTTTTTTAGTTTGTGCTACAACCAGAGGGCAATAACAATGATACTTAAGATATTCAACTAGACTAATCATGTTGAATCCTGTTACTGTAATTTTAGCAGTGCAGTTATATTGCAGCTATTGGGTATTCCAAGGCAGGATGCCAGGAATTTTTTATGAAATTTTGGTTATTTTTTGATGCTGCTTCTTTACAAGGTTTTTTTAATTCCTAATGATAAATAAATCTTGTCCATTTTTTTCCTCACCCTTTAAGGTGCCATTGCGTTAAAATAAAGACTGTTTCTTAATTTTCTTGGGAAAGGTTCTTGTATGTGGACAAAAGGATCCTAATTTTCAAGGGGATACTCAGAGTGACGTGAAGTGACATGACAAAGTTTTGTATGTATTAGATTATTATTTTATTTGGAGGAGTGGTTTCAGGACGGACACAGGAAGAATATTAGCTGTTCCTCCTACTTTTTGGATTTTATGAAGTATTTTCACCAAGGATGAAGCAAAGAGCTGTTTAGTTCTGTTTGGATGGTAAGGTTAAATTAATGTTTCTGAGTCATGTTTGGCCCTTATTTAGATTATTTCTATAAAGAATTGTTTAGTCTGATGACCTGAGGGGGGAACTGCATTTGACTAATACTGAGCCTCTAAATTATGCCTGCTTTTAACATAAAAAATCCTTCTCATGTTGTGTTTTTTAAAAGGTGAAGATCTGACTACTGAATTATGTGTTGACTGCAAGTGTGTGAAGAGTCATTCATTGATTATGATTACATTGTGAATCTGATCAGGAAATATTCATAATAATAATACCAGGAAGCTTTTCACCTTCTAATTGATTTTTAGGGCGATTAAATTAAGACCTTGTCTAAGTACAGCTGTCCTTATCAATTACTGGCAGATCAGAGAAATTAAAGGATTAAAAATTTACTTGTGTTAAGATTCAGTATTTAAGGTCTAAAATCAATCAGATCATAGACTGAATAATTCCATTATGAAAAAACTATCATTCGGGATTAGACTGTGGTAATTTGGAGGGAAAAATGCTGTCTGCACTAGTACATATGGGAAAAATTAAGATTGCAAAATTGAGCATCTAGAATGAAGGAAATGGAGTTAAATTAGCAGCATGAAATTAATCCAACCTTGGCTTTTTATGTTATATGGTGGTGTGTTATCATTTGGTTAAAAACTATCTTATCCATAGGTTCTATGTATGGCATGGGCCATCTGTTTCCTTTTAAAGATTCTTATTGTTCTGTATATGCCTTGATGTCTGTCTTACTCTTTATATCTTATTTGTAAGTAAATGTAGATTTTAACATTTTTTCCCCTGTACTATTTTCACTGGAGTATCTGAGTAGTTTGTAATCATTGATACTCACTTTTACAGTATGTTATTAGTTCTGTTTTACAAACTGGAACTTCAGGTAAAGAAAAAAGAGGACTTAATGCTAATTTCAGCTCAGTTTTACATAGGTAGAACCTGGGTTTCTGGAGTAGTCCATGAGTTTAAAGCAGAGTTTCCAGTGACCTCAGTTCAGTTAGGAGCTCTTAACACTTCCACAGATCTCTGTGGGGTGTCCAAATACAAGCACTCAAGAAAACAGAGAGTTCATAGCAAGCAGCTCTGAAAAGTTTGACTTAAGTGGTTTGCCTTGTGCTGTATAAGAACTTTGCAGCAGAGGTAAGGGACAGATTTCTCCAGAGTCACATTGAGCTGCACTAGCTATGAAACAGTCTCTTTGGTTTTCCTACTTCCCTTCCTCTTTCATTAAATAGCCACAAAGTACTATATCAAATAAGAAAAGCTTCTCTGCAAAAAAAATCCTTATTTGCTACATGAAATCTGATTTAGTTGCTGAATATCATAAAATCCTTGAGATAGGTATCTTATGGGAAGTATGTGTTTGTATTACGGATTGTGTCGTTATTCATCCTCTATTTCTAGATGCATCAATTTTTTCAGACAATTTTGGTTTTTCATTTCCTAAATTTTGAGAGTTTACTTTTACAGACCTAATACTGTGATGTATGTAGGCATTCTGAATAGTAATAAAAAAATTCTCAATGTCATAGGAGAATCCCAGACATATCCATCATGTGGAACATTGCTGACTAATACAGATGTCAATGGGTAAAAATCTTTAATATTCATGAAATCTCTTTCTGATCTGAACTATTAGAGACACTGACTGCTACACTAGATTATCATCTGTACACAGAGGATAGAGTGCATGCTTTTCCAGTGTATTCTGTGTTTAGTAGCACACATTTTCAACTGAATATTAATAAAAACTATTCAACATGAAGCAGTTATGGTTATAAAAAAATTTGTTTACTTTTGATAAAGAAAGAATATTTTAGGAAAGTTCCATGCAATAATGGTATCAAGGTTTCAGGAAGTAAACATCACACGATGCTTTTGATGCTAGAATGACAGACCTCGCAAATTACTTGGTAGTTTTTCTTCAGCAAATGTATCTAAAGCATATAATGTATATTTAATTAGCTGGTGGTTATATGCAGTTTGTTATTTTGACTTCTGAAGCGTATTCCCCTTATTAGATTTTTTTGGGGCCGTACAACACTATCTGTTTCAACTATGAAAACAAATAGTTCTAAACTGAAGATACTTCACAATGATCTAGAATTACAGTTCTCTGTTCCACAGTTCCTATCTTTTCCTCAGCCTGTTTATACTTGCCATGAAATGCACTGGACTGCATAGATGATCCCTGAAGGAAACATCAATGGACAAAATTTTAACCTTAAACGACAGTTCACTATAGCGACTGTGAGATACTAAATTGTTGGAGGATTTTCTGAGCTCAGTAGTGTATTGTTGCATGACTTTTTTTTTTTTTTAATTATAAATTTAAGGACATTTTAGAGAATGAAATCCTGTAGAAATCATAGAAAAATCTCAAAATGTATCTAACTCTGTATAACCCAAAATGAGGTTTAATCAAAACTAGTTAGATATGTGCTTACAGACTTAGGATCTGTAGTATCTTCAGATTAATTGGGATCATAAATGGAGAAGATGACAACCTGGAACCTTGACTTCTTAAAACTGCTGACCCAATTACTGCTTAGCCCTGTGCTGACATGTTAATGTCTCTTTAAACTGGTATGTCACCACCAGTTCTGTTTGTGCTACAGTTGGCTCATTGGATGAAGGAAGATGTAGTTTTAATTTAAATAATTACTGACCTATTACGACCTTTTTGTTTCACTTGTACTGGTCCTCTCAAGATAAGCAATTATGTTTTTATAGTTCTGGATGGTAATCAATGTACAGGAGCTACCTTTATTGATTTAAGTAAGGCCTTTGATCTTGTAATCACTAACTATTGCTATCTAGGCTGGCCTTAACTATACTGGATACTACAACAGTTATTAGTTTTTAAAATTCGCAGAATTTAGAATTTTATTAAGATGTTGCAACCAAAGTAAAAAATTTTGTGTAGTCCCTAAGATTTGACTTCATAATCTTCACTAGAAATTGGAAATAAATTATTTCCTTCAATAGGTGCCATTTCTTAACTTATAATTAGTGGTGTTACTTATTGAAGAAAGCCCAGCATTTTGTTTCTTTATTTTAATTTGCTACCCATATTGGGCATTTTTAGTAGGAAGCTTTAGTTCATTTAGGGCTTTTGAACTCTGTTTTATAATGTGAATTGGGATTTTTAAATTTATGCTCTTCCATTTGGGGGTGCACATTTTGCACATGCATTCTGTAATTTTTTTATTTCTGGTAAACCAATATTTGTATAATTGTATTATGTAGGAATAGTAATTGAAATATTGGACCTTTGTCATAGTTTGTAGGTGGTACTTGAGTATCTTTGAATTTATACTGATAATCACAAATACTTAGTTCTCATCTTTTTTCTTACTCCTCATGTACCTACTTCTTTTTTACCTCTTCACTAGCATTCTTCTCTGAAAGTGTTTGTTTTCCTTTCCTTCCCCTCCCCCCCCTTTCTTCTGTTTTACTGTATAACTTTCGAAATCCTGAGTAGATAGAGGTTTAAACAGTTTTTAGAAAGCTGTGAAATTTGTGATAATTTTGATCTGCTCCTCTAATGAGTTCCAGGGCCCTTACCCTTCTTGCCAAGGGAGTTCAGTCTTGCTCTGGTGAGCCTTGAAACTAACAGCAGTTGTTCAGAGAGGTCACTAACATAATGAGAAGGGCACTCTTGAGATATCTTGAACCACGTCCATGGATAGCCATGAAGATTAATATTAGGACCTTATATTTGACCTGATACTCTATGGAGACTCTGTATAGTCAGCAGAGAAAATGGGATGATGTGCTTGTGGCAGAGAGTGTAAATAAAGCTACTTCATGCTGAATGTTTTGGATTTTTTTTTTTTTTCTTTTTTTAAAATGGGATTTAAAATACTGCATCTTGTCCTTATTTTAGGACGAGTTGTCCCAGGAAGGTTCATGGAGTGACATAATCTTTCTAGTTGTTGTTGGAAGAAGGCAGGTATGATGCTGTCTCTGCCAGCCTATGCTTAAATCCCTGGAACTTGGTGTTTTGAACTGTTTGTGAAGATGTTGATGATACAGTAGAACTGCTAATTAAGCACAATGATGTTCTTTCTAGTTTCTACATTTTGTGATTTCATTACCTGTAAGACCTGTAAAACTGTTATTTTGAAACAATGTGTTCTTTCTTTGTCTATTAAAAAGGCATTTTATTTTTTCATTCTGTATTTCTGCTATTTTTGGTTTACAATTCAGTTGTAATTTCAGAATTCTTCTTTCAGACAGTTTTCTATATTTAATCTTGTTTTATATTGCTAATAGGTTTAATTGTGCAAGAACCCAGTGCTGCAGTTAGCTTAATTCCCAGCCTTGTTGTTCAGCCATGAACACTGTTTTTTCCAGGCTGTTTGTCAAAGGCTACATGAGATGATGTATAAAGACTGAGACTGGCTTGAAAGTTTTACCTTAAGCCTTACTGTGATCCCATTTCAGGACTGAAGGAGTTTAGAGTGGGGTAGCATCTATACATGTGTGAATTTTATTTCTATAAATGCTTATAGTAGAGGTATACTCCCAACATTGCATTTGCTCTTAAAATAATGTAGGCACTAAAATAAATAGGTCCCCATCTGCCAACATTGTTAAGAAAGAAAAAGAAAAATGCCTCAACACTTGCACACATAATCAGGTAAAGTATGGGTTATATCAGGTAAAATTATGGGGTTTTTTTTTCTCCTTTTTGGGAAGAAAAAAAAAAAAAGTTAAATTACTTGAAACAATGATAAGTCTTAAAGGGACTTGACTTTTCATGTCCTTTCCCTTGTCTTTTGTGCTGCTGATAAGGTGCTTTTCTACTCTCTGCCTGGGCTAACCTGCCAGACAGAGATGTCTTTGCATATTAGGAGAAATTTTGTCCTCCTCAACATCTTCTCACTATAACACTGGTGTTTCACTCTTCTATCAGAGTCTTACTTTAAACTTTTTGTATTAAATAGCTATATATAGGCAACATCTTAATTAATTTCACCCCATTATTCTATAAATATTTACTGATAGCAAACAAAATATTCTTAAACAACCCCAACCCTAAACATATTCCCATGGTACCTCTCATTGTTCCACATGATGTTTTTCAGATTTGAGGAGGGTGTTGAGATAAAAGCTATGTCATCTGATTTTGGTCCAGCATTCATTGTATTTAATATATTTTTTAAGAAAAAAGTCTGCCACGTTTCAAATTAAAACTATTGAACCAGGTCATATCCTGGATATATATACTTTTAGGACTATACTTGCTGATCTGAGTTTCTGTTTTCCCATAAAAGTTCATCCAGCTCTCACAGGGTAACAGTTTATTAACCATTCCCTAATACACATTGTAGGTGGCAGGTGCTGGAGTCTTTGTCATTGTGCCCCAAGGCTAAGGCACTCTGCCTGAAGATATTAGATCTGCCAATTTTATCTGTGTTTATAGAACTGGCATTTCTATTTTCTTAAGTCTCCCAGGTAGCCANATGCAGTTTGTTATTTTGACTTCTGAAGTGTATTCCCCTTACTAGATTTTTTTGGGGCCGTACAACACTATCTGTTTCAACTATGAAAACAAATAGTTCTAAACTGAAGATACTTCACAATGATCTAGAATTACAGTTCTCTGTTCCAGAGTTCCTATCTTTTCCTCAGCCTGTTTATACTTGCCATGAAATGCACTGGACTGCATAGATGATCCCTGAAGGAAACATCAATGGACAAAATTTTAACCTTAAACGACAGTTCACTATAGCGGCTGAGAATTCAGAATACAATTATAACTATTAGAATGAAAATGCAAAAGTAATGCTATTCTGGTAGCATATTCACTCTGTGGTGAGAGAACAGTGAGATACTAAATTGTTGAAGGATTTTCTGAGCTCAGTAGTGTATTGTTGCATGACTTTTTTTTTTTTTTAATTATAAATTTAAGGACATTTTAGAGAATGAAATCCTGTAGAAATCATAGAAAAATCTCAAAATGTATCTAACTCTGTATAACCCAAAATGAGGTTTAATCAAAACTAGTTAGATATGTGCTTACAGACTTAGGATCTGTAGTATCTTCAGATTAATTGGGATCATAAATGGTGAAGATGACAACCTGGAACCTTGACTTCTTAAAACTGCTGACCCAATTGCTGCTTAGCCCTGTGCTGACATGTTAATATGTCTCTTTAAACTGGTATGTCACCACCAGTTCTGTTTGTGCTACAGTTGGCTCATTGGATGAAGGAAGATGTAGTTTTAATTTAGATAATTACTGACCTATTATGACCTTTTCGTTTCACTTGTACTGGTCCTCTCAAGATAAGCAATTATGTTTTTATAGTCCTGGATGGTAATCAATGTACAGGAGCTACCTTTATTGATTTAAGTAAGGCCTTTGATCTGGTAATCACTAACTATTCCTATCTAGGCTGGCCTTAACTATACTGGATTCTACAACAGTTATTAGTTTTTAAAATTTGCAGAATTTAGAATTTTATTAAGATGTTGCAACCAAAGGAAAAAATTTTGGGTAGTCCCTAAGATTTGACTTCATAATCTTCACTAGAAATTGGAAATAAATGATTTCATTCAATAGGTGCCATTTCTTAACTTATAATTTTTTTTTTTTTTTTTTTTTTTTTAATTTTTTTTTTAACAAGCATCCTTTGGAGTCGGTGTTACTTATTGAGGAAAGCCCAGCATTTGGTTTCTTTATTTTAATTTGCTACCCATATTGGGCATTTTTAGTAGGAAGCTTTAGTTCATTTAGGGCTTTTTAACTCTGTTTTATAATGTGAATAGAGATTTTTAAATTTATGCTCTTCCATTTGGGGGTGCACATTTTGCACATGCATTCTGTAATTTTTTTATTTCTGGTAAACCAGTATTTGTATAATTGTATTATGTAAGAATAGTAATTGAAATATTGGACCTTTGTCATACTTTGTAGGTGGTACTTGAGTATCTTTGAATTTATACTGATAATCACAAATACTTAGTTCTCATCTTTTTTCTTACTCCTCATGTACCTATTTCTTTTTTACCTCTTCACTAGCATTCTTCTCTGAAAGTGTTTGTTTTCCTTTCCTTCCCCTCCCCCCCCTTTCTTCTGTTTTACTGTATAACTTTCGAAATCCTGAGTAGATAGAGGTTTAAACAGTTTTTAGAAAGCTGTGAAATTTGTGATAATTTTGATCTGCTCCTCTAATGAGTTCCAGGGCCCTTACCCTTCTTGCCAAGGGAGTTCAGTCTTGCTCTGGTGAGCCTTGAAACTAACAGCAGTTGTTCAGAGAGGTCACTAACATAATGAGAAGGGCACTCTTGAGATATCTTGAACCACGTCCATGGATAGCCATGAAGATTAATATTAGGACCTTATATTTGACCTGATACTCTATGGAGACTCTGTATAGTCAGCAGAGAAAATGGGATGATGTGCTTGTGGCAGAGAGTGTAAATAAAGCTACTTCATGCTGAATATTTTGGATTTTTTTTTTTTTTTCTTTTTTTTAAAATGGGATTTAAAATACTGCATCTTGTCCTTATTTTAGGATGAGTTGTCCCAGGAAGGTTCATGGAGTGACATAATCTTTCTAGTTGTTGTTGGAAGAAGGCAGGTATGATGCTGTCTCTGCCAGCCTATGCTTAAATCCCTGGAACTTGGTGTTTTGAACTGTTTGTGAAGATGTTAATGATACAGTAGAGCTGCTAATTAAGCACAATGATGTTCTTTCTAGTTTCCACATTTTGTGATTTCATTACCTGTAAGACCTGTAAAACTGTTATTTTGAAACAATGTTCTTTCTTTGTCTATTAAAAAGGCATTTTATTTTTTCATTCTGTATTTCTGCTATTTTTGGTTTACAATCCAGTTGTAATTTCAGAATTCTTCTTTCAGACAGTTTTCTGTATTTAAGCTTGTTTTATATTGCTAATAGGTTTAATTGTGCAAACACCCAATACTGCAGTTAGTTTAATCCTTGTTTTTCAGTCATGAACACTATTTTTTCCAGGCTGTTGGTCAAAGGGTACATGAGATGATGTATAAAGACTGAGACTGGCTTGAAAGTTTTACCTTAAGCCTTACTGTGATCCCATTTCAGGACTGAAGGAGTTTAGAGTGGGGTAGCATCTATACATGTGTGAATTTTATTTCTATAAATGCTTATAGTAGAGGTATACTCCAACATTGCATTTGCTTTTAAAATAATGTAGGCACTAAAATAAATAGGTCTCCATCTGCCAACATTGTTAAGAAAGAAAAAGAAAAATGCCTCAACACTTGCACACATAATCTTATATTAGGTAAAATTATGGGGTTTTTTTTTCTCCTTTTTGGGAAGAAAAAAAAATATTAAATTACTTGAAACAATGATAAGTCTTAAAGGGACTTGACTTTTCATGTCCTTTTCCTTGTCTTTTGTGCTGCTGCTAAGGTGCTTTTCTACTCTCTGCCTGGGGTAACCTGCCAGACAGAGATGTCTTTGCATATTAGGAGAAATTTTGTCCTCCTCAACATCTTCTCACTATAACACTGGTGCTTCACTCTTCTATCAGAGTCTTACTTTAAACTTTTTTTATTAAATAGCTATATATAGGCAACATCTTAATTAATTTCACCCCATTATTCTATAAATATTTACTGATATGAAAAAAAATATTCTCTTAAACAACCCCAACCCTAAACATACTCCCATGGTACCTCTCATTGTTCCACATGATGTTTTTCAGATTTGAGGAGGGTGTTGAGATAAAAGCTATGTCATCTGATTTTGGTCCAGCATTCATTGTATTTAATATCTTTTTTAAGAAAAAGAGTCTGCCACGTTTCAAATTAAAACTATTGAACCAGGTCATATCCTGGATATATATACTTTTAGGACTATACTTGCTGATCTGAGTTTCTGTTTTCCCATAAAAGTTCATCCAGCTCTCACAGGGTAACAGTTTATTAACCATTCCCTAATACACATTGTAGGTGGCAGGTGCTGGAGTCTTTGTCATTGTGCCCCAAGGCTAAGGCACTCTGCCTGAAGATATTAGATCTGCCAATTTTATCTGTGTTTATAGAACTGGCATTTCTATTTTCTTAAGTCTCCCAGGTAGCCAGAGTGATCTCTGAAATTATTCCTTTTTTTTTCTTTTTAATCAGATGAAATTTTTTTAGGCGTTTATACTATGTTGCAAACATTGAACGTGTGGAAACAATAAAGTGTGGAAAGAAAAGGGGAAGCATAGACAAAACAAAATAAATCTCTTCATACATCAGGTAAATTTTCAGTACTATAGACGAGCATTTAGCCACACAAGTCACATTAATGTTAATGGTCCCAAGCTTTCTTTTATTCATCACAGCACTGATTGCACTTGGTCAGCTCTTTATCAGTTTGAAATATTGACAGTAGGAGGAGGCGTTCCCTTAGCCAGGCCTGACTGTTGCAGTGCTCTTTTAACTTAGTCATCCTGCAAGTGCTCCTGTAAATGGATTTATTTCACCAGATCCAAAATACATCAAGCAGATCATCTTACCATGGTGCTAGCCCCTTTGCATTGGCTCCAATTTGCAAGAACCTTGATTTTAAACATTGATCATTACTTATAAAGCACTCTACAGTTTTGCACTACCTTATTAAACTAACTTATTACCTGTGCTGCTGCTCAAGTCCTATCTTTTTCTTGTTAAAAAGTGATTGTTTGATCTCTGTGGTTCTGATTCTGATTTAGATTATAAAACAAGGATGTTCCCTGAAAATATGTTTGCTGCAATAACTCAAGATTTCTGAAATTTCTGCAATGCAGTCCCACTTTTCCTTTCACAGCATGAAGGTCTACTTCAGAATTATTTCAGTGCTTTTTGCAAGTGGTACTGTGCTTACTGAAGTTCTTGCAGAAGAGATTCTGCTTTTTTGGTTATATTCATATGGAGTACTTTGTGTTTTATTTGTTGGGAAAAGAGGATTTGCTTTGTTTTAATTGTGGGAAAAACAGGCTTTTGGAGGACATGACTTCTGCTTTCTCAATATTTTTAACGTGTCTTTCTCTGCTGTCCTGTAAAATCTGTACCACAGAAATGTACTGCTGGTCTGTTCTTTGATTTAGATGTCATTACTTATATTGATGGCATTCCTTGGTGGGTGTAGAATGATACCCCTAGGGAGTTCAGCAAGGAGCATACTATTTACTTCAGGGTGGAAATTATCCAAATTTAACCTGATACTTTGTAGCTAAACCTGTCTAAAATTCTTTCTTCTAACCATGTTTACATGGACATAAATTAGGATTAATGTTGTTATTCTGGGGTTACAACTGATCCTTACACTGGACTGTGTCCTTATTTTCTCCTGACTAAAGAAAAAAAACCTATGAAATAGTAAATAGTGCATAATTTTAATTTTTTTTTTTTTTACAGACTTAACAATTTAGAGTGCTCTTTATTCTGATTTACTTCAAAAGTTTCTTGATTTACTAAAAATGAAACTTCACTAGCAGAGGTGCCTTCACTACGAAAAGAGTCCTTCTGTAGTAAACAGTGGGAAATTTTGGTGCAGAGGAGTTCTACCCCTCGGGGGATTTTATTTTATGCATTTTCAAATCATTCAGTGACTTGTTGAGACAGGAAAGGAGGAGGGAGGGATCTGTATATATAAATAAAATATTTAATAATATAATTATATATACTATATATTTTATGGCTATTGTTTATTATTATTTATAATTTATATATTTACTATTGTATAGTTTACAATCTTTGTTCCTATCAACCTTTATAACTGGATGAGCAAAATGAAGGCTAAGCTGGAAGATACAGCTATCCCAGGTGATATCTTTTGAGATACTTGAGAAACCAATTATTAACTGAATTGTGGGACTAGTCCAAAGCCTTGTTGGGAAGATTCGGGAGGTGTTGAGGGATAAGAGTTTTTTGAGAGTGTCTACCTTTGTGAAGATGTATTACATTGTAGAAGGAAAGTCATCCCTTTCGTAAAAGTTTTGGCAAGATTCAGAGTGAGTTCCTTTACAAACAGCTTGCACATTGAATTATTATAGTTTGGAGGTTCCATTCAATTGGCCAAGATGGCCAATGCCACCTTGGCTTGTCCTAGAATTAGTATGGCCAGCAGGACGAGGGAAGTGATTGACCCCCTGTACTGGGTGCTGGTGAGACCGCATCTCAAATACGGCGTTCAGTTTTGGGCCCCTCACTACAGGGAAGACATGGAGGTGCTTTAGCAAGTCCAGAAGAGTACAACAAAGGTGGTGGAGGGTGTGGAGATAAGGATTTATGAGGAGAATCTGAGTTTGTTTATCCAGGAGAAAAAGAGGCTGAGGGGGGAGATCTCTACAACTACCTGAATGGAAGTTGTAGCGAGGTGGAGGTTGGTCTCTTCTCCTTAGTAACAAGCAACAGGACAAGAGGAATTGATCTCGCTTTGCACCAGGGGAGGTTTATATATGAGATGTCAGAAAAAACTTCTTTACTGAAAGGGTTATTAAACATTGTAATAGGCTGCCCAGGGAGGTGGTTGAATCACCATCCCCAAAGGTGGTTAGGAGATGTTTAGATGTGGTCCTCAGGAATATCATTTAGCACTGAACTCAGTAGAGTTTTGTTAATAGGCTGACTTGATAATCTTAAAGGTCCTTTGCAACCAGAATTATTATGTGATTTTTTATAAAATGAAACGTATTATAAAGACACTGCCTCTAACTTTCAAATCTAGGTGTTCCATTTATTTTTCTCCTTTAGATTCTTTAATCTTTAGTCCATCTTGTATATATTTCTTTACTGCATTGTTTCAATTCAGTGATTGAAATGTGCTGTGTTTGTCTACTTACTCCAAATTAAGGTAAGATTGTCATGTTAGCATCATTAATTTAAAAAAAAAAAAAAAGATATTCGCGTGTAAACTTTGTTATGCTACAGAGCTGCATATGCTAAGGGGGAAAATTAGATGAATGGGAATGCTGGGTGAGGCAAAGACTGTGTAATTGGTTTTATGCCAGACCTTCTGCCTTTCACATAGGCAGAAGAGATCCAGGGAAATGTCAGAGGTGGAAATCAGGGCAATTCAGTACTCCTGCAGAATTGCAAAGTACCCAATAACTGCATCCAGGCTGAGAAATGGCCAGAACTCAAGGTTGCTTTGAGACAGAAGTGCCCAGTCCTCTTGGCTTTTTAAGCCACTGACTGCAATCTTTCTCCACCTTAGAGCCTCAGGGGACCTACTGGGAGGAAATACATGAATACATCAGAAGCAGTCCCTCCCCAGAGCTCTTACTGTGGGACAGGGCTGAGCTGGGTCTGCTTTTTCAGGGTACTCTGGAGTCAGCCTTGATAGATAGTCCAGTGCTTCCTTTCTACAGCAGTTTGGGATTGGGATTAACTGGCAGTCCCTGTGCTTGAAAGCCCTGCTGTCAGCTGCTTGATGCAGAGGCAGCTTTCCTGCATCCACACAGCTGAGAGCTCCACACTGGTCTGTGTGCATGTTCCAGCTCTCCTCTAAGGTTATGATGTTATTTTACCGTAGACATGTCTTGCTGCTGCAATTACAGAGTTCACCCTTTTAGTAGCAAAACACAGTTTTCAAGGAATTCTTTTTGTAGAGGCTTTTTTATTAAGTCTTAAGTGCAACTATAAATAAGGTTTTCCCTTTGTTAAGTATGAGGTGAGCAATTGTTTCCTCTTAGCATTGCAAGCTAAATTTTAAAATAATCAGTGGGAGTTAAATAATCTGGCTGTCATTTGACTCCTCAGGCAACACAAATGAACAGGAGAAAAGGTAGCTTGGAGCCACTGTTAGAGCACGTGGGCAAGGATTTTTGCTTTTTTTGTTTTGTTTTGAATAGGGGTGTCTTTCTGTGAGGCATTATGAGTGGTAAAGTTACAAAAATGGTCAAACTGGAAACAAAATAATAGAAACCCTCGTACTTCTTAGTAATGCTATATGTCCAGTGGCCCACTTTTTTATTTAATCTGTTGCAATATTGTAATCAGTCATGGTTTTTGGTGTTACAGAAAGCTTCATACTTTGAGAGGGAGAAGAAAGAAAAACAAACAAAAAAAAATCAGTGAATTTAGCAGGTGGAATTTCCTTATTATCATCGTTTAGAATTAGCCTGTCATTTACACTGTAATCACTCATGTTTTAAACAATAATGTAAAAATCAACACAAAGGCAGGCTACAGTGAAGTTTTCTTTAATTCAGGAATGCTATAAAGAATTGAAGTTCTGTAAAGATGACAGGATCAATCAATAACTGACTGAAAATATCACAATATATTGTGTTAAATGACATCCTCTGTGAAAGAAATTAAGGAAAGTATTTACTGTGTTGTCCGTATCTCTTTTATCTAGGTAAATAAAATTAATTGATTGCAAAATCTTTATATGCCTCTTTTGTATTAGGAACAAAAAGTTGACATTGTCTACTCCAAAGAGTTTACAATCCAAGTGAAACAGGATCAGCTACACATACACAGAAGGCAGCAAAAGGGAAATTTTATGGAAGTTATTTTTTTAGTCCTTGTACATTTAATTTATTCCTTGTTTAGCGTTGCAATTTATCACAATGGGAAAACAGATTTAGATTAGTATTTACTAGATGTTGTATGCTAGATCAATTAATTTCCAGTCATTATGGTTTTCTGTATTCCTTACTTTCTTGTTTGGCTTCAGTTTAAATCTTTGTTTAAACTGTGCCCTTCATTTGAAACCTTTACTGGTTGGTTACATGGCTGTTCATACCATTGAAATATCTTTATTGATGCTTATTTCTGGATCACATTTTCTACTGATCACACCAACAGTTATAGTTCAAAATTTATATATATATATATATGCATATATATATATATATACTTAGTTTCCTCCAACTATTGATCAGACTAAGGAGAGAAACACAAACTGCTTACTGTACATGGAAGAGAACTGAAAACAACAACAGACATCACTCCTGGTGCTGCTTTGTAAATCAGTTGGTTTACTACTGTTTTATTTGCCTCTGGGCACACAGTGAAAATCTCAGCTCAAATGCTCAGATGAAGAGCATCTGGCACTCCTGAGTAGGAGGAATATGTTACCTCTGCATTCCACTCCTGCCAGTGTTACTATGCACCATCCCAGTTGCCTAGGTGGGCAACTGCACACAGGACATAGCATAATATCTGGCTGTATCTATCCCTGCAGGGTGTTTTTGTCACATCAGCAGTGTTATTTGATGTAGCACAGGACTTTTTCCGTGTCCACCACACACCACTGTACTGCTTTCTTAAAAGCCAGAGGAGGCTTTTAGCCTTCTCAGATACACCTCAAGCTTTTGAGGTGTATTTATCACTGGAAGTATTTCCTAACATGTGATTATTCACTTGATAGGTAAATGCTATTACGTTACCCTGCTAGTTTTCTTTTATTCTTCTCTATGTGCTGAGCTCTTACAGTGATGCAGGGGTTTGATTCTTGGGAATAAGCCAAACTACAAATTGAGAATGAAACCTCCACAGCTGGTTTACTGCACTGGGTCATGTTTTTCTGTGGCACATTCTGTACAGAAGCTGGGCAGATCAAAGAAGGTTGGTGAATTTTGTCAGTATGGTCTTTTGCAGGGTAACTAACAGAAAATCCCCTGTCTGAGAGTTGGGCCATATACTTAGGGGGATTGTAGCAGCAGCTGATGCTGAACAACAGCTACAGGTGGTTCTCCCCTCCTCTGTCAGGTCTGTTTTCAAAAACAGACCAGTGACTGCTGTATGCTTGATAAAATCTACCTTCTGTGCATTTGGAAACATTAGTGAGATTAAGCAGGGATCCTACATATGCTAAAGTAGTTTCGAAGAGAAAATTTCTATATTTCTAGCTTCCCATGTGGCACTTGCCTCTGCTTTCTGCATATTCTAGACTGTGCCTAGTAGTTTATTTTTACAGTAACAGATCCAGCATGTTTGCTTCATCCTGTTGATGTTCATGCCTCTAACCACTAGATAATTTAAAGACAGAGAGACCAAGGCTGTGTTTCAGGATTACAGCAAACCCCACACATCCATTGCAAGAGAGGCTGGGTTGAATTTTTCTAGTTCTGTAAGGATGATGTTTTCACTGCAACTGAACTTGAACTGTTGAAGACAGTGTTTTGGTAGCACCAGATCATATTCTAAGTAAAATATCCTGTGTAAGTGGCATGAAGTGTTTGGATATGTTTGCATTGAACATTTCATGCCAAACCCCATGAAGCACTTGATTTACAGGCTGTGCAGTTCCAAGGTACAGAGATACATGGATAACAGAACAAAATGTACTGGAATAATATTCATACTGTCAAAGCAAGACCTTCTGAGTTTTCAGGGAGGCAAATATCTTAGAAGGAAATGAGTAAACTACTGCTACCACAGAAACTGATGGACACTGAGGAAATAATTGTTCTCTGGCAGCAAATACATCATGGTGTATATAGCACAATCTCCTAGAAATGGGAGAAAAATGAGTTTCCTATCTGTATATTAAAATTGTAGCTGACTGTTCCACTGAAATCCTTTTGTGAACTTAGTTCCTGCAAATAAAACCACTTTTAGCCTTCCTCTGGAAAGGGTAATTATGTCAATAATAGTGAAAATACTGACTCAAATATTACTAGATAAAAATACTATATTTTAGTTTCAGTTATTAGTTTGGCCATTTAGTTACAGTCTATTGGTCTGCCTTAAGACCTGGATATGCTGTTAACTTTTTCTGCAGTTCTACAATGATTTCCATTTGTTGCTGAGTTTGTAACTTGAAACTATGCTTTTTTTTTGAGGATTTGCTTTGTGGTGGTGTATTACTGTCTAAAAGGGTTTTGGTTTTTTCCTCCTTGTTACATTTTCATTTTTCCCCCATAGTATTTCTCAAGACACTCATCAGCTTATTTTAGTTATTCTTCTGTTCGGTGTGTACAATCTCTAATCAATAAGGTTCTTAACTTGCTGCAGGACTTCCACCTTATTTTGCTTGTAACTTCTGTGGTGCTGTGTGATGGGATTCTGCCTTGACTAGTGCACTGCTGACTAAATTTGCTGTGTTTCAGACCATTACGCTGACTTGGATTTTGAGGTATTTGCATTTTATTCCGTTCTATGATAGTCTTTTCCCTTGATCAGTTAAATTACTCTCTGTGCAGTGTTATGTTTTAACTACTTCTGGAAATACTAACTAAAGGCTTATAATTGAAGTGCTATTTACAACTACTGTCCTCCATCTCATTTATGATTTCTTTGTGATGTTGACCTTTTATAGACTGCACTGTTGTAAATCTTTGAAGTGATTCTTCTTGTCATCATATTTCTAGTAATTATGATTTGCATTGCATTAACACCTAGAAGCCTCTCCCACCTTACCCTTGTTGTATAAGATGACCTTTTTTATGCACTAATTCATATACTGGTATCAAAATACAGTCCTTTCTCTAAAAAATTATCTTGAAATGAAAATGAATGCTTGCCTCTATTTCCATACTTGAAATATCATAGTTTGAATTAATTAAATTGCTCATAAAGGATTCTTAGTCGTAGGAACTACTTTCCTCCTTTTCTACCAAAATCAGTTTGTTGGCCATCTTTCCAGCCTATGTAAAGAAAAATAACTAAAAACAAAGACTACAGGTATTATTTGAAAGAGACCATATTGAGAAGATTTTCTCAAATTCTGTTCAAGTTGGACAATAGCATCAAAGAAGGCTTTTAGCTTAATACCAGGCTGTTATTTATTTTTTATTCACATTTCACTTCAGTATTAAGAGCAACACAGAAACAGTCTTCTGGCCAATCATTAACTCAAGAAGGACTTGACTGCTACAATATCATGGTTACAATTTATTATTTCTACTCTAGTAGCTCTGCTCTGAAAAGATAATGGTGGTTGAATATATGCTTGCTGTATACCACCCTAATGTATATTGGCGAAAGGAACATATGAATCATGTTCCCAGGATTGCTTAATAACTGAATTTGAGTCAGTAGACTAGTTTCTTTAGAATGTGTTGCTTGAAACATCTGTGTAAACAACTGGGTGTTGACTCTAATGGCAGAAGAATGCTAAGAGATAATGATATCATTGACATCTCCTTGTCAGGTTCACCCTGATCTCTCATGTATGTTTTTATGAGGTATTTATTTATTAATTTAGATAAATCTAGAGAGTCAGACTGTACAGTTCGTTTTGGGTCTTGCTATACTGAGATACTTCTTGCATCACTATTTTGCAGATTGTTGTAAGGGTGTTTCTCTTTTCAATGGGAAGCTGCAAAGTGCCTGTGATGCAGCACATCTTTGCTTTGAACTTCCCTTGAATGTTGTCTTGTTTGTGTGTTCAGTATTGTTGAGAAGCTTCTTTGCTCTCTGTCTGTCTTTCCTGGACAACCCAATATGCTTGTGTGATGTTCTCTTCCTTGTGGAGCAATCTTTTTCAAAGTCTTTTTCACTTCATCTTCCTACGAGAGCATTCTCATGCCACGGTCAATCCCGCTTTGAGGAGGTTTGATTTTTTTTTTTTTTTAGTAACTACATTTTACAGTTTTAAAGTCTTTACTGTAGGAAGTGTGGTTTACTTATTTTTTCCATAGTATGAAGAACTGATTGGAGAGGTCTGAAACAGTCCAGTTAGATGCAGCTATTGATTTGCAAAGATGGAGAATCTGCTCTTTAGGGAAGTTTTGCGATATTCTTCATAATATGCAGTATTTGGAAAAGGTTAGGCTAGTACTCTTTTTTGATGTATTAGTGTTTCTCAAGTATCAATCAAATACCTATTGTCCAGGTAATTTTTCTGAATACATTGAGGGCATTTTGCTGATTTTATATATATTTAAGGCTATGAAGAACAAAGCAATAATGCATATTTCAAACATTACAGAACCTTACACAAATGATATGGACCTCCATTCTTCAGGAAGGAGTACGGAGGCAGGAAGTTTAAATGATGGCTCTTGGGTGACATACCTCAGTCATTGCCTGGGTACAGACTCAAGGTCTACTAATTCTGATTCTCTTGATTTAACTACTGGGCTTTCCAGTATTCCTGAAAAAGCATCACTCTGTAAGTGAGAGGATGAAGTACTACTAATACATCACATCTTATCAAATGACTTTAAACTTATCTTACCTTTCTTTTCACCAAGGTTTGCTGTAAATCTTTCTTACTAGGGAGTAGCAGGACTTGTGTCCTTGCTAAAACAAGGAGATTGATTTACTATATTCATATAGATCCAGCAGCTTCCTATGAGTATGCAATTAGAATCCTATAGCTTTTACCCCTGTGCAGCACTTCTGGAGACCTTAAAGACTGGAATATTTTACAGAAGTCCATTTGATAGAAACTTATAAATGTGTGTCTTCTGCATAGAATACCAGCATAACAAATCTTTTAGTATGTACAGTATTCTTATTCTTCAAATAGTCTAATTGATTGTTCATTGGGCTCAGTCAGCCAAAAGTGGAGAGAAACTTTGTACAGACATCATTAGTTTTTCTCCATTTAAAGATTAATCATGAAGAGCTCTGGCTCTTTAATTCTGTAATTTGTATATTTAATGGGCTGCTGCAGAATCTATGACTGTAATTAGCATAGCCTGAAAACTCATTAATACGCAACAACATGATTAATGCAGCATTAATGCAAACATGACTGAAGTTATTTGGGTTATGTAGTAAAAAGATTAAAGCTAAAATGTCCTGTTTGTTTTACCAGTAGTGGGTATTATAGGGAAGTGAGCAAAATAAGAAAAAACAGATATCAAATTAGTCATTTTTGCGTAAAAGAAAGACTCAGTTCTCATCGAGGATTTGGCTTTGCCTGGTATTTGGTTTCCATGAGAGGTGTTACATACTTCCCCCTTTCATTCACTCATCACCATCCATGTTTGTGCTTCAACTTTTTAGTTCGACTTAGCTTTTTGGCAGTTTGAGGTACTAAGAATATATTAAGAAGTTTTTGAATTGTGTCATTCTGAATAAAGCAAGACCTTTTCAAAATATGGAAGATTGGTACCATCTAATTGTAAAAACAATATATTTTTAGCATGTCCTGGTTTTGCTATAATCACAAAAGAAAAAGAGCTACTAACCTGCAATTAGTCACTCCAGCTGCAGTTTGGAAAAAGTCTGAAAATTCTTCTGTGTTAGTGTGTACAAACGTGTGTGCACATGTGTATATGGACAAATATAGATATGATTTTTAAGTATATGTTTTAGGTTTTTACTAAAAATCCTAAAGCAGTTTAACAATTAGCAGTCTTTTTAACTTCTTTTTGTTACTAACTTTTATTACTTTTTATTACTAATTCAGTGTAGCTTTTGGTTAATTTTGAAGATATTATCAAATACATTAAGATAACTGTAAAAGATGGAGCCTGTTCCTGTACCAAAGGCAACAAAAGATGTTAAGCAGATTTGGGAAGAATATTTTTCAGTTTCTTCTCTCAGCAAAATCTGGAAATTTAGAAGTAATAAGATAGTGTGAGGAATTCCTTGTGTTGAGCAGAGGATCTTCTGAGTTCCTTCTCTACTTCCAGTGTTCATTATGTGAAGCTTCTGAATCTAAACAGTCATCTGTTTTGGTGAAGTCTTTTTTTTTTTTTTAAGGTGCATTTTCTTATTAAGAATGCATTTTTTAATGTCTTTTAGCTATTGTAATGACATAGCATGCAGAATTACTCTCACAAAGCCAGTAACAACTAAATATTAATTCAATGGAAGTGTATAGTATCTGAGACTTAACAAAGATAATGTCCATAATATACTGGGGCAACCCATTATTATTATTTATCTTACACATGGGTGGGATTTGATAAATTTATCTGATTCTGTGATTCCACTACTCTTGCTGACCATATGCAGCCTGGAGATACATTTACTTTACATGTGGCTGTTCTTGACACTTTTTGGATGGATTAGTTCACGTGATTGTATATGGATTTTGAACTTTTGAGACTCGTAGTAACTTATGTGTATAGTGGGTCTAGTAACATAGCTGCTGGCTATTTGAGCAGATCTCTGAACATCTAGTTGTAGAGAAAAGTGCTTTAAAGATATTTTAGCTGAGTGCATGAGACAGATCAGTTTTAAGTAGATCACTCTGCTGAACTCTCTCAGCTGCTATTGTGCTATTCAGTTACCTTGCATTCTTCCTTCCAAACTTTTTAAAAGTGAAAAGACATTTTTTGAGTTCTTTGAATGTTTTTGTCTTATGATGGGTTGATTATTATTTTTTAAATCCAAATTATACTAATTTAAATTAGAAAGGTGTTTCACAGGAATAAGAGCCTCTTTTGTTTGGGTGAATCAAGGTTTTTGGTCAAACCCCCACTTATTCTTAACTTTTTATTTTGCAAGAAAAATGCTTAGCATTAGTCAGAAATGAATTTTATTACTGTAGTAATTATAAATTATTAGTATCTATTATGCTAATCAAGCTGTTCTAATTTATTAATTTCTCCCCTCTGACTACCAACTGGCTCTTCTAAACCCAAAATAATCCCATGTGCTTGGAAACTTGCTTTAAGCAAAAATTACAGCCAGCCTCTCAAGAGCATCTTCTTGCCTTTTAAATACGTTTTTTACTGATCTTGCAAGCTACACTGAATTGCAACAGAAGAGTCTGAATTCGGGTGTGAATCTGAGTCTGAATCTGAAATTGTAGCAAGTTCTCAGACTTGCATGAGGGAGGCAAAGTGGTGGTATGAAATTCACTCCATATACATTTTCTGTATGAGACAAAAAGCTGGGTTCAGAATCCTCTGACATTTTAAAGCAATAGTGTATCTTTTTAGCTTTAATATCAACCTGTTACTAAAAGGAACCCTCAAAATGCTGTGCACTGGCAGGGTGGCTGCTGGTACTGTGACTCAGTGTAATGCCTTCAAAATGACTGCATTCGTCACTTATAGCCTCGTGCCTCTACCAACCTGGATGTGTCATCTATGAAACTATGATAAAAATATAGTCACAATCTGCTGTTGCATAATTTGAAGCTATGTAGATCCTTAATCTGCCCTAATACACTTTGGGATACTTTAAAACATTAATAATAGAATTAGTAATTTATTCTACTTGTCCTTTTGTTACCGTGTTCTTCGTTATTTATGCTCACAGTATACAACATTTGCATTATATTTTGTACAATGCCATCATAATTAAAAAAACAATTATAGAAATTGAAGAAATTTATTTATAATTAAAGGAATTCTGACAGCTTCTCCAGTTGCATCGATAATTTGAAATGGAATTAAAAATTTTATTTGAATGACATACATTAATGTTTAATTTGAAGAAGAATTTCCTGTCATTTTTCAACTCAGAAATGATAAAATCTCCTTGTGGACCAACCATTTTTGTCACTTAAGCAATCTTGTTAGGTGAATTCGTCAGTGTTAATTCGAGATTCTGTTGATTAAAAGTATATTCATGCTATGCCCCACAGAGGATCATATTTTTTGTCTAGGGTTTAGTATAGAATCATAGAGTAGAGTAGTAGCCTCAGTAGTGTGGTTGACATATAGTCTCTGTATATAAGAAATTGCACAAGCAATTGTATAGTCACTATTCTATTAATGTTTTGATTTATTTTGGTTTTTGTTAATTCTGTTATATTTGACAATTCTAGTGATCCACAGTGCAAAGTGTGTTTTTCAGGTTCTGTGAAACTTGTGGACATAAGCTGGACATCAGAAATCTCTTCAGATAATATTTTTTCACAGGAACATAATATCATACAATTCCACAAGCTTTGTTCTGCCAGTGAAAATATTATGTGTGGGGCAAAAGTTTATTTAATATATTTAATTAATATATAATATAATTAAATTAAGTATAAATTCAATACTAAATTTAAATTTAATTAATTTTTCTCCATTGCACTCCTAGAAATAATAGAACATTAATATTGAGGTATAAAGGAACTTAGAGCTAGCTTATCTGAACTTCTTATCTCATGAGAAACTCCAAATATAATTGAATCTCAGTAGGCAGAGTCCTTTTCTGAATTATGCAATAAGTGACAAATTAATTTAGAAGAATTTGCTGTACAGGCTATGACTGAAAATGATGTTTCCTGACTCATCAATACTTTCTATAAAGCCATGGCAGATCTACAAGCAGGAATTAAGGGTTTAGGCCTCTTTAGGCCTTAATATCCAATGAAGAAAGATCCTGAATGACGTTTGAAAACTTTGTCATTTAACCAATATTTTCAAACACAACATTACAAAATAATGGTGATTTTGCAGAAACTCAAGTGTTTTGTTTGCATTGGTCTTTCTGGATTAGTTGTGAGGAGGGATTCTCTGGTCTTCCACAATGTACATTCCCATCTTCATAAAATTCCTGGCATTTTTTAAAAAAATAAACTTTGCTCTCCAGTGCTCGGATTAGAGGCCATCAGACTCAGCCTCACCAGCAGATACTGATACCTGGAACCTCAAAGTACAGCAAAAGTGCTTATTTCTGAGTCAGGCAAATCTATGCTTTTCCTTAATTATGGACATGGTTAAGTTCTTTTTACCTGCTGGGTGTAACTTATGTACAACTGGTTTTTGCAGGTCTTTTAATAGCATGAATGATTTTCATTGCTTAGACAGTATGGTCCATGTTTGTGAGCTCATAACGTGAATTGCAAGAGAAAATTTATACGATTAGGAACTGGAGACAAAAGATATTTCTTATGGGTACAGATAATTAACAAGTTTGATCTATTATAAATGCACATCAGAATTTTTAGTTTTTTAAAATATGGCTAGTGTCTACCTGAAATACTTTTGTCACTTATTATTTTCTGCCTGACATAAGGTAGTGAAAGTGTGTGTGCAAAGACTGAATAGTCTGATGGAGTTGGAGACAACCCAATAAAATTATCCTGTTTTGTAAAAAGCATTTTATGAAGAAATGTCACGGAAATGTACACTATAAGTAAATGTTTCTGTTTCTGCCTTGTCATTTGCTTTTTCAAAAAAATCAGTTCAGAAAAGGCTGACAGCATAGACTCAGCCTGCCATATCTGAATTTGCATGTTAGAAAAGTTGGGCCAAATTTGGCATATGGTTTTGTTGTTTTTTTTATTTCATGCTCCAGGAAATAGCTCAAAAGAAAGGCTTTATACCTGTGGGTTATCCAAAATTTGTTTATTCATAATTCTACTTCATGAAACTGGGTATGTCATTTATGAATTGTTCCATTAATGTGCCCTTAGTTACTGAGTTTATGCCACGAACAACCATAGTACAATATTCACAAGCTGTTTAGATAACTTGTTGCTTTGATGTTTTATTTGTGGTAAAAAGTAATGTGGAAAAAATTTTCTTGTCCTTTGAATATTTCATGCACTGAGACAATATGTTATTGTAAGCCAAATGGAGGACTACTGGAAATGTTCTTTTTGCACTTGGATATATGTATTTATAAAAGAATAGATAAAATATGCATATAAATATGTGCGTGCATATATGTATATCTATATTTTAGAACCAAATCTCTGCTATTCATCATAAAAATCCTTCCATGAAGGAACTTAATTCCTATTTTATGAATAGAAACATTAGGGAACAAGTGAAAATCTACATGTAAAACATCAAGTATTAGAATAGCATGCTAATGTTTTAATTAGATTTTTTGAAGAAAGAAGTTATTGAACAGCATAAATCACAACTGTGTGCCTTTATTTACAGATGAGTAAGGGCTCTGAAATCACAGATATTACTCTCAAGGGCTGGATTAGTAAAATTTCTCCTGCAATGACTGGCAGGGGTCTTAGGTGAACAAAACTTGGATTTTGTCTTTTCATTTTACTGCTGTTTTTAGAACAACTTTTTATTTGTAATTACACTGTTAAAATACATAAGAACCTTTTTCTAGCATTAACCATCTGCTTCCTTTTTCAAATCAGGTATAAAACTGAAATTTAGAACCCAGAAACCTGATGGTTTGATTTTTTTCTCTGCATCACCCGGAAATCAAGAGGAATACATTGCACTTCAACTGAGGAATGGACGTCCTTACTTTCTTTTTGATCCGCAGGTACATCAAAAGTTGGCTTCTCTAAAAGCAGCTTGTATTAATATTGTCAGTACTTCTTTGCATACTTATCCTTTCTTAACAGATTATTATTTAATTGGCTCGTGAGGACCCTTAGGTAACTGGACATTCTGGGGAGAGGAACACTGAAACTCTAAAGTTTTGCTTATTTTTGATGTTTGTCACAATTCACAATTTATTTTTGCATGTTATGGGTTGGGGTGTTTTTCCAGTGCCACCAAGCAGCACTGCAGTTTAAAGTAGTAAGATTTAAAAGGTGGGCAGAACCAGTTATTTAATTAGCAAATAAAGATTTTTATGGATTTAGACAATTATTTTTAAGCTGTCCATCCTGAGACTGTCTTTTCCTACTGAAATCAACATGTTGCCATTGATGTGATGAAAGTAGTCTCTCATTTCTAGTAAGAATGACCAAAGCAAAGATACAAATAGTGGTGGAAATATTATCAAATGAATGCCACGAAATTAAAAATAGCATCACATTAATCGCATTCCTGTTTGGATATTTTCTGGTTTTTTTACACCTCAAAATTGGTTCTCAAGGGATAAAAAAAGTGCTACAGACTCAGTTATATGTCATATATATGTGAGAAACTAAGTAATTTTCAGATATTTTATTATACTAACAGAATGTAGCATCAAAGGCATCCATATATGTGCATCCTATTTGTAAGGTTACCGTTGACTCTGTGTTGCTGGAAGGCCCGGTCACTGTATCAGCCCTATCTTCCATCACACTTTAGGGTCTAAGTATGTGATTGGCATTGTGTCTACTGCTCCAGGGGATTGAGTAGAAGGCCTAAATGGCATAAAATGGCATGGATTTAGAAATCTGTTAATTCTTGCTTCCTGAGCTCTACCATAGTCCAGGCACTGGTGCTCCATGAACATGTGGAGGTGTTGGGCAGCAGTGAATCTTCTCCTCAGCTCTGGAGAATCTTTAGAGGACTCGTGGTGCTGCACAGAGGCTAGTTTTTATGTGATCCCTGTGCTAGAAAACATTAATTCTGGCTTCTGTCCCCAAGATACAGATTACTGTTATTACTGTTGCTTTTAAACACAGGCATAAGCTTTTCCCTATTGCAGACTGAATCAGTGTGTACTCCAGTATCGGGGACTATGTTTAACATTGCTGTTAATCACAGAATCATAGAACTGGCTGGGTTGGAAGGGACCATGGCACTGAGTGCCACATCCAGTCTCTTTTTAAGTATCTCCAGGGATGGAGAATCCACTACTTCCCTGGGCAGCCCATTCCAATGCCTGATCACCCTCTCAGTGAAGAAATTCTTTCTAATATCCAACCTAAACCTCCCCTGGCACAACTTAAGACTGTGTCCTCTTGTCTTGCTGAGAGGTGAATGTTGCTCTTCATCCACATTTGAGTAGATACTGGTTCAGTTTTGTCTCTTTTATACTTATACCTTTATTTAAATGAAAAGGAATTTTTATTTCCTTTGCAAGATATTTCTAGGTGTAATTGATTTTGGTGGTGGTGGTTGTTTTAATGGCAGTGGGTATCTTCAAACTAGCATTTTAGTGCTTCAAATGCTATTCCTTCCTAACCCTTCTTGCAGATTTGCTCCTTCTGAAGTAGCTTGATGTCAGGTATGTTGGACTCATTCACTATTTGAATCCTGTTGTTTGGATTCATGGTATTTGGAGGATGGGGAGGAAAGGGAACAGGTGAGGGAGTGACTGGTTTGGGGATTTTCCTTTCTTCTCCCTCTCTTTTTTTCCTGTCTTTTAACTAAAGAATGAAGCTCTTGTCCACACTCAGTCCATGAAGCTTCTCAGTTCAGCAATAATTTTATTACATACTATTTTGAATTCCAACAAATTACTTGTTTACAGATATATCTTTGTTCATCTCTGTGTTTCATTTGAACCAGCTTGAGAAAACTCTGTCCCACACTGATTTTTATGTCCATCACTTCCATATTGTTCACCCATTTTATGAAGTTTGGAATAGCCTATATGACTGGTTCAGGGAGTTTAGAAAAAAAAAATTGTCATTCAAGACATTAAGCAATAGTGTAGGTCTTAACATTTTATTTACTATAGGTATAATTGTAGGTCACTTCACTGTGGCCTACATCAGCAAAAATCTTTGTTTCTTTCTACAATTTTTACCTGTGAAAATTCAGTTATAAATTTTTTTCAGTTTTTTGTATCCTTAATATATTGTGCTACCTTTTCTATGTTTATCTTCCTTTCTATATTTTTACATAGTTTTTTTCTTTCTTCTTTTTGTCATTATTTGCTATTTCTATAACATCAAGTATCATGTTCTGTATCAGCAACTCTTAATCCTTCATTTGTGTATCACAGTTTGCATCAGTCTGCAGATGCTTTAATTACTTCTTATTGACATCTTATGGTTTCTTTACCAGGTTATATGCATTGTTTTCTCTAATTATGGTAGTGGCACGTATGATATGCATTTATGGCTCTACCTCAGTGCTCTTCTCTTAAAATCCACAAAAAACCCTTTTTTTGATGACAAATGTGACTCTTCTGCTTTTTATCTGGAGGAGCTCAGTGTAATATTCTGTGCTTCCTTCCAGCTGGGTCCTGTCACAAGTTAATTTTTTTTTACCTGTAGTCCCTTTCAGGTTTATGATATGTATCTTTGCTTGTGATCAGGAGCATGTTTTCTCTTTGTTGTATCTGGTCTGGGGATAGTCCTTGCCAAGTCATCTTAGTGGGGAGTCATCAGCAGCCTAGCTTCTTGGTGCTTTAATTAGCAATTTCAGATGCTTTGCTTCTGTCCATTTATACTTTCCTCAACTTTACGTACACCATGGCTCTTGTTTTATCATTTCTTCTGTCTCTGTTCTGTGTTGCTTCTCTGCTCTTTTTCCTTCCTTACTGTATAACTGTCGTTCTTTGCAGGTTTCTACTCATGGTCAAGGAAGCATGAGTTTGTTGCTAACATATCTTCCTTGGTCTTGTCTGCATAATCAGATAGTTCAAAGACCTTCCCCCGAATTCAGTGAGCCTGCAAACCTTCAGCTGCCTGTGGACTTTTTTCTCATAATGCCTTTACATCTACTCCTAAATTACACAATCAGCTCTAGCTAAACTTACAGTTATCTTTCAGTGGCTACAGGTCATTTGTTCTATCTTTTCCCCAGGGAAACATTGAATATTTTACACAAAGTGAAATCACTAGCAGTGGAATTTTAAGGCCAATCTGGAGAACCTATTTCCTTTGTGATTAAGACAGTCTGAGGACAGAATATTAGGTTTCTTCTCAGAATATGGAGGTAATAGATTCCAGCTTTTCTATTTTAGAAGATAGTGCATTTACTAAACTTTACACTGAACAGGAGGAAATCCAGATGCTTGTTGCCCGTGGTTCACTCAGAAGCTGAAGTAGTCAGCACAGTCTGAAGGTGAGCTGTTAATCCCCAAAAGAACGAAGATGGAAAATACCTCACTGGCAAAACTTCAGTACTTCTTCACCTTCTCAGTGCTAGGAGTTTAGGCACTAAAAGAGCTTGACAGGGAGAAGTGTAGTTACATTCAGACTTTGCACCTACACCTAAACATCAGCCTGAAGAACCATAGAGATTCATATTTCCTTAGTTATTACTGAGTTAATACAGTTACTACTGAAAGTAAAGACTTACTGTATAGCTTAGCAAACTAATCAAGACTTGGTTCCTGTGTGTGGTTTCCAAAAAGCATAACAAGACAGCAGGATATTTGAATGTGACCCCAGAGTCACTTGAGTAGTCTTAGATAAAATATTTTACAGAGGCCTCCAATGCAGTGCATGCTGAAACCAGAACACTGTCTTTCCCTCTCTTGCCCCCCCTGAAATTAGGCACAGGTTAGCACATATGGTTGTGTGGTCCCAGATTGAACTGGTTACAAATAAATGTGGTTTCTGATGTATAAAACAATTAATGCTCTAGACTGTTGCCAAGCTTTATGTGAAGAACCACTTATTCAGGCACCTGATCTTCAGAATGCAGCATCGTATGTAACAATTTTAACGCTAACTAAGTATACTTTGATGAGACAGCATTTAATAAAATGCTCATTAATTTAATCATTAGCAAGGGTATGCTAAGAAGTAAGCCAGTTTCTTATGTCACGCCCAATTAGCATCCCATGCTAGTAATCCCATTAGTATTGTTGAATTCACTAATGGAAAAACTAATGGGCATGCTACCAGGGCACATTAATTGGGCATGACACCAGTTCTGGTTTTAATTATTAAACTACGATAATGAAATGTGTGTTTGTAAAATATTAAAATGTTGAAATAAGGGAGAAGACAATAAAAAATAGTGTGTGGAAAAGTGCACATTAGTATGTGAGTAAGCTTTGTATTGTTATGGGACAGACTGCTGTACAGTCTGCCTCAGTACTGTTGGCTGAATGGAGTAGGAAACAGGCTGTAAATGTTCAAGGGAAATGTTTTTTTTTTTCTGTAATTGTGTACATTTGTACACATTGTATATATTTTCATATAGTAACAGTCCCCAACTCAAAATGTACTGTAAAATGTATACAGTGTTTATAAATCTACATGCTGACAACAGATTTCTAATACATGCACATCACTGAAGGCAGAATTATGAATTTTAACAAGGAGTTTTTATTGTTAGTCACAACAAGGGATTGTTTTTATTGATGAGTTTTCTTTATAAGCATAACTTTAGCATCCTTGAGCCTAAAGAGTACTAGAAGATCTGGAAGAAAGATTTCTGAGCTGTCTGGTTTGCTACTTTAAAATAAGAAGTCAGTGCCCCAAGTTCTGAGGAGCCTTATATTTTTCTTTTGTCTTTTTTGGTAACTGTTGTTTGAAGCTTGTCTTAATCTATAATGTAACTGCAGATGTCATGATACTTTAATACTACATAGTGCCTATGCAAAGAAATATTTTTCCGTGCAGTAGTTGCCTGCTACATAGTGTACTTCTGGTTTATGAATTCAGCAGAATAACTTCGAGTTCCCAGATGGTTCAAATAAAGTGTAAAGTCCTCAGACATAATCACAGGAATTATTTAAAACTTAGAAGACTATTTGGATGAAAATCCTAGAAAAAAAATCTTGAAATACATAAATTTTATTTTTATGGCATCATTACAGTAATTTATGTGTTATTTTTTTTGGTTGCTTACAGTCTTGAGCTTTGCTTTGGCAACTGCATCTTTTATATTCCTCTTAATCAGCAATTCAGCAAAGAGTTCTCTGCATTTTTTCATGGATATCTCTAAATCCACCCCTTTACATAATTCGATTTTTTTTGTTTTACTAAAATAAGGTAAAAATTCTATTTAATTTTTAAAACATCATTACAAGCATCCCTGACACTGGAAAACCATCTTCAATAACTACCTTCAATTTTTTTTCCCCCAAATCTCTCACCTTCGTAGATCTCTTTTCCTTCATAGATGTATTATACTCTCTGACATTAAAAATCAAGTCCTTTTTGTAGCAGGTTAACAGGGACAGAACATGCATCTTGAGACTGTCCTACAAATACAGACTCCTTTTTGAGTCCCTTCCTGTAAACAGATGCTTCATTCAACAATCCTGACATGCAGTTGCTTTCTGCGGGTGGTGCACTGAATCATAAACATCAGTCTTTGCAACCACAGAAATCCATGAAGTAGGTAAAAAGAGACTTCATTAAAAAAATTTAAAAAATCTAAGTGTCATGACCCTCAGTAATTTGTGGCTCATCCTCATCTTTATCAGAGGAACTACACAGCATTTTTCTGTTTTTAATAGAAACTGAACTCAATCCTTGATCCCTCATTTATTATTTCAGGAGGTTAATTTAGTGGGGAAATCAGTCCTAAACATCATTCAGTATTCTAAAAGATGTTAAGCAGAAGACTTTGTCTTTATTTTTAGATGTTACATACCACAGATTGTTATAAAGAGTAAGGTCTAATTCTAAATCTTACCTTCATAATATTCTAAATCAGATTCTTCTATTAATAAAAAGGGATCTGCAGTAGCAGTCACTCCAGCTAATGATGATGGAAAAGAGTACAATGATAACAGTTGGCACCAAATAGTTGCTACAAGAATTCAAGCACTGGGAAACATCACAGTAGATGGGCAGTACACAGGTAAACAATCTAGTTCTTTTTTGTTTAAATAGTAGTGGGGGTGTTGGTCACTTGCTTACTTTTCCACTGCCTGTCTTCATCCATGCAGTAAAAGAACTAACTCAATTTCTGACAAAATCACTGCTGTTCTGTCCGTGCTTATGATCTACCTGTCCACTGTGAATCTTGGAGGGGGGAGTTTATCTTTTTGTGCTTGCGACTCTATGTATGTATTAACATTCTTTTGTAAAATAGAGCTGTAAATATTTCCAGGAGCTAAATGGGAAAGTATTAGGATATTCTGTAACATTAGTTTCCTTTCTCAAATGTCAATATTCTTTTATTGAGTTGAAAATCTGTTGAAAGCATTGACCACAAGAATAATGACCTGTTTTGTTCAGGTTCTTCCTTAGCAACTAGTGGCAGCACCATTATTGGAGAGAATACAGGAGTTTTTGTTGGAGGACTTCCACAGGGTTACACTATTGTAAGAAAGGATGTAGGTGAGTATGATTATGATCTAAGGATTCCTATACAGCGGCACTGACTTAACTGCTGTCCCAAGTGCTTTAGGCTGTATTGATATTGTGTCAGAAACATGAGGATAGTACTAAACTTGCATAATAATTTATATAATTGTTTTAATTAAAAATAAGTCGGTACAGTCTCTTGAATTTAACTTTTTAGAATAGATTGAAATCTCTATATAGCTGATTTCATCAGCAGTAAAGCAGTGTTTGAAGTCTGTCTGCATTTAAAAAAAACAACATTTTATACACAGAACTGGTATGCATGTTAAACTTACTGGTATGTTTTACATTCTAAATTCCCAAATTATTTTCCAAAATACATGTACACATTGTTTTTATTAGCTTAAGCACAGGGTTATGCATCCCACCTAGATGCAATGTGCTGGCCTTTTTGGTGTGAGTTGGGATCCTTCAGGGATTATTGCATTGAACTCAAGGGTGTATGAATGTATCTGCATTCTACAGCTATATTGAAGTTGAGCTGGATTTTAACTGGTTTCCAGAGGAATCAACAAGCATGTCTTCATATATAAACTCGATATATATACCAAGTGTATATTCTACCAGCAGATAATAGAGTTCACTGAATACAAGGCCAGTATACAAGGAGATGTTCTCAATGGATTCATAGCCAGGCTTTTGTTGTTTTCATATTAACCTGACAACCAAATTGTTGGATGTGAAATCTCATAGATGCCTTGATGTGAGGTACACTAGAGTACAACTTCCTCTATTCTTCTTTGTGTCACTTTATTAAAACCAGAAATGTATGCACATGTGCTTCTAAAACTTTGGTTTATAAAGTAATTCAGGATGCCTTCCCTAAAAAACCTCAGCTAAATAATCAAAATGACAGTGACTACAGATACCATTCCAAAGAAGGCCATGTCTAAAAATTTGTTTATATTTTTGTCTTTAGTAAGAAAAAGCAATAGCAAAAAAATGAATTGCTATTTTTCCATCCAAACAAGGAAAGAAAAACTTCATGATGAAGCTTCTAAACATGTTTTTATCCATGTTGGCTCTAGCAGCACTTTCTTCCTATTCAGCAAATGCATTCCTTTCTTCACAATTATTGTTCTGTTTAAAGGAGGCAACCTGTAAACTTTACTTGGAATCTTCATGGAGTACATTTAGACTGTTGATTAGAATGAACTTGTATGCAAAATCTCAAAAAGTTTAATATTTTCCAGCTACACAGCAGTAGCTGCTGTCTTCAGTGACTAGACCCATTTGTAAATCTGGATTTAGCTTGGAGAACAGCTTTATGAAGGAGTTGATGGTTGGTTGTAATTGCACACATGGACATATATGATAGGGTGAATGTGTATAAAACATAAATTAATCCCTCTGTTTAGTTGCAGGTGGTTGGATTAAAACATTAACTTTCCTGTTTTTGCAGGGATGAAGATGGTGGTCCAGAAAGGATTTGTAGGATGTCTCAGTGACATATTTTTGAAAAAAGCACATACTCCCTATGAAAACTGGGAATCTTTGAACTGGCAGGATGCTGAAGACCAAAACAATGTCTGTAGTATTTGGGAAGGATGCCCCGTTGTCCTCTCAGAAGGAGCACATTTTCTTGGCAAAGGTACTTAGCTGTACTAAGGCACTAGTCAAGTATGTTCTTGATATATAAAAGGTGATCATGTAAAAAACATAGCAGTGATCTGATTTTCAAAACAGTTTTACTTGTATAGGATTATTTTTAAATGGTTTAAAATTTGGGTTCTGGAAAACTAGAAAACTATTAGAAAAACTAGTTTTCTAGAAAACTACTGCATAAAAGAGGAATTGCATTCACAGATAGGTGTTTATGCAGATTTAGGGTCCATGTAAAACATGACGTTTTACTTTTGAAGAGACACAGATGCCTCTACTGTATCAAAAATATTCCAGGATGCAAAAGTTAGGGCATGGAAACAGTTCAGTTTGTTGCAATATGTTACGGATAACTTTCCCTTACAAAGCTGAGTGCTAAAATTATAAACCTTAATCTTGAAAACTCTTGAGTTCTTCATGTCCAAGTAGAAAGTAGCACCTAGGTATTTGCTTTTGTTTTCTTGAAGCCATTTATTTATGTGTTTGTTTTAACTTGTGCATGTCTTCACTTTCTTTCAAGGGTTCCTGGAACTGCATTCAGGTGTTTTCAGTGGTGGACTGGAATTTGAGATCTCATTCAAGTTTAGCACAGATCAACTGAATGGATTGCTTTTGTTTGCTTACAATAAAGATGGCCCAGATTATCTCGCAGTAAGTTCAGAAACACAAGTGTATTCAGATATGAACTGTGAATTTTGTCTACTAAGGTATGTTCAGCCCATGTGAGTTTTCCATTTTACTTGTTTTGAAATGCTGTACACAGCAAAGTATAAGGGGAGCAAAAAGACTCCACCAATTGCTCAGAATAAATTACCTGTTATTTATATCATAAAGAGAGAGATCATTATATGAAAAGCAGAATTGTTCTCTTTTCTGGGAAGGCATTTTGTTCCTGGGAAAGTGGAGTTACTAATTTTTTCCAGTTCCCATACTGGATCAAAATCAAATAACTGGTAAATCAAAAGGTCATGATATAAATTGGCTGATATCCTAATAAAGCTTGCTCTTTAAGGTATATGTATTTTTTATAATTAATAAGTTTCTTCATTTTGATTTGAAAAACAGAGACAAATTAGTTGTTTAGCTTAATCCCACCACACCCCTATCACTGTTTTCCCAACACTGTAGAGGAAGCTGCACTAATCCTCTGTTATGCAAATTTGTGAGATAACATCAATGAACTGTTTTTTGGTGTTGGTTAAATAGGACTGTTTTATGCTCTGAAGTACTTGTGTTTCCACCTTTTCCAGGATTTTGTTTAAGGTTTATTGTGTTGCAGTTTATCAGATGTTTTTTGTTAGTTACATAGGTCTGGATTTTCATACAGTTCTTCCACCAAGGATATTGAATGTAATGAGACTGTAGCCACTAGTGCTTAATTGGTCAACTATACTTACTACCTGCACCAACTAGTATGTATTATCCTAAAAGTAATATATCTTTTTGGTTAGTCCAAGAATCAACCATTTATATCTATGGATTTTTGAGGGTACTGCTACTCTTTATGATTTAATCTGCTCTTTCTGCATTTGTATTGAATTTTATTTATTCATTTATTTAGTGTGATGCAGCTATTTTGTTAATGGCTGTCATGTCACAGCCTGTTTATTGCATAGCATTTTATCCAATGTGCCTTTTCTTTTAAACTTCTGACCTAAAATATATGAATATATTTTTTTCCTTTTCAGGTCAACTCTAATAACTTACTTGGCATTTACTTTTTATGTTACTGATTTTACTGGCAATTTTTTTTTTCCTGCTAAACATCTGCTAGACCTGATTGCTTCCTTTTTTTTCAAGCAGCCTCAGTTGAAAAATTGAGGTATAACAAGTCTTGCTGATTACATGTTACTACTTGAGTTTTGCCCTCAAGTAATGACCAATACCAATGGGCTAATATCATAAGGTAGTATACACACTCTACTGTCCCACCTTTAAAAGATAGGTGTTACACATAGGTGTAATTCACCATATAGGGGCACTATTTACGTGAGTGGTATTCACAGGGAAAAATGTGGGGCTTGAATTCTTCTGCTGATTCTTGTGGTATATGATTCTCCTTTTTTTTCTATTACACTGTGAAAGAGTAATATATGAGAAGTTAACAACTATGGGCAAATTGTTCCTGGCTATACAGGAAAGAATGGACTTAGCAAATTGAAAGTGCAGTCAAAAGCACAAAGTAGTTAGACAAAACACTTTTCTACTCAGGCTTCCAGATTATGGCAGTTTTATATTTATATTATTTTTAGCACTGAAAGCTGTAATTAGATAATTTTTTTAGCATTTGTCCTAAGTTGAGTAAAATTGTTTTTCCCTCACTTTATTCCTGACCTCAACATCTCTGTAGCCTTAGGATCAATAATTTCAGAGAGGATGAGTGTAGGCACGTTTTTCCACCCCTCGCAGCTTTGTGTTCTACATATACATAACGATGACAGAAATTTTTCCGTACACTTGAGCTCACAAAAAAACAGGTTGATAGAAAGCGAAAATAAGGTGTGTAGTACGTTGCACATGAGCTACGATGACTTTGTTAGGAGCTTTGGTCAGGAGACACTTGCCACTGCAAAACAGATTAGAAGCTATATACTTACCCTGAGTGCCAGTGTAAGATGGTCTTCCCTGACCCTTCCGTTTTCATAGGTCACAGCTCTCTTATTAACTTTATTGTTTTGGAATGGCTAAACTAGACACATGACTGGCCTGCTACCAAACAGCCAAAGACTCTGTCTTCCATTCAAAACAAAATTATGTCCTAGGAAGGTGTTCTGGGTAAGGGTCACTTCTTCCATGCCCTGAGAATTAACTCAAGCTAGAGAGGTCAATCTGATTCTCGTTGGATCCTGGCATAATAAATATGAGCAAACAGTGACCAGATAAACTAGTATGAATCCCTAGTTCTCTGTCTGGCATGGGTTTCCTCCTGAGTTTGTGATTGAAAGAAGGTCCTGTGATTGCTGGTAGAGTTTGCATTACTGATTTTGGTGATGACTACTTCAGCAGCCGTGAAAGCCTAAGCACAGCCAGTCTTATCTGTGACAGTAGCATCAGCTCCCAAGACATTGGAGAAGTTGAAGCTTCTGTTGAATTCAGTAGCTGATTTGCTTATGGAAAGCTAGAGAAGAATTAAAAAAAGTAGTTCTGCCTGCAGGAACTTTTGAAAAAATTGCACTTACATAGCTGCAGAAAGTGAAATAACCAGTGTCCAAGATGACAACATTACCTGTGATAGAGCTAAGGGGGGAAAAGAGGTGGCATAACTGTTTTGGGGTCTCAAAGTCAAATATTTTAATTAGCAAAGAAGTGACTGATACTCATGTGGGACCTGTGAAGGTGATATTCCTGTTGGTCACCAGTGTTTTCTTTCTGGTGCGAGGAAGAGATTACTATTCTTTCTCTATAAAAGTATAACTAATTATGAGGAAGCTATTGGGGGGACTGTGTTTGGGCATCTGCCCTCTGGCTGGCCAGTCTGAACTATATTTTTGGTTTAAAGTGATATTTTTCATGGAAAGACTGCCAATGAAAAAAATTTTTAAAGTGATCCCTGAATTTTATGCAAAGCAAACAATTTATCTGAACCTATACTCACTACTAGAGAGAATACTAGATCTATGTAGACTTTTTTTTAATCTTCACTATGCTGAACAGTTCAAAGTGAATGGTGGTCCTCTAGCTGCAGTTGGGCATTCTAAATGTCTTTCCAGGTCAACACAAGAAGTGCAAGAATCCTTCACTGCCTGCTTTAAGATAATGCCAAATGGGTGAATTGGAAGAAGGATGTACTGAGTAGTGACCCAATGTCACTCTCTTCTTCCAGCTTCATCAGACTTGCTGGCATACTGCTGTAGGCAGGCAGCTGGAATGCTTTCTCCCCACCAGCACAGTGTGCTCCATGTTAATTCTCATGAGTGAGGAAAGCCAGCAACTTGCCCGATGGATTGCTTTTTCAAGCTATACACATCAGCTCTGATGCCGCAAAGTGTCATTCACTTGTATTGCACAGTCCTTTGCTATGAAGGGCTACGAGCTCATGGACACCAGAACAGTTGTGGTATTAAAGAAACAAATAAACAAACCCCCCCCATGTCTCATGATCAAACAGTCAGTGTGCACGCTGGAATAGGACCTCTATTGCCCATGACATCTCAAGGATGGAGTTCTTTCTTCAGTGGGGGTCTCTGTTAAGGAAATACATTCCACTTACAAATATTGCAATATTAACATTGCCAGTAACATTAGTATGTCATTTTGCCAATATCGATGATAAGCATTTATATTAAATCTGTAGTTTTTACTTAATGAGATTTTGGTATGGAAACTGTAATACCTTTTTGGGAACATACCCATATTTTTCAACCACGAGCTCATTACCTAAGAGTTAAGGACTCTCTAGCTGGCAATTTACAGACTCAGCCCGCTTGCATTCTATTCAGTTAGGTAAAGAATCTGGCAGTAAAGCATTTGGAAACTTCTGCAGTGAAAAGTTGAGTAAAATTTATTTCTATTAGAGAATTAGAACATTAATCTCAAAAAGTGCATACAAAAACAATTATTTTCTTACAAGATTTAGAAGAATAAGAATGAAATACAGAATCAATGTATGCTGGAAAATTTTGAAATTGAGTTCACCAGCAAACTAAAAAGACCTTTAAAAGACCTTAATCAAGTCTGACATTTCATTTCCTTATTATCTTGTTACATTCTTGTAAAAAATGAATTGATATATAAAATACTGTTTTTTCATACTCAGAAAAAAAAAAGAAAAAAGGCAAAACAGTCCTAGTCCATTGTCTTTTCTTTTTACTTAGTTACATTAGTGCCAAAGTCAGTTGTCAAAAAATCAGAATATATTTTCCTACATTCTGAATTAACTGTTACACTGTGTCTAGCATGTTTCGTGAAAACAAATTTGTTGTAATTTCTGCTGTCCTGAAGATAAAATGTCTTGTTCGTTGATCTTCTTAATTGATTGCCTTGATTATTTTTTAGAAATAACTGTCTGCTGTTGCTGTGTATGTGATGACTCTTTAATATTTTTTTTTCCTGTTTTAAAATATATAGATTGAACTGAAAAGTGGAATATTAAACATCTTCTTAAAAGCTGGCATTGTCTTTACACAACTGGATCTCTGGTTAGGACTCTCTTATTGTGATGGAAAGTGGAATGAAGTCACTGTGAATAAGGAGGGGTCTGTAGTTTCAGCAAGTATGAATGAGCTGAGAGAGCAGACTCTTGAGCCCCGCATTAAGCAGCTGCAAGTGAATTCACCCATCTACATAGGAGGAATCCCACCTGAGATTCAGAGTTTTTATAAAGAACTGGGGTTAGAACAAGGTAAGGTGACACCAGGAAGAACATATGTTTTTCAAAAAGTGGAGTCATGCACATGGTGGATATTCTGCTTCTGGTTGTGTAAAATTTAGGAATATGTAACATGAATTTTTTCCTCCCACCCATTGTTGCTTTAACTATGAGCAATCCCTACACATGTATCTTTACTTAGTCCTCACCCTTTTGTAATGCTATGAGAATTATTCTTCCAATTCACTGAGATCTGAAGCAATCCAATTTATAGTGGCAAATGGTAGTCTGAGATGCCCAGCCAGAAGATCTCAAGGCTTACTCAGGGAAAGCCATTTCATATAAATTTGTTTCACTTGATCAACTTGAGTCACTGCATATCTAGAATGCAGACAGTGGAAGACAGTAAACATAGCCTAAGTTACTGTAGTGAGGCAGAATGCTACCACATTGAAGAATTTTTTTAGGGTTTTAGTGATTTTTAGGCAATGCTGATTCTGGTCTGAAAAATTGAGTATAAACCCCTGAATTTGGATTTTGGCTGTTTTACCATGATGTTTTCCGTGTTATTGGGAGGAGGGGAGATGGTCATGTTTTGACAGCAACCATACTGTTCTGGAACAGGTCAAATTTCTAGGGAAAAGAGAGAAGCATTAAGTACAGCTTGATACCAGTGGCCTAAACCAAAGGATCTTCTGTATGAAATGTAGTCAGAAAGTATCTATTAAGCTAACGCAGTTCATGGGTTAGGTGTGTTTTTTCATCACTCCAGAAGCTATTAATTAGTCAGAGTGTATTTTTCAGATACTGTGGACAAATAAGTAGCAGTCAGTAAGTGATTATTATGGAAACTAGTAAGTGGCTCTGGATGCCTGAGCTCACCTTTGAATGCATACATTCAAGTGAGGTCTGCAGAGCTGCATTGAAGCTTTGGCATTTCACAGCTGTAAAACTTCCACGCATTAGCATTTAAAGACAGATCAAAAAAATTGTTTTAAGTAGTTTTCCAGCCATAGATATCATCTATATTATAATCTTCCCCCAGGTTCTGTGTGAATAATGTTTATGGTGCAAAAGTGCTAGCCAGTTGTATGCTGTCAGTTGCTTTGTAGCATATGGTACACCCTCATGAGTGGATGCATTCACAGCTCCTGCAGCAAAGAGATTTGTGGACAAAGAATCTAGGGCAAAATAACATCTAAAGTGAATGTCTGAAGTGCATATTGAGGCACATCAATAAACATTAATTTTTCACTGAGCCTTCTCAGCATGCCATAAAATAAGATGGTGGCTGTGAATTGATATTCAGAGCATCTGAAGATAAAACATTATTTTCTCTTCCTAAATGTAGATTAGACATTACAGCTTTGAAACATACTTTTAATTAGGACTACATTGATGTAATATGGAGACTTTTCCAATCTTTTAAATATTTACAAAAGATTTCTTCCATTAATGACTGACTGCTTGGTACTTAATTTTGAATACAGGAATATTGTTTTGCTCACAGCAAATAAGGGATAAATACCCTCCTCCCAATCCACCTCGATGTCAATTACAACCTTATTTTATGAAATTTCAGATAGACTCTGTGGGCCTTAACACATGCCTTCCTGAGGGGTCAAGAGAGAGGGGAGGTGGCAGGAATGTTTATGACAATTTTTACTGTCATTGCATATTCTGCAGCTACCTGAGAGTGAAAAAAGATTTGGCTGAAGTCAGTCAGAAAGAGTCAAACGGTGATAAATACAGTTAAAAATATACAAAAAATAATGTATTAAAATAATTTATACACTGTGTCTTATCACAAATTAAATAAGTGCACATTTCATCTAATGATTAAGATGCTTGTGCAGAGTGGGCCTAATTCCTCTCCCACGAACTGTCTAAGAAACTGAGCAGATAGCTGTGGAGTAGGAGTTGACCTTAAATTAGGATGTAATAATTTTAAGGAGCAATTTGTCTAAATTCCTAGTATTATGGAGTGAAAGTGTTTTAGAGGATCATTCAAAATGGATGTCTACCTTCAGTGCCCTTTTCTTTTTGCATGAACTACATATGAATATTAGATTCTCAGATCAGGTGTCTAAGAACAAATAGTGCTCTAACCTGTAATCTTGCTGTAATAAGGGAAATAAAAATACATAAGATATAAATATGATGTTTTTACAAAGCTAAAAAAGAGCACTGAACTGTGAGAGGATGGTTTTTAATTTATCAATTTAATTCTTCAACGAACTGAGTTTTCAGTTTTTTACTGTTTATTTGGTTTTATGTTAAAAATCAGTCACTGTACTATGCTTAAACCTGAGAGCTATTTTGGATCAGTTTATTAATGTCTTCATAAATTAACTCATAGAACTATATAGAAATTAGAGCAACCACATCCTGAAATTTTTAAGTGGTGCTTTTATTGCAAGTAACTAATTCAACGTATTTGTAATGTTGGTAGGGATGTTAAAAAACACAAACAGAAATGCATATACACATGCATAGAAATAAATACAAAATGAAATCACTTAAATTTTTCTCATAAACAAGCAGTCTGGGCTTATGTTTCTAAAGTCTGTTTGTAAGTAGCGTAGAGGTTAAATTCCCATTAGAATAGACTTTTATACTGCCTTAATCTCCTGGATTGAATTATATTTTTATTCAATGTGTTCTTTTAAGTATGAGGAAGACTGTATACTAACAAAATATTAGCAAGCAGCAGATAGCTGATTTGCAAATTCAGAATCACTTTTACAATAACTATTTTGAACAGAGAAATGCCAGAAGAGAAAACAGAGAACTATTTCCTCATGGGATGGAATTGATAACAATGAAAGTGTAGTTCAGTAAGACAGGAACTCAGCACTAGGTTGCCAGGAATTTTTACCAGCTTAGTATCTTGAAAGGTGGAACTGAATGTCATGGTGGATGTTAACATATTCGCATTACAGTCTTCTATGCTGAAAATATAAAATTGAAAGGCACAAAAGTGATTCTTAATTAATGACTGAAGCTCTTTATGTGATACTAATCCCTTACTGTTTGCTAGGTTTCGGTGGTTGCATGAAGGATGTTAAATTTACACGAGGTGCTGTCGTTAATTTGGCATCTGTGTCCAGCAGTGCTGTCAGAGTCAATCTGGATGGATGCCTATCAACTGACAGTGCTGTTAACTGCAGGGGAAATGACTCCATCCTCGTATACCGAGGAAAAGAGCAGAGTGTTTATGAGACTGGTCTGCAGCCATTTACAGGTAACACAGAGGTTCCTTAAATTAAATATATCATTTTTGTATGATTCTGGATTAATGTATTACCATGTTCAGTGTGTGCATTTTTTTTTCTCCTCTATCCTTCTGTTGAAGAATACCTTTATAGGGTGGTTGCCTCAAGTGAAGGAGGATCAGTGTCTAGTGTATGGACCCGTGTTCGTACAAGAGAATCAGGTAAACATAATTTTAAGCCTTATTTATTCTCATTTTTCATTAGCTATCTAATGTCGGGTAGGAAAAAAAATCCCACCACATCACTTCTGTGTAGTGTAAGTCACATATTGTTTCTGAAGGAGCAAAACTGCTTAATGCTTTGAATAGGCACCAAATTCAGCTACAAAGCATTCAGGCAAGTGTTTTTCACGCATAATTGAAGGTCTTTTCTAAATATATGTGAGGTTATGTAATTGTGTGAGAGCAAGGAATGTGAGGGGATTGAATTACATTAACTAAGAACAGACAGGCATGTAGATGTGTTCCTACTCACACATCTAAATTCGCCCTACCTGTGTCTACTCTGGTAAGTAAAACTATTTTTCTGCGTATCGTGTAGCGCTACAAAATCAAGCCTAAAGAGAGGAGAGATAATGGGATAGCAGGCACAAGCTGTGGAAGGTAGGAGGCAGTGTAATGAAGGAAAACAATCTTATGAAAGTTTTTCTTTACTTGCACATGAGTATGCTGCTCAGTGCTGCTGTGTGACGATTCTTTTCAAAAGTAGCCCACAGATTGTGAGTAAATATATGGTAATACTTAACAGAAAAGAAGTTTGTGGCTTGTAGAGAGGGTTTCAAAGCAGCAACATCAAGCCTGCTGAGTAAAGATCAAATTTTTTGTATGTTTTATTGAAGAAAATCTGAAAGACTTTTTTTTTTTTTCCCTGTTCAACACTTTTTGCAACCTTTATTGATTCAGCAAGGTTTTGAAGATTTACAGTTCTGCATGTCTTATTTAACCAACTTCTTCTTCTGTAAATTGAAGCCTAATTGCATTCCATTAGTGCAGATAACTCTTTTGATGCAAGATGTTCAATGTATGTTCTTAATTATAAGGTGCCTGCATAAATGTTGGACTTATAAATGCATTCTACAACTTACTGTTGTTATTTTTGGTACTACCCAGAAGAGGAAAAATACATGCATATTTTCGTATCAATTGTCTGATGACTGTAGCTGACCACAGCACTGAGCAGGTACATAGTCCCCAGGGTTGGAGAATAATTGCACTATTTAATTATTTTTGAGTTGGTTTTGTTATGTCCCCTATGAGAAGACCATCTGCTATACAGTACCTTACTTCACCCTGTGATACACTTCAGAACTAATAGAATCAATATATTGCAGTAGAAACTAAAGCTTTCCTAGATCATCATGTTCTTTCTTTACACAAGTATCACAACTTTGAGGTACTTCTATGCTTTACATTCTAGTACCCTTATAAAAAATAAGGCTGCATCAATATTTAGTGAAGCTAAACAATAAAATAATGAAAAAGTGTTTATCTGATAATGAAAAAAAGTGAATGATCATCAGCAGGGCTAGGGAGTCCACATGAATTTACAGCAAACTCATAATCCATCATCATGCTGTAGTGTTCCTTGGGCCTTTTCTCTGCATCCCTTCTGCAGTCATCTGTGATGAAGCTGTTACTGGCCAGACCTTTAGTTAGTATAGTGATATCTAACAAATAGTTAAAGATTATGGGAAATGGCTGGTTGTATTTATTTGTAAGTAGATGCATATATGAGCTTGGCTTTCCATTTCTTTTAGACATTTTTTTTTCTTTTTATAATATGGAAGCAAAGGATTTTTTAAAAAAGGCCTTACAAATCTCTGCCTTTTCCTGAGACAGTTGTATGGTATTATGAAATTCCGAAAATAAATGGAGGTTAAATTTTTTAAAGTACTATTGTAAATGAGAATGCATATTTTAAGAAATGCTTAATAAATGCAGCATTCTGTAGCTTGGATACCCAACAGAGAAATATCAAACCCTTCTCTGTTGCAATACTATTGTCCTTCATCTAGTTGTATAATTATAATGCCTGGACTTGTTAGCTACATACAGTCCACCTCCTCTCTTTGTGACTGATGCTTAAATATGTTTGATACATTAAATATTTTTGGAAAATCGCAACAAGACAAGAAGGCATGTTATGTAGATGGATTTTTGATGGTTTTGAAATATAGCTTAAACTGAATAGCTCAAGATGTGCAGTCATATTAAATCAATGCTGAAAAGTTACAACTCTAATAAATTGTATTTATGCTAATGGTTGAGTCTGATTTACTGCAGCCATTAAAAGTGAAGAATAGGGGCAATAGTCTCCTTAGATCTGCCATTTTCTCTATTTTCTATTTTATCCTTCTACAGTTCCACAAAATGTGCCAACTCCCTCAAGAGTTCACAGTATAAATGGTTACAGCATTGAGGTCACCTGGGACAAACCTGCTGGGGTCATAGGTGTAATTGAGAAATACATTTTGAAAGCATATGAAGAGGATGGTCCCAATGTACCCATCACTAGTGCTGAGCTTGCTGACACTACTATGCACACAGGTAAATGTTGTTAAGTACCATTTTTGAGGCACATCTAAGAGCAGAGAATGCTTCTATCTCCCTTTCTTCAGCTATAAAATATTATGTGTCTATTTTTATGTATACACAGCATATATAATGTTTGGAATTGTAGTTTTTGGTGTCAGAATCAACATACATAGTGATGTACTTAGTTCAAAAACAGTAGAAATTAAGGTACGGTTCAAATACTAAAAAGCAGTTTTATTTGACCTATTCCTTCCCAACCTAGTGATGCTATGGAGGATAATGCTTCTTGGTTTATTTGTTTGGTTTTTACTTAGTATATCTAATTTTTTTTCCTTTCCAGCTGTTACATCCAGTTCACCTGAAAGTAGCCTACATATGGTTCCCATAAAATACTGTTTGACTTGATGTACGAAGGCACTTTTGATATACTTGCCTAATGTTGATCATATACAAATAAATATATATAAATCTAACTGATTTAACTCAGAACTGTGATGCATTTGTGTTAATCTGATACTTTGCTTTATGTCACTGGAATGTGGAGGTGGGTTATTAAGGAATACAAGAATCTGGGACCTCTGGGGATTACAGGATTTGGTCACGATTGAACTATGGACAGGAGAGCTGGACTCTCTGCTACATAGCGAACAGTTGGCAGCCTCTTTTCCTATCAGAATAGCATGAATTGGGCTTTCTGCTCTTGACAGGGATCTTTTGCTGGCTACCACAAAGTTGCCCAGGAAAGGAGCACATTGCAGAGAACAGTCTCAATTATGTTATGTGATGTGTAAATGGGGCAATAGTATGAAAGGTCTTACATTGTAACAAACTGTGACCAATAGATTTGTTTATATACTCTCTAGAATTATTTATATACTCTTGTCCTGGTTTGGGACAGGATAAAGGGCCAGTGTTAAACCGTGACAACTCTCTAGAATTATTTATATCATTCATAAGAGTTTAAAAAGGGGTATAGACATTCTGCTCTAAGCTGAGCAGGTTTGGCTCAGCTTTGGACAATGTAAACAATCTTAGAAAGTTCCTCTGGCTCTCAGACAGTATGTTATTGCTGCTTTCCAGAAGCCTGAGTAATATGTGCTATATGTATTGCATTGTTTCTCTGGCATAATGTATGTATTTTTTTTTAAAAAACAAACATGCACATATTTTATTTTCTTCAGTTTGAAATCTCTTGACTGATTGTTAGTAATGTGCCTATGACACCCAGACTGCACAGGCTTTTTATACTTACTGTGATTTCTTTGATGAGCTTGTGGATTGAATACTCTTGATTGATCTATGCTGTGAAACATTACAAATTATGTTACTAGAAATTAAAGACCATATTGGCAACGTATACTTTGTTCACAGCTGATGGTCAGAACAAAAATTTCATTTAAATTTGTTGCCATTGTGCCATGATTATGTGTCATACAGGTTGGTTTGCAGACAAGTGTACGCCAGACCAGACAGGTAAGAGGTTATCTACATGCAGCTTTCAAGAAGCAAATGAATAGGACACTCCTTTATATTAAATAGGGTTACTAAAGGGATCCCAGTTATTTTATAGCAGATATCTGTTGAATACTGCAAAATCAAAGAACCCTAAGAACCTAGTAAAGGCTGTATTCAACCACTGACCTCTTTAATAATGTCAGATTGAAAATGCCTAGCGAGAAAATGTAAAAAATGTTCTAAGCATAGAGTGAGTCTTCCTGTCTAATACAAATTCAGGTGGTAGTTTGTGGAATTCCTGAGCTGAAGGATGCATTTGGACCATCATGCTTAATGCACTGTGGTAGAATTGTCTTTCTTTTTTTAAATACATTTATGCTTATGGCTTCTGTAACTTACTGTGGCAGTAAGTTTTCCAGTTCAGTCTTGTGTATGTGGAAAGAGTACTTCCTTTTGGTATATGTAACTGCTGCCCAATAAACTAGTTACAAATTTTCCTGTTTTGACACTGTATGAAATATCTAATTCGTGTCTGCATGGTGAGGTCAGAGCTGAGACAAGTGAAAAATTGAGTCATTATCCTGAAATGATTTTACCTTCAGCCTGTTGATTTCAGTGAAGCCTGCACAGATGGGTAAGTATACGGACATGGAGAAATAGTTACAGATGTCAGACTCTCAAGAAAAGATTTGGGTTTCCTGCTTAATCAAAGTTAATATAAACATAAAACCCCACCAGGAGATTCTGTATTTGCTTACTTTTCCTTTGTGTTTTCTGAGAAGGGAAATTTTTCTTTTTTCCTTCCTAACTTCAGAGAAATATCTTTAGAAATTCCTTTGTTTAATTCCATGACAATATACTGTTCCAACCTTAACAATGAGACTTGTATATGCAAGAGGAGATAGAAATGCACCACATCTCTCATTGGGATGTTCATGAATCAACTCTGCTGTTTTTCCAATCCCTCCTTCAAATTTTCATTCACTGTTAAGCCTAGGCATTCCTTAACCTTCTGTTTGCAAAGACGTCTCAGGGCTGGCAACCCAACCCATTTTTTTTTTCCTTGCACCTTTTTATACCCATCTGTCATGTTTTGTTTTGTACTGAGACTGTAAATTCTTGTGAACAATTACCATGATCTGTCTGTGCACTTGGGTACTTGGGTCCTGACTCATAACTGGACCTCAGTAACAAAAGATTTTGAACAGCGTTACCCACTTCCTAGAAGACCTTCAGAGGAAGTTGTTGTAACTTTGTCAAGAAGAAGAAAAGCTGAATTACATGTTTAAGGTAAAGTAGGTCTTGAAATTAGCATAATACCATGGTCTCAAGTTTCTGACTCCTCATGAAGTCCATCAAAATCTGTTCCTTGTAATCTTCAAACTGTTTTTTCACTTTCATCCAGGGAAGATTCAGCAGATTTAAATGCTTAAAATGAGGTTCTGACTGTTGAACAAGAAGTTTATTTGATGAGGTAGTATGTTTCAATTTGGTATTCAGGATTTGTATTACAGGACAAGAATATAAAGTTAGAGTGTAAATTTTGTGGGTCCAAGGAGTACTGTGCTAGCCTATCTTGTCTTTAAAGAAACATTTTTAAAAGTTGGTACAATTTGGATATACCCAGTCACACTCAGCAGAGTAATAAGGGAAATACAAGCTCATGGCATCAAATAATTTTTTTTCCTAGAGGCTGGGTTGCTTCACTCTGCATTCTAGTGTGTTCCACATGCTGTTACTCTGCTGCCATCAAAATTTGCAATATAAATTAGAATCAGTACTTTAAAAAATGCAAGAAGTTTTAGAACACACTGTTCCAGTGAGGCTGGTGAGCAACTTTTGCTTCTACTTTGTTTTGGAATACAGAATATCTCAAAAATCACAATATTGTTGTTGTTGGAAGGGACCTCTTGAGATCCCCTGTTCCATCCCTCCAGCTCAAGCAAGGTCAGCTGCAACAGGTTTCCCAGAACCATGTCCAGTCATGTTTTGAATATGTCCACAGATGGAGATTTTCCTGTATGTTTCAGTATTTGACCATCCTCACAGTAAAAAGGAGGTTTCTTGTGTTCAGGTGGAATTTCATGTTTCAGTTTGTGCCCACTGACTTTTGGGCTGTCACTGAGTACTACTGAGAAGGGTACTGCACCTTCTTTGGTCTCTTTCATCAGGTATTTATACACATTGATAGATTATCCTGAGCCTTCTCTTTTCCGGGCTGATTGGTCCCAGCTCTCTTAGCCTCTCCTCATAAGAAACATGCTTCAGTTCTTTTATCAGGTTAGTGGTCCTTTTGTATCATCCACAAACATGTTGGTCATGCACACTTCCCCTATCATCGAGGTTGTTAATTGAGATGTTGAACACTGTTGTCCCAAGTATCAAGCCCTGGGGTACACCACAGCTGTCTTCCCTCTAACTGGATTTTATGCCACTGATCACAGCCCTCTGATGCTTCTCCCATCAAGCGTATCTGAGAAAAACATTTTATAATTCAGATCATCCTCACTGTAGAGTTTAGGAGATCCACGAGCCTCTAAGTTCGACTAGCTTCCAGTTCTGGGTAGTGAAGAATGGGAGCAAAAGCAGCAAATAATATTTAAATAAAATATCCTGCAAAAGAGTGCACAAACATTTGGTATTCCTGTTACAGACTCTCAATTTCGTCTGTGTTTTGCAGTTCCTTCTGCCTGTGTCATGGCTGCAGTAGCCAAGTGCTGAAGTTGTGGCCATATATGCAATAATGAGAAAAACGCCGACGGCTTCCCCTCTGCATGCTTGCAGTCACCATTCCTTCCTTCCCATGACATGTGTTTGTAATTACTTTTCACCTTTTAGTCTTTTATGCTCAGCAGATGAATATTTCAGGAAGAGTTAATTTAATGATTTAATATGGTTAATCAAAGCGGCTCGGCTGCGCCTCGGCTTTGAAAGCTCTGTAGCTAGGGAGTCTCTCAGAAGAGGAGACAGTGCCTTCTGCCAGGGACTGACAGAACCATCCGGGCTCAGAGAAATGGTGCCCTCAGGAAGAGCTCTGCTGGGCCCGTGCAGGTGCTGCCACTGTCCCCTACACCTTGACCAACCCCTCTGGTAGACCAGGCCCCACAGTATTGTGCCGGGCACTGAGAGTCCTGGGGCAAGAGATGAGGGCAGCGGGGGCTGGCTGCTCCCCACGGCCCGGGAGCTGTCAATGGCCACCACACAGGCCAGGGAGTGCCTGAGCAGGGGGGATGAGCCTAATAGAAGAGTTTGCTCTCTGTGTTAGCCCTTAGAAAAATCATAAAATCAAATTGGTGGCCAAAGACCTGAGATCATGAAGCTCAACCATTAAAATAACTCTACCAAGTCTGGTGCTAAACCATGTCCCTGAGCACCACATCTACACAGCTTTTAAATGCCTCCAGGGATGGTTATTCAACCACCTGCCTGGGTAACCTGTTCCAGTGCCTGGGAAACCCTTTAGGTAAAGTTTCTTCTAATATCCAATCTAAACCTCCTGTGGTACAACTTGAGGCAATTTACTTTAGTCCCAGCACTTGTTACTAGTGAGAAGAGACCTCACCTACATCTCTACAACTTTCTTTCAGTTAGCTGGAGAGAGTGATAAGAGTGCTAAATGCTGATTACTTCGATTTACATGAGGCCTGTGAGCTATTTACCAAATCTTGGTAGTTTTCCACATGAAATCAGTAATGAATGACTTGGGTATTACTTTCATACACTAGAAATTGCTTGAGAACTCTTGGTTTGTACAATTTTTTTTACCCTCAAAACGCTGTTATGCTGCAGTTAATGAGGATTTTGTAAACTTGTAGAAAAGACTTGCAAACCAACTAAAGTAAATGTATGCAGTATCAAAGCAGTAGGAGGATTCCCAAGTCCATACTCCAAGTTGGGACAAATTTCTAATGTTCTAAAACATTTCATGAAGATACAAAGTGACACAACGTATTAACCAGATTTGGTATATATAGCTTATATTTACTTACAACTAAAATCTGACAGAATGTTTAAAGTAATGGAAGCTGAAACATTGTATTGCAAATACGGTTTTCAAAATGTCTGCACCAAGTGCTTGAGCCATGCTTAAATATAAAGATGGTTGTTATTTTCAGCTATACTTTATCATCATTTTATAGAAGTAACCTTTGGTCAGAAGCACAGAGTGATGACAGAAAACATCCAAGTATTTCCTATAGCCAAAAGGATGTGTGAGATGTGGGAGGCTCTATGCCTCTTTCCCACACCAAGGGGTATCATGTACTGACACCCATGTAATTGTTATGGATGTAATGCTTGTTATTGGCCTCTTTTGTCCCTGTGGGTGTCATAAGGAGATTTGGTCTCTCCATCTCTCCCACCTGTATGTTTGCACACCTCTCTGTGGCAGGAGCTGCAGCTCAGCCCCTACTCAGATCCCTGTTTGTGGCAGATAATGCAACATAGGGTAACCAATAGATCTGTCTGTGAGTTGTCAGGTAATGCTTAAGCTCCTAATGACTCTGATTCAGAATGGCAGAATGTAGGTTCATATCTCCTTTCATTTAGCTGGTTTTAGCAGACTGGCAGCATGTTTTTCAATATACACATTTTAAAACATAAATTATACCAATGTTCTGCAATATTCAACTTCTAACTTGCTAAAGTTTAAACCTACATGATTTTTTTTTACAGTCCAATGCTGCTCTGGTTATTTATTTATTTATATGAAATGTAAATTTCTTGATTAAATAAACCTGTATTTTTTATCAACATTATATCAACTCTTAGATATGTACCAATAGTTTTATTAACAAAAAGAACTAATTTTCTTAATATTTGGGAGGATGGAAAGATATATTAATATGTTTTTTACAGACATACTCAAAGAAGTTTGCCAAAAAGTTATCAGCCTTTCTGCAAACTTTTAAAATTAATTATCCAGCAGAAAATGAGCAATGACAAAATGTTCTGGAAAAGTAACAGAGTGACAGATATTACAGAACCAAACCTCTCTGGGGTTAATTAACACCTAGTGCAAAATTGGACTGTTGGGCTAAGGTTTTCTGCAAAATAACACAGGGAAACCCTCTGGCTGTTTTATGGGGCCTGTGACAGGCTTTCTTGAACCACTGCACTCTGAACTGAATCTGCAAGGCCAGTGGAGATTCTGTATGGTTGGTTTTGAAATTTGTTGGGCAAGAAGGATCTTCCAAGCTGCAGAAACCAACAGGTACCCACCCTTTTGTTCAATAATTCTTCAAAATATTCTGACACATACTGTTTGCAAGGTAGGAGATGCTTTAAAAATGCAGCTGTATGTGACAGGTTGGTGTCCATGGGCTTTCAGTCCAGAAATGCGTATGTAGAAGATGCACGTACTTAAATAGTTTTTGCTACAGTCTGTTGAAAATGCAAAGTCATCTGAGGACTTCCTTTTCTGGTCAGTGGACTGTGATTAAATGTACTGTGGCAATGATTCATCTCAACACACAAGTACACAAGTGACTTTGTTAGGCAGATGCTGTACAACCTCAGGCATTCAAGTTGGCAAAATAGTCTTTAGGAAATCTGGTGATTTTTTTAAAAAGAGATTAAACAAGAATTAAGGTAACTCCATAAGGTCGAGTTTTTCAATTGCAATATATCTCCTTCACAGTAGATCCATATAAAATCAAGAATTATGGAAAAAACAGTGAAAAAGTGTCAAAAAAAGTCCCTTTGGCAAAAAATACACCCAGCTTGTGAAACAAATGGAATTTATATGGGTAAGCTCTGTGGCTGGCTTTGGAAATCTTAACATTCAGTGGCAGAGCGAGGTTTTCAGGCTGCATGTGAAAACAGTGATTGGTTATGATTATAATTAGCTAAAATTACCAGTGAAGAAAAAAATAAAAATTGAATTAGCCTCAAAAAATGTCCTCTTCCACCATTTTAGCAGCATTTTTTTTGTGGAAGTGAGGAAAAGCCTTCAATATTTTTAAGATTACATAGCTTTTTTTGTGTGAGTTGTGTGTGGGCAAGTGCATTTAGTTTTGGTTTTATGAGAAGGCTCCTTCAATAAGTGTCTTTCCAAAAGTTCACCTCAACTTATATTTGCTTAGCCAGCACATTATGCAGAGTAAGAACTCTGTAAGTTGCCATAAACAAGAGTGTCTTTTAATTTCTGAAGACCTGGTGGTGTTTTGGAACTTCCTGAAAAAATAGATGACAGATTGGAAGAGTGAAGCAGCTGCTTTTTAACTGGATGAGCAAATTGCTAAAATATTGTAATTGCCTCTGAATCTATTTTTCAGTGGTTTTGGACAGAATTAGCCCTCATCCCTTAGTGGTAAATTTTTTCTTAATTTTTTTTTTTTTATTATTATTATTTTTTTATATATTTTTTTTTTAATGAAAAGTACTGCTTTTCCACAAAAAATCTGTCAGAATACTGTGGAATCTGGCTGAATTACCTGCCTATACAAGATCTCCTTTTTAGATGTGCTGAACAAAAGAAATGTTTCATGGACTATGCATTAAAATGATGAATGGAGTTGATATAAAGATGCAACTAGCTCTGACTACTGCACACATCCATTTTACCATAAATTCATTGTTGACCCTTTTCTGCTGTCCACGTCAATGTTTTTATCCCTTATCTGCAAGAATGAACCTAGCGTTTTGTCTCTGAAACAATTCTAAACCTCAGCTTTAAATATTACAAATAATTAAACATCATTTAAATAAAAGTATAGAAAATTAAATACTAGTTTTGCATATAAAGTGAGCTTAATGTTCTAGGTGTGATTCCAGATCGCTCTTTTAGACTGTTAACTTTACATTCATATTTAACAAATGACATTATTCAGTTTCATGGGGTCACTGTGTCAAAATGTCTGTGTTAGAACTTTAATTTATTTCCAAAGGTTCTTTGAGTGGGCAGATAGGAGTGGTGTGTTAGAATGATTTACCGTCTCTGATTCCCCATGTGGATTTTAAGGCTTGGAACGTAGTCGATGATGTAAATTTTGACTCTAGATGGATTCAGCTGCTTGGTAGTGGCAGACTGAATAAATGGGGCTCATGTCCCAAATGTGGGAGGCTGACCCTCTTAAATATTGACGGTGCCTCTGATTCTCTCTTGATCAAAGTGACAATTTACCTACCTCTCTCCTGATTGCATTATTAGAATACATACAGGTGTGGTTGTGGCCAAATTTTTCTTTGTTGTTGTCCCATCTTGCAAAGTCTGATGGACTCTTTTCAGATCAGCAATTCTTTGTTACAGACAAGAGGTGCCAGTCTGACTGTGTGATGATTGAGGAGGTGGAGATAGTTCTCTAGAGCTGTCAATGAATGTCATTGGACCAGAGGCAAAATTTATTTTGCTGTGCTATAAATAAATTCATGTGTATCCATGATGATATGGGACTGCTGACTTTGTACTCTAAGATAGTCAGGCACCAAGTGTAAATTTCACTGACTGACTAAAAGTGCAGAGGAAATGAGGGGGTAATGAGAGCAGAGCAGCCAGTTCTTTAATTGAATTAAAAGCTGGGTGACACCAATGCAGACACCTGTACAATTACAGACAGGCCAAGGTGTTTACCATTGCTGTACAAGCGATTTGAAGATGACAGAAATCTTTCCGCCCACAGATTAACATAATGAAGGAGAACAGATTACAGTGGATGCTGGCCAAACAGATAGGTTGGCAGCTGAGAAAAAAGTAGTTTGCTGAAGTATGTAAATAAAATCTGTGCACTTGCTATTGCCTACCTTTGCAGCACATCTGTTTCTTTGTAAAAGAAAATAGTGCAAGAGCTCATGTGAAAGAAAAACATTAATTAGTAAATTAACAAATTATTTTTTAAATTGCCGCCTTTGCTGAACAAATTTTTTAATGTAAATCTCCTGCTGCAGAGGGTTTCTTTGTTTGTTTGTTGTTTTTTTTTTTTCATATTCTCAATGTCCTTCACGAGCCTATCTAGGCAAGGTACTCTCTGTTGCACTGCAGGTGCTTTATATAAAACCTTTCTACTTTGTCAAAAGTAAACCAAACAGCCCAATCCAAACCTTCAGCAGCTATGGGCCTCTTTCTGGATATGTTTACTGTGGCTATCAGTGCCTGAAGCCATAGATGACCCCACAGAATGTCTTCCATCAGGAAATGCAAGGAGCATTAATTCACTGCTTCATACCAAAAGAATGCGACAAGTGCTAAAAGTACAAATAAAACTCAATTGCTTCCTAAAGCACAGCAGAGCGAATAGAGATGTGCCATGTACACTATACCAGGCTCCTCTTAACCAAGAGCTTGCAAATGTCACAGTTAGAGTATTTGGTTTCTGTATGTGTTTATTTGCTAAAGGTGATTCCAATGGTACCTTTAATACTTCCCTGTGTTTAACCCTCTATGAGCTAGAAATACGTCTTATACAAAAAAGATTGGTTTGTTTGGCTGAAGAAATTTCTGTCCTGATGAATTTATAGCAGATTTCAGTATTTCTGCTTTACAAGAGTAATACTGCTTTAAAATATAATTATTTTCTATTTTTGAATGCTCTTAAAATATTTGTCTTCCATGATAAGATTACAGGCCCACTTCTTTGGGCTGACAAAACATTATTTTTCTTTCTTGTCGTGTTTACGTTAGATGGTAAGGTGTCAGTACTCTACTGTTAACTAGGGATTTGCAACATCAAAACTATAGACAAAGAGAGTAAATTCTGATCAACCAGTTTTAGTTTTACACTACTCTGTAGTAAACATGGCTACTTCTGAATATCTTTTTGTATGTATGAGTAGAACTGGACCTCTGAGGATGCAAATATAAAGATCATTGCCATGCCAGCCTTTGACATTTTTGGATTAATGACAAGAAAAGACACAAACATTGCTAATTCAGTGAAGGCTAATATGTTTTTCGTGTGAACACGCGTATTAGTAAATGCAACACAAACATACATAGACTTAGACTTACTTTGTCTTGGAAAATAATGTATTTATGCTGTAAATTTCAGAATCTAGTGCTTCTCCTCCTTCCTCCACACTTCATTTTTGGTGAGGATAGAGCTTACATTGGGAAAAACAACATTTTTAAAATGAAACTCAAATTTATGCTGCTTTCTATGTGGTAATTCAATAAAGAGTAATAAAGACTAATTTCTTCTACCTGCTCGTGTGCATGTAATGCTGAGGGCGTTTGTACTTGGAAAGTTTGGTGAAGAATTATGGTTCTCTGAGATACTCTTGGTATGGAAGCTACTTTTTAAAATCCCAGTGTCAGACATTTCCAAAATAACATTGTTTGCTATTTTATTTTTTTTTAATGAAACACCCCATTGATTTTACTAAAAGCTGTGAGAGTCAAGGTAAGAACATGGTTTGTAATAACACTTGACATGAATTGGCCTTCTTTTAATTGCTACTGTGTTTTCATTCCGTAGTCATTTACTGTCAAGCCTACTATGAAATGGGAGCTGCTGCTGTTTCTGAAAGTGACTGTAAACCACATTTTTTCCATGTATCCCTTCTGTATATCGCAGTTCAAAATATTGTGTAACTTCCTGAAGTGGTGAGCAGTGATTTGTTGCGTTCACCATGACAAGTAGCTGATCAATACGTGGGAATCTGGCAACTTCTCTTCACTAACATAACTAGAGCCTGAGAAAGCATAAGATTACAGATCTTTTTTTTTTCTTGTAAACCCTCGGGTACTCTGTCACCTGAATTATGTTACTTATAGCAAATATATGGTCTACGTTCTGCCACTGAAGTAATGGAACACAAGCTGGCTCTTTCATACAAAAAGGATATTTCAGTTTATTGATTAACAGGGGCAGCAACATTGGTGAGGAAGTGTTAAAAAAAAATAAATTAAGAATGGTATAAAATACTAATTACTCTTAATTTATTTTTCAAAATTATACCAAAATCTTAGCATAATAAGAATAAAACCTTAGAATAATTTTTCTTTTCTGACTGTGGCAGTGGAAGCCTGTGACAGAAAACTTTAAATTTTTGTGTTTGTCTGTGTATGTATGTCTTCAGTCTGTATGCTTTACGTGCATAACACCTTGCTTTCTTCTGTTGCAGGCGTATTGACAGGCTTGCATCCCTTCACAAACTATGCTGTAACCCTAACTGCTTGCACTTTGGCTGGCTGTACTGAGAGCTTGCATGCATTGAACATCTCCACTCCACAAGAAGGTAAAGTAATTTCAAAGGTCTTGACTTCCACATTTCAGTCATGAATAATAAAACAGGAGAAGAGCTAAATGCTGCAAAGCCATTTGCTGGAAAACCCCAACCTAATTTGATGACAAAGTGCATTGCCAGACCATAATTGCTCCATTTTTTGGGGGGGTACGAAAATGAATCAAACTCCATACCCTTTAATGACATGCATCTTTAATAGCTGTAATGCAGATTAATGGGCTTTTTAATTGCTGTTACATTGTTCATGCAAGAGCCTTGTCATTAATATGAAGCATCTGAAAGATTAATGAAAGCTTCCTCATTTTACTATGGCTCAGAAGTAAATCTAGAGACAGTCTGACTAAAAAGAATTGATTGTATGGCACAGTATGAAATTGAGAATCAAACGGTTGATTTCCATGGTTTCTTTTAACTGCTAAACACCAGCAATAGGCAACAATTATTTCAGTGTGATGAAAACTGCAAATGTCAATTTAGCTATTTATTAATCACTGTTCAGATTTTCTCTTTTTTTCCCTAAAAACTTTTACATGTTGTTGTGCTCAAACTTACAGGTTGTGAATGCAAATTAAGGTTTTCTATGCTTACATTATGAACTCCAGCAGGAAGAAAGAAAATACATTACAGTTCTGACTTTAGAGACTAGACTGATAAGTTACACACCAATTCCTGCAGCAAATGCTCCCAAAATATCTGTGACATATCTAACTTCACTCTCAATTAAGCATGAAGTCCATATCTCCTGGTTCTATCATCCTAAAGCCATGTTAAACCAATTAAAATCATCAGTTGTTCCAAATACTCACCAGTAGAATAATAAAGTCTTTGACATATATTTATAGGACAGTAGATAATCTTCCCTGATGTGGAGTAGTTTTCAAAATTCCCTCCCTCCCACAGTTCTTTGTTTTATCTTTGCATGTAAACTTGATAGTACCAGTAAAGCAAATAAAATTTTTGCATGAAGTTATGTGAATTACAATCATAATGATTGAAAGAAGGCTGGAGTGTTGAACTGCTGCCAAAGAAGTTAGTCATGCAAGGCATTGTCTTGATGAGGACAGACCTAAAAATTGTAGTGTAACACCGATGGAACAGCATTTTGATGTGAATGTTTCAACAACTGCCAGCAGCACCAGTCAAATCAAAACCCAATTATCACCTCTTGGAAGCTCTATATAAGCTGACTGAGTGGTGGTATTATCTATGAGCTTATATAGCCTCTGAGAACTAAATGGTTAATGGACATAAACATAAAATACAAAATTCCATATTTTTTTCTGCTGTAATATATAAAGTAAGAAGTAAATTGTTGATGCCTACTTTCTCAACTAAGTGAATTAAGCAGGAATTCTTAGGTGTGATTGAGAAAAACGTACATTGTGTTCAGATGAGCTGTCATGTTCAGAAGGTTTAGGCAAAAATATATATATATTTTTTTTCCCCCAGAGATCAAATAAAGCCATGGGAACATGTGTTTTATGCCTCAAAAGAACTGAACAAAAAGTCAATGTGTGGAGTTTCTATTTCTGGATGCTCTTGTTGCATGCTCTTAGTAACAATGAATTGATGATACAGAACACAGACACCATATCACACCCTCCAGCTATCCCTGTTTCCCTATTGAAACATTCATTACTTTATATTGTTTTCATATTGCCAGCCACTGCTAGTTATTGTTTTAAATTGCTAGCACAGAGCTTGTAAATTACAAGATATTCCTCCCAGACTAAAGGCTGAGTTCTGCTCCTCTTGTGATATTCAGTGGGGTTGCTTGTTCTCTTCCAATTTAACTCATTGGAACAGTGAGAAAACTCAGCTTTTAAATTATTACCAGTTGCCAACTTCCAGTATATTACATACGTAAGGTTTCTGCTAAACAAATATTATTAAGTGTATTTAATTATGAAAAGTTTGAAATAGGGGTAGTGCCTGGCAATACAGCATCTGCATTTGTGATTACAAAGAATTTTCACTTTGCCATTAGGAATAAAAATCTTGAAGGAAGAGTAAATAGTTTTTATCTAAAAAAAAAAAAAGGATAAAATTATGTGCCTCTGTTTATGCTCAATGTTATCAAGCTGGAATGATAAAGCTACCAAAGCATAATTATTACCCTAAAAAGCAAGGAGTATATCCTTGTCTTTCACCAAAGTTTCTGTTTGGCTAGGGAAGTTCACATGTAGTAGGTGAATTCTCAAAATGATGGTATGTTGAGAGCATGAAATCTTTTCTGAATGTAAACTTTACCAAAAAATCATTCTGGTAGCAGTTGAAATTATTTGTTAGTTTTGGAAATAAAATTCAGTATGTAACATATTTTTTTTTGCCAGCCCCTGAAGATGTACAACCACCCACGGCAATATCCTTTCCCACATTCTTACTGATGAGTTGGAGTCCACCAAAAATACCAAATGGTATTATTACACAGTATACTTTATATATGAACAGAGTACCAATTTATTTTGGGAACGGAACCAAATACGTTGTAAAAGGTGAGTTCTGTGCTACGGAGCATGTCAGATGGGTGTCTCATGGATGCTATGAGCAAATATAGGACTCGTCTCTTGTTTCAGAGGAAAAGAAAAATAAATTTAAAATAGATTGTATACACTTTGCATGCTGATGGGTTCCTTGTTTTAAAGAATCCTCCATAGAATTGTCTGTTAGGATGTTAATAAATTATTGCTGAGTCATCTTTTTAATGTTTTTATAACTTTTCTGATCTCATAGCATCCATCTTTCAAAAGAAGTTAACTAAGCTCTTGAAGACAGGATGTGATGTACAGGTTTAATAGCTTTTCCTACTGTCTTAGATGCTCTTAATTACAGAGATATTGTGTTACTTTCCTAAGTGACCCATGTTTAATTAATTTGTAAAAGCATAAGCTAATAATCCATTTTCTAGTGAACACAGTTATGTGATGTGTCAACAACCACGTTATATCAGTACACTAAAACTATTACATAAAAGCTCAATGGCTGTTATTTGGCAGTACAGTGAAGCATGGTAATCTGACTTCCTATTGTAATGTAATTGGTGTAGTTTAATGTAGCTTACTCCAAGTTATTTATTCAAAGATAATTCAAACAATAACAACCAGAAAAAAAAAACAAAACCCAAGAAAAACTTTTGGGCTGGAAGTACCATAGCGCAACATAAGCACTACTGTGGACCCAACAGAGCTTGTAAATGATAGTAGATACAAGTGAAAATAAAGCATTTCATATCAGGCAGTTTGAGGAAAAAGGGTATCAAGACCCTACTTTCTTTTTAATCTAAGGCCTTAAAATTCAAAGGCATTTCTGCATCCTGAGTTAGTATAAAACGTATTTAAAAATTCATATAGTTCAAATTTCTTTGCCTTGAACAGGCCATAAGATACTGGTGTGGTGGTTCAGTTTTGACACTGAAAAATGAATCCTGTTAGAGAATCTCCTGAAGGCTGTTGATGATTGCTATAATAAATAGTGCTCACTTTAAGTCAAACTTTTTCAGTCTGTATTCAAAGGTAATGGATTTTTCGTAACCATAGTAACCTTACTGTATTTCTGGATAAATACACAAGGTATATACTTTCTAGTTTTATTTTTGAATATAAACTACCACATTATGTATTACTAATAATATGAAAAACAGGATATAGGTTAGCATAATGACAGCTCAAACAAGTGTGCATTTTTCTTCTGCAAAAAAAATAAATATTTATCAAAAGTATAGGTTCAATTAATTTCTCCCCCATCCCCCCAGTTTTCTGGTATTCTTGTAGTGCCATTTATCTTTTTTGCAAGATCTCCATTAATCTCTTATTGCCATACCAAAACACTATTCTTAAGAATTTTGAACGGCAAATGGTTGTGTTTCCAGTCTTATTAAAATCATTACTGAAAGTTTGTCACAGGTAATTTTACTGATGTGTTCATCTGCAACTTGGTTATAAATTGGCAAGCAGTGTAAAACATTTGAAGAAATGTTCACCATAATATATTCTGGTTTTTTTGGTTTTAGATTAATGTCTGATTGAATCCTGACTCATAGCCAAAATGATTGCTTAGTGAAAGAAATCATGGTAAACTATCTTTCGCAATTGTTCTTTGAAAATATAGAAAAATATAAACAAAAAAGGGTCAGAATTTGAATCCTTGTATTCTAACTCTAAATCTTGAAAGACATCAGAATACTTTTAGATGAACTGGTCTATGGAAAATTTATCAGGTCCATATGTTTCCTGGCAGAGCTTTTGTTGCTTTTATTTAGAAATTATTCACATATATATATATTTATATTTTTGGTCCTATTGAGCATTTGATAACTTTGATTTCAATTGTGTTTTAGACAGGAGTAATCTAGAGAACAGAGAATCTTGACTATTCAAAAGAGAAGGCTAATGAACCGTATTGATTGCCCTCTGCAATACTGCACAGGAGCCACTCTTGCCTGCCATTCTGAACATGGCATGGAGATCAGCCTGTTTACTTTGAATCTATCTTATTTAGCTGCCAGTTTCTCACTGCCTGAGTGGGAAGAGGTGATATGAGCCAGCAAGCTGGGATTTGAGTCACAAAATCCCCATCATGTTCTGAGTCAGGTTTACTCAAGATCTTGAATCGATCTGCGTATAACTTTAATTTGACCCATTTTTACTTCCTTTCAGACACCAAGATTTTGTTCTTTGTAAGCTAGAGGTAAAAGATGTACAACATTTTTTCCTTTTTATTTTTTTGTTTTCCCCCGTGGGTTATGGTTTTACAGTGAAAAGCTGCAGCTTTCCATTGTTTTATATATATCTGTCTCCTAACTTTGTGGCCTTTTCCCATATTACTATCCTTTTCCTTTCAGCATTTAGCCTAGTGATGTGAGTGACTTACTGCCTCAACAGAATATGTTATTGACCCTAAACAGAGAGACAGAGTTCATTGTCTCTGACATGTTTCCTCTTCATTCTCCAAAATGATTTTCCTAATTTAATAACTATATGACCGAGTTCATGACCAGCAGTCTGTACTATGAAGTCATAGATTCTGTCTGGTTTTTGAAGTGCTGTATCTATTGAAATGTTTTTTATAAAAACCTTACTTTTTAGGAAGGCATCAATTATGTCTAAAATTAGTGCTTCATGGAATTTCACTTCAGACCATGGAAAATACCAGCAGTTCACACCCATTTTAAGTAATCCATAACTCAAATAGGGATATATTTTATCAACACCATAATTTCAAATATGTTGTTAACTTAGTTTTTGATCTTGACAGTTGTTGAGGGCTCAAAATACTCATTGATTTTCATGGGAATTCAAGTGTCTGTTTCCTCTAGGGGTGAGCTGTGACTAAAAAGAAAACTCTTTCGAAGCACATATGGCAAATGTACACATTACCACACTGAAAAGGAGAACCCGTTAGGCATCCATCATCCATTAGGGCCTTGAAATATTTTCTCTATATTGACAAATTCGGGTTTTTTTGTATTGCAATAAAGCACTGAAATGAAGCCAGTCTCTATACTGCAACACCTTTGTTAGCTGTCTGGCTGTGATTTTTCTACTTCCCAGCTTTATGCAGTTGCATTATGAAGTATTACTTCCTCACGCAATTTGGGTGCTAGTTTACATCCTGATTTCCAGTGAAAGCCTAATGCCTTCAGCTGGTAAGGAAAAACTAAGAGGCAATACTCAGTCCAGGATCCCAAGTGGAATTTAGGCTGTGTGAATCCATGCCCCCATATTCATGTTCCTCTGTGTGGGAGTGCAGAAGCTGCTGTAGCCAAGACGAATAGCTGCAGCTCAGAAAAGCAATTGTAATAGGGTTCTGCTCTCCAAACCTCTGTTTCTTACTGCTGTGCAGAGATGACTAGCAACTGTGAGGAGACTGAGAAGCTTGTAAAGTTGTGTGCAAAACAATCTTTAACAAATGCACACTGATCTTACAAAGGCTTTTGATTTTAGGAAAAATTAAGTTGATTTTCCTGTGGAAAATATACTTCTCTCACCCATACAAAAACTCACAGGAAAAATTGAAATTCTTCTTTGAAATGTAATTAAGATGAGATTTCTTAATGTATTTTTTTTAATTTGGCAAGATATTAATTCTTGTATTCTCTTTTCTTTAACTTAGTCTCAAAAATTTCCCATCTGCATTAGATGACAGAGAAAACAGGGTGGGTTTTATGCTGAAAAATATTTCACTTCATTGTCCTGAGGTGGTACAGCCAATACCACTAGCAGAAAGGTGATCTGATAAATGCAGAAAGGTGTAGTATAAGCAGAGCAATGATCAGATGTGACTCAAGTGCCAAGTTTTATTTTGGCGGAAACCTAATGTTGTGAAGAACCCTTAGAAAAAATATCAGAGCAAAATATTCCTCTATTCTTAAATGCTGAGCATTAATGGAGTAAGAAATGGGAAATTACATTGTAGATATCTTTAGAAAACAAAACAAAATAATCTAAATCTGTCTTCGCACAGATTAAGCCTGGCATAGAGAACGTATGTCTGCATTTTCTGCAGCACTAGATAATTGACAGTGTTAACAAATTGTGTTCATATAATTTCCGTAGCAGAATCTAATGGTTCTCATCATTAATTTTTAAAAGGAAGATATTTTTATTAAGTCTCAGCTGCATGAAACTTATTTTTCTCTGCCAACCTGAAAGAAGTGTTTCCAGTTTTTCAGTAAAGAGATTCTGGCAACTATGTTACAAGGACAGATCTTCAATTGAATTAAATAAATTCAGTCATCCTAAATTACACTCCCAAGAGTTTAAAAAACTGTGTCACTCTGCTTTGTACTAGGTTTTTGGACAAAATATTAAGCAGAGTCTTGGGAAAGATGAGAAAAAGCTGTCTTCACAATTTTGTCTAAGATCACAGACTAAGCTGTGGTTTAATTCAGATTATTTGACCTGAGTCTGGAAAGGCTGATCCTACAAAGCCAGGATAGAACTTAAACCTTGTTTTTCTGTGAGGAAGAGGCAGATGTTTGACATCTGTGCAAACAGGGCTTAGCATATCTGAGCATAAAAAGGTCCCCAAATTAGTACCTGTATTTTTTTCATGTGCTGTAAACTAGTAGTAATTACAGTACGCACTATGCAGAGACATGTACAGTTATTACATTCTAGTGAAAAATTGTCAAATCTTTTTGTCCTTCTTATCCCTATGGCTACTCCTGCTTGCTTTAAATGATAGATCATTATAATAAAAGCAAAACCATCATAATATCAATATTGTACTCATTGCCAAGTAAAGCAATTTAAACAGGAAAATCCACAGAACTGTACGTAGAGGATAATTGCAATAAGATGTATCACTTCAAGAATCTGAGTCACTGAGAAGAAAATACCATGCTAGGTTTAAGATGTAGTTCTAATGGTTACTTTTTTTTAGATTTTAGCAATAGGCATGTTCCAACCCTAAGGATTTGTGTTCCTTTGTTTTAGGTCCTGCTTAAAGCCTTTGAGGTCACAGTGAAAAATTCTGTAGTCCTCTGATAGCGATCTATTTCCCAAAGTCTAGGTTGGAGTGAAATGCATATAAAAACCAGACAGCTCTATTCTTTCACTAGGGTGTTTTAGGAAGAGCAGCTTGCTATCCAATACAATGATAGTGCTAGATACATATTATAAATCTAAATTTCACAATTCCTCACTTTTTAGTGAAACAGAAACTTAAGTAACACCATCATAGTCTTCTACTCTTCGCAGTTAGAAATGTTTATCTGAGATGTCTTGCATGTGACCCAATAAGTTAAACCCTAGTGTCTCTGGCTTATTTTAGGGTCTTGCAATACCATGCTACATTTCCAGGCCCATCCCTTACATCTGGTTTAGCAGCATATCCAGCTGGTAAGGTTTACGGGAAATTATGTTTTCCAGGAAGGCATATAACAAATGTTTCATGCTTTATTCTGGCATGAGTATTCATTTAAGTAAAGATATTGATGCACCTAGCACTAGAGGGCAGAGTACTCTAGTCTTACAGAAGAAGCTGTCTTTCTCTAAAAGTTGTAGGCATCTAAGAGGAACATTTGATACACCTGAACTGGAAACACTGACATTGCCAGTGACCGGTACTATCGTAATTAATTCCACAGATCCAGAATGCAGATTCAGCAGGCACAAAACCAAAGGGCAAATGGGCTGTCTGAGTCTGGCATTCCTGTATTTCAGCTTCAGACAGAAGATCTGGTGCACCCATTGGGCTTAGTAATACAAATCTGGGGAATTTAGAAGGGAGGGTTTGGGGTAAGGGTAAAAGCATTATGTTTATTTGTAGCAGCTCTGTATGTATCATTTCCTATTGCAGTGCATTAGTGCAGTGTTAAATAAAATCTGCTTATTTAAAATCCTTTTAAATAGTGTTTAAATATTTCCTGCTGATACAATCTGCTAAAGTAGTTATCCTTGCTACAGATTTCAGTTAACCTTGTCGCAGATATTAAGCCTGAAGCTATACAGACTTTTAGGGAACTTGATTATAGAGCAAAACCTAATGGTGTCATTATAAAACCACAGCTGGACAAGCTTCTGGAGTCCTTGTCCTTTGATCAGATTTGGGTAACACAGTGAGCCAGGAGAGAACTCATGCTAGCCCTGTTGGAATTGCTGAGCTCTCAAGTTGCTTGAGTACTGCATTCCAAAAGTTAAAATGCAACACAAATTATAAAATGAGTGTGGTTGGTGGTACCTCTCAAGCTTCTGTATGTACCAATGCAAACTGGAGCAAATAGCTTCTCCAGAGGCAATAGCTGTAGAACAGAGAGAGTCCTTTTTTCTACTTTTCATTCTGGCAGCATAGGAAGTATTTTGGCTCTGGGGATCTGTTCTTTGTTTAAAGAAGAAAACCATTATTCTCAAGTCTTGTCTAAATTTCATGACAGGAATTAAAACTACTAAAAAAATGTAAATCTCCCAGATTATTTTGTCCTGTGATCTTGCTTCAAAATTGGTTGTCAGAATTAGACATGTAGGCTTCTAGTTCTTTGTTTTCACTTTCACAGATATCTAGATTGATCATCACGGAGGTGTTGTACACATTTGCAGGTCTTCCTGTAGGTACTGCCACTGCACTAATAAGCAGCAAATTTTTCTTTTGCCACATTTTGTCACCACTTTTGTGTAATGTTGCCTGTGTGAACCTCTCTTGGGCAAACTGGTTCAAACTCGTACATCTTGTCTACCTTCCTCTGTGATTTCTGAAGGGCATAATCTGGTTTTTTGCATTTTGTCTTTCATCAGTGAGAACTTCATAAAAAGCCCTATCACTTGATATAGTTTCTCTTTGCGAGCAGTTGTCAGATGGTGACCACTGTTTGCTCTTAAACACTGAGAGGTTTACAAGAAGCAGAATATTCTTTCTTGGCCAAGTTGTGCTCATAGTCTAAAATCTTTAATTTTGCTGATAAAACAGATGCATGAGTTTACAGTTAAAGTCAAGATTTCCTTCAATCAGATTTTTTTGAACGCCTTACAAAATATCAGACACTGTGAAAGATTTTGTGTTCAACTTACAGATCATGTGTCTATAGATAAAGAAAAGCATCTCCACTTTCATAAGAGATTTTTGCCTGGATCATTTTCAAATGCTTGGAAAAGTTTTTATGCTTAGTGTCAGGTAATACTGAACTCATGTAAAGAAAGACATGTCACATCTTTCACAGATGGACTAAGGCCAAACCTGCTTCTTCTTTTTTGTATCTCTTTATATTCATTCTTATGGATCTACCTTCCTTGGCTTAATAATCCTGGGAAGAGTCAGGCAGCCTTCTTGATATTGCAAGCTGCATAACAAAGCTTTTCTACAAGATTTTCCTTATGCTCTGTAAAACATGCCCATATTTCTCCTTACTGTTGTAGCACCATTTGGTCTTCTGAACCGTCAAGCACTTATGTATATTTAATTTAAGATACATATTTACCTCCGTGATGCTATTACAAATTGTGTTGGTTTATCAGCTGTAATAATTTTGACTGAACAGGACAACATGTTCTTCTTTGGCCTGCACTCGACACAGACCCTTCTCTCCATATCAGGTATTTCTCAACCTTCCTCCAGGGCTCCCAACTGGGGGCTCCCCTTTTCCTTGGTTTTACTAAATGCATGACCACAAGGGAGCTGAGTCCATTAAGCATTACTTAAATATTTTAACCATTTTATTTATGCTTAAAATATTTAATGAAAAAAATGAAAGCTATAGTGAGAAAACTATATGAAAAGGGGAATCTTTGATGTTTGCATGTCTCGGACTTGTTATTTCAATACATCCAAACAGCTTTCTTACAACTTCTATTTTTAAAATGCTTCACCAATTAATGTCTTTTTCTGTTTTTCAAAGTCCAGAGATTCCTCACAATTTTTTGTGACAAGACCTTTCACAGGACAAGACCTTTTGTCACAAGACCTTTCACAGGTCTTGTCTTGTGTATGAAATGAGTACTGTGTTACAAGGCCATAAAATATTGTATATAAGTTTGATTTTTAAAATATTTGATGTCTTTATGATTGGAGGAGTAGTCCTGTATTTTCAGAATCTGTTTCTCTGTCCTTCTAACTTATATGAAAATATATGCAAGGTGTAAATAACTTTTTTAAAAAGCATGAAAGGCATTCTAGGATACTTTCTTTCCTGTTGAATCACTGCCAGAAATCTAACCTAGGTTTCTAACTGATTGCCTAAACTATTTACATAAAACTTAATAGCTTTTTAGTCAGTACTGAACTCCTTCATGCTTTCCACTAGGCTTCCATGAAATATTGTATTTTTATGACAAACCATTTCTGATTGAAGCATCTTAGAGAAATTTTATATTTTTGGAATATGAAAGCTGCTGGGGTTATTACCTTTTTTCTTTTTTTCATGGTTTTTATTGTATAAATAGAGTGACACATTAAAGTGACGTGTTACGAGGAAATTACCTTGTGCATGGGAAAAAAATATTTCAGTGAACATAAAACTAAACATGTAAGAACAAAATCAGACTACTGTGCTTTAAAGAAGACTTGGACTCATGGTCTTAAGATGAATGGATATAGGGAAGATGAATATTGTTTGTGTGGTGGCTGCTTTGGTTATACCATCTTTTATAGCAGAGGCACAATTAAGTCATTTACAGTATGTATATCTTGATTTCTTTTTCTGCATGCCTGGGTATCTTTATGGCTACTTGTAAATAAGCATCTGAATTTTTATTGTAATAATGATGCTGTTCAGTTGTTTTGTTAAGGAAAGATGCTGCATGAGGTCTGTACATGTAAGAGAATAAGGGATCAGGGGGGAAAGAGTGAATGTTTACACTGGTGATACTATACTGCCTTTGTTCTGTGTCTGCAAATATATCATTAGCAATTTCTAATTCTATTTTGTGATTTAATCCATTCAAGCGATAAATGTCTCTATTCTTTCTGTGAGCATATGTGTTTTCCATCAACAGAAGTGCATAAGTATATGAACTTCTTTGCAGCTATCTTGGTGGACACATTTTTATTTTAAGATTTTACTAGTTGGCATAAATTAGAGTTGGACTCAGTGCTGAATAGATAGCCAGAGCTGCTAGAACAGCTCTGTCAACAGCTGAAATCTTTCTTGTTAGGACAATGAGTGAAGAGCTTTGTATCCCCTTTGCTAGTCACTGGAAAAGGTTATTCAGAAGTGGCTAGACAACCTGTCTTATTAAAAGATTCTGGGTCCTCATTGATTACCTTTCCAGGATCATTAACTAGGCTGGGTGAATTCATACAAAGGATGCATAAATGGTAAAAATGTCCTCAGTCTGTTCTAGGAGAAATGTAGAAAATGAAGGAAATTATCGATAGTGGAAAGAAACCCCAAATTGGTAGTTTTTTAATAGCTTTGATTTCAAAGTTGAATTTCATATTGACTTCAGCTTTGGAGCTATTTACAGTCACTCAGTTTTAATAGTGTTAGTAATTTGTTTTCGTATCAAGGAACAATAATTTAATCCAATTGACAAGAATGTCCACATGTTCTCATGAGCTGGTGTGCTAGCCTTTTCATCAGCTCCAGGATGAGAATGCTCCCCTACATACCAAAATAATTTTGGAACCTTTTGCTGTTCTTAAAAGTTAGGCTAAAAGCTCATTTCAAGTAATGGATTTTGAATTTTTGAGATACAACTCTTCAGATTTAATTGCATTATTACAATGTCACATAACAATTTTTCAGCTGTGAATTTGTACAGGGAATTAAAATACGTTCATGACGGAGGTATTTTTCTTAAGTTTCTAGGCAGAGATAATGTACATAGAAAGCTTGCCAACTCGAAATAAAGTGAGATATATTGAAGGAATGAAGGAGATTACACAAATCAGTCACAGGATCACAGAATGTTAGGGGTTGGAAGGGACCTCTGGATATCATCTAGTCCAACCCTGGGTTGGGGTTACCAGAGTGTACAATTATTACCAGAAAAAAAGAGGTACAAGTCTTAACTATGAAGAGAAGATGCATGACAGAGACTAAGTCAGAATAAACAAATCATACTTAGAACTAGGACATGATTTAAAATGTGTGCACATAGAACAGAGGAAAATTCAGGGAACTACACAAAGTGCAAAACAGTTGAGAGAAATGACAAGGTGACTTCTACTGAAGAGCCTGTCCCTAGTGATGCCTCCTTGGTAGGTACATTAATCAACACTGTAGTCCTCCAACCAGAGAACCAAAAAACATTGAAGTAACTAGGCTAAAATAATTCCTTGTTCCTCCACCTTATCACCAGGAGGTAGAACTGCCATGGGGGAAAGCCACAGGCTCTGCAAAATCTTCATATGCTATCATCTAAATTGTGATCACAACAGGTATACAGGCTTCAGCAGAGAGGCTGCAGGCACAGGTGGGTGTAGAGATTAGTCTACTCCTCCAGAAAATCCAACCAGAGGAGCAGTACGTTGCATTATTATGAAGCCTAATTGAGATTTGGTTGCAAGTTCTGCATTCTCTTTTTAAGTTAGGTAGAAAACTTCAGTTTACTCTGGCATCTTCTGAACGTCCTGCCATTTAACACCAATCTTGTCCCTGAGTATCACAGGAAATTAAGAAAGGTGACACCAATCCTGTAACGTAAAGCAGATGCATTCCCTTCAATGACTCCTAACATAAAGCGTCTGTTGCTACTCTGGAAGGAGAGAAAAAGATGGAAAAAAAAAAAAAAAGAGAGAGTGATTATAAAATCTAAACAGTCTAACTGGAAAAAAACATTGTGGAGCAGTGGGGCTGAAAAATATGCTGTGTTCTACATATATAAGATTGGAGGTGGGAGAGGGTTGGGGTGAAATAAGAAAGCCTCTTAAGGGTTTGCCTCTTGTGAATTATGCATCTCACTCTCACTAGTAGGCGTAAATGCATAATTCTAATCTGTTCTTATTACTTATTTATAACATGCAGTAGAATGTAAATTCTCTCTCTCCTTTGTACAAGCTTAACATGCTAGTGAAGGTATGCAGATATTTCAAGACAGCCTGCGCAGTCAACTTTCTTGGCATAGCACACTGTTGCCAATCAAAGAGCATAAACTTCAAAACTAAAATAAACAACTCCCTCCCCACAGGCCCCCATTTACAGAGGAATATAGATGGGATGTAAGAAATAAGGGAGAGGATCAACAGATAATAAGAAAAGCCTTCATCTTGAAATAAACTACTGTGCATTATTATTATTTATGATAGTTACTGTTATTAATAAAGTACATGTGGAATAGAGAAAAAGCCTGCAATAACCACTGAATTTATGAGACCAGGGACAGATGTATGCTCTTTCTTTTATATCGCTGGCACTGATCGATTTGTATTTTTCCCTGATGATGGTTTATGCCATTATAACTGTTTGGTGGCTCCTTACTATTGAGTTATGGTTGCAAAGCACTTCACAAACGAGAACAAGCCTCTGAACATTATATCCTAATCTGCACATCCTATAGATACGCCATAATACAGAGCAGCTGACTTCACCACCTGTGATCTGTGTACCCACAAACATGATTTATGCTGGTAATCCCAGTTTAATGCATCACATCAGATTGTGGCAGTTATGTTATCTGATGACATTACTGACACTACATGACATAACTGGGTAGTACATGTCAAACTGAAAATCTTTGGACTTTTCAGGGTTTTTTTGTTTTGTTTTGTGAGGCCTTGTTTTTGTGTGTGTCTTTTGAAAATAAATATAAAGCAAATAAATTTCTTAAATTAAAAAAAAGGGGGAGAAGAGGGTAGGGCTTGGGGAAGGAGATGGGGAAGAAATCCCAACAGTTTTCCCCAAGAGAGTGTCAACCATATTAATGACTCAACAGCTGGGGCTGATCATTCAGGTGAGGGCAGAAGGTAGCAAATAGAAGCACAGTATATTTTATTGTGCTGCTAATTCCATGGCCAGCTGAAAACTAGCTCAGCTTTTGCAGTCTTAAAACAGATATAAGTTGCTATAAATTGTCTTGTTTAGGAGGGGTGCTCAGAAGCTGAGTCCTCCCACTATCCTTGTTCCAGCATTACAGTAATGTTCTAGCAAAACTCTTTATTCTCTCACCATAAGTCAGATATACAGAGCTGTTCTGGTTCTGGGAAGGTGATAGTATCTCTTTTACAGAAACTCTTAAATCACATAATGCCTTGCCTGGATGGTGAGAGTTGTTCTCTTGCCATCGTGCATGCCTGGTACTATTAAAAAAATGGTAGAACAAGTAACCCACTATGGCTAGTATATGCATATGTAGTTAAATAAAGTTCATAACCTATAAACCACCGCTCTGTAACTTCCAGTTAATATCAGTTCAAACAGCCATTGGTATATTTTTCTTATTTAGATTCTAATTTGTAGTCTGAGTGTGTTGTTTTAAGTTTCTGCTTGCTGGATGATTTTTGTTGTGTTATTGAATATTCTGTTGATGAAAACAGTTGCTCTGGTGTTAAAATGTTATTTTGTGATTTAGGATGCATGTTCAGTTTAATGAGTAAAAGTCTAGTGGTAAATGGTTTACTTTTTGTAAGAAAATATTTTGGAAATCGATTTCCTTCTTCCCATCTCTCTTTTTCTCTCCGTGGGCAGGAAAATTTAAAAAATTAAAATAAAATACAGTGGTGCAGAGCTCTAAGGAGTCTCACATACAGAGAGAGAAGTATAAGACCTCTTGCAGGAGTGTTCTACAGATTTCCAAATTCAGTGGTTCTTATAAAATAGTTTAAAACACGTTATTTAGTGTCTGTTTCAAAAAACTTGATTCATAAAGAATCACCTGAATCTTCTTGTCAGCAGTAGATGTTCCATGAGTTTGGATGGGATGAGTTTCTCTGAAAATGACACTTTCTAAATATATTGGATGTCCTTTTCCTCCCTGTATTACTGAAAGGGACTTTGCAGGAACACGGGGTCCTAATTACTTGTCTTTATAGCACTTATTATTTTATATACCTATATGGTGTGTCATCATTGTTTCCTTTTCTCGAGTTGTTTTTTCAGCTTCTCTTCTTACAAGTATTTGTAAGCCTGTGCTTTCTCACTGCCATTTTCCAGACAGAATTTGTTTCTGCATTCTGTAATATATTTTATGCCATATAAGACCGCATTATTGATTTATATAAAATGGATAGTAATAGTTGCTGTATTACTTACCTTTTATTCCTATATAACTTAACATATTACTGGCTTCTCTTACCACAGCTACACATTCATGTGTGCTCTTCAGTTGGTTGTAAAAGCAGCAGTCAGGCACTTCTATTGACCTGATGCAATGAACTCAGCACCAAATGTAAGGGGAATCTGAATTTTGTTTTTCCCACTGCAGCAAGCTCAGAATTACTTGTGAATACAGAATGCATATCTGTTAGTGAGCCAAGGGATTCTTGGTCATAGTAATGTGAATCCAGAGTAGTTCCAGTTTTATAGTAGCAGGTATCTGGGATTCAAATTTGCAACATAGTTGCCCAGTGCAAATATATTTTCCAGATGTGAGCATAAAGTTGAAGTAATAGAGGAAAAGTGTTAAAAGCTTTTTTTTTTTTTTCCCCCACTTTTTTTGGCTTCATGTATACTAAAATTCTTCTCTTTTTAAGCTGATAGCAATACAGTGGCTGGACTGGAAGCCTTTATGAGTGAAAATTTTCATTTATCAGATGTGCAAATAAATGACAGAGAGAAATAAAATTAAGATAATGATATTGGTATGACCACAATTACTTCTCTTCATGTTCCTGGTAAAAATTCATTGAAAACATTGCAAACTGAAATGATTTAAGATCCTTTTGTTTCATATTTGTGCTGCAGGCTTTTTCATCTTGAAATACATTTTTTACTTTTTTTTGCACAGTCCAGTATGACTGTTATGTGTTTGGTTCTCATCATATGATACGTAGGATTGTGCTATGCTCTTTGATTCTTCAGAGGGGGCCTTGAAGTTGTACCTTTCCTGAACTGTTCTTAATCTTATAAACCTCAAATGGAATGATAATCTATTAATAATTTGGAAACCCTGCAATACTTACTACCAAGCAAACAGCTTTTAAAAAACATCAGCATTTGGTGGCCTGCTAGAAGAAAAGTTGCTAGTCCATTATGCCATTGTGTCAAAGTCTTTGGTGGTTAGCAAGCAGAACAACAGTTTGTGGTGTTGTTCACAAAGTAATTATTTGTGACCCTGAGTTTATTTCTCTCCCTCTCTTTATTTCTTGCCCTTGTTTTCATAAAACGGTTCTAATTCTCACTCTGGAATGTTCTTTATTATTAATTAGTGTCTAGTGGAAGCTGCTCCTCTCTTGGAAAGTAGCTGTTTTCTTCAGTTAATGGCCTAGTTCCAAATTTGAAAGGCCATTCACTGCTATGTTATACAATTAGGAATATGTGCATACTGGTTTTTGGTCTTGATTGGGTTGCCTGAAGTAGGCAATTGATGTCATTTGTGATGCTTTGGTTTTTTGGAAATATTTACAAGGGACTGGTGACTATGGCATCGGGGTTACAGGAAAACTGAAAAAAAAAAAGCATTGTTAGTACACCACCTTCACAGAGGAGCTTGGATATCAGTATATGGTTCTTCAAGAGTCAATATGATTAAGTCATTATAATTAAGTGGTTAAGTGATTGGTACTTTATAAATACAGAAAAGAGGATATACTGTACTAAAAGTTACATATGAGTTGTTGCTTGCTTTCAGAAAACAGTGGAAGGGAAAGGACTGCTAATGATGTCTGATGGTGCAAGCTTGGTAATACAATTTTGACACCTCCGTTATGAATTTGTGGGGGGGTTTTTGGCAGTGTATAAAAATCAGTTGGGGACATTCTTGTATTTGGTGGTGCAGATTTATGGTCCCAGAGAGTTTGCTGTCTAATTAAATATTAAGTTACTGTGAGTTAATTTAACAAACTACGAGAAAGCAGATGAGAGAACAAAATAAGGATGTGAGCTACAGTAGTTGTACAGGGCACCTACATAAACAACATGTTGATTGGAATTCTTTGGAAGTTTTTCATCTTCATACTCTCTCAGCAGGTTTTCTTTGTTGTGCTGCTAACAATCCCTTGCTACAGTGCTGCCATATTATTTTCTTTTGAATATAGCAATGGGTTAGCTATTGTCTCAATTATTTTCCTGAGAGAAACTATGTGGGGTTCCTTACGCAAGTCACGCTTCAACTGAGCGCTCACCAGGACAGGACGTTGGCATTTCTGGTGCTTTACAAGAGCTGCCTGTAACCAAGGAGGGTGGAAATGGAGTAGAATAGAGGAGGAGAGAAGGGTGTGTGCCTTTCTTGCTGTAAACCCGAATACAGGATGCTGCATTTTACAGATAAATTAAAACATTGTAGACATTACTACTGTGTTATTTTTGAACTCTGGTGTAATAAGACATCTTGATAGATCTTTTGAGTCAAATTCTTAGATCTCTGATTTCAGGGTTGAGGTTGTTGTTTTGGTTTCTTGGCTTTGTTTTGGGTTTTTTGTTTGTGTTTTTGTTTACTGTGGTTTTCTTCTCTACCTTAGTACTGAAAAAAATCTCTCAAATTTTGTGCTGAAAGTAGCCCTGTAATGGGGCATATTATCTTTCAGTTACTACCCATTACATCTGATCAAAGCAAAGTCAGTGTGTTCTTACTGACCATGCAAATAGTGTCGTTCTTGTTCTTTCTGTCTCATGTATTGATTGTGCCATCAGGACTTATGCTGGTGATTATTAGAAACTGGATAGATACTAACCACTGTAGTTAGATTTACCTTGATATTAAAGATACTTTCCTTGGTTAGCGTGGGAAGTTCCATATATAAATGTAGTGGTATGGAAATGTCCATTTTAGGGATAACCACCATAGTAATTATCTTGCTGATATATGAGTTACAAAAGAACTGTGTATTGCCTTTGAGGACAGAGATTAAAAGTCAGGTTGATCCCTTCTGCTCCTGCCCTGTCATTGTCTCTCACCACCACCCCCTTCACTGTTTTTTCTTTGGTGAAAGCAATTAATATTTCTAAAACAGGTATGTGGGGGTTTATTTCGGTTTTCTTCTTTTGTTCTGTTTTTGATGTGAAATATGCAGATGGTTTGCAGAAATGCATAGGATGATTTGAGTGAATCCTGCACCCCCAAAAAATTCTTTTCTCTTTGGTGCTCTTTGCCCTTCTGAATCCAGAAGTGAGTACGAGAACAAATCCTGAATTTAAGTTTGTCTCAGTAAACCTCTGTAGTTTTAAAGTTTATTTTTGTTTTGGTAAGAACTAAGTGATTTAAGAGACTAGTTATTGGAAAATTGCAATAAGAAGCATTTGCTATGATTTTAAAGTAACACAGAGGACTGGAATTGTGGAACACAAAGGAATGTGACCTGATCAAGCTAATGTATAAGAAGAAAATTTCAGGTTTTGCAGTGAGGTAAAAGGAAAATAATTCTCTTCTTATTGGGTTCATTTTGTAAATTGAGATCAATGAAATTCTTCCATCAACAGCATGAAATCAATTGTAAAATAACATATAATTAATACCCTCTATTGTAAATTATAGTTTGTTTGACATGAATCACTGAGTTTTCCATGCATGGGGATGCATTTTCTTGTAATGCATTTCTGGATAATACTTGTGGATCGGTTTCTAATGTGTTTGAGAGTGATCTGCTTTTCATGTCTGCAATTGCCTACACTTGATCTTATGCAAATCATGCAATCAAGCAAATGGAAAACAAAGCATTGTTGCTAGAGGACCTTGACAAACAGTTGCTTTGTAGTTTTAAGGACCTCCTCCCTCCTCATTCAGATTCATATTTCTATCTGTAGTTGTTTGAAACCATTGAAGTCAATGGAGAGAATTTCATTGACTAAAAAGCTGATGTTTTCAGTGACATTCCTAAGTCTCTAATTTCTGTATTTTCTTCTGCTGCCACTAATTGAATTTTTCTTTTAGCCTTTATCCCACCAAAATCTTTCAGATTCCGCTGAAAATTTCATTCAGCATTTTTTAGTCAACATACATTTGCATTATTAAGTCAAGATGACGAATGAAGACGTAGTTTTTTCCCATATTTTTTTTTTTTTTTTTTTTTTATCTCTCCTGTCTGTCCTTAACCTCTCCTTGTGTTTATCAGGTAATCCTAAAGGATTTTTCTGCTCATATGTCCTTTGCAGTCTTTGCAGTTCTTGTTGTTCCTATTCTTTTAAACTTTGCCTGCTTCCCTTTCTTGTCATTTTGCTTTTTCCATTCCAGGCACTGAGACACACATAGTAACTTACTGTCACTTGTTTGTTTGTTTTTGTTTTGGTTTGTTTTTTTGGTTTTTTTTCAGGGAGGGAAATAAAACATTTTCCCATCTTCCATTGTCTTCATCCTTGACAAAGTTCCACCCTCTTCAAATTTATCTATGTATTTTGAAAACTTTTATACATAAAGGTAGTCTCATCAGCTAGTGTGCATCAAACCAGGGTTTCAGTACAAGCTAATTTTTTTTAAAAAGCAGTTCCTTGTTTGGGAGCTTTCTTTACAGGAGAGAGAAATCTCTCTCCCCAGCCCTTTCCCAAATCTGTGTCCTGGGAAAACAGTGATCTACCATAAACAAATGGAAAAGAAGAAATCTCTCTTTTTCCTTTTGTGTTATATTCTCTCTGCTAAGCAAAGCCCTTCAAGATGGTTTCGACTCAGAAAGAATATATATTCACTGTTTACAAGGATATGTATTAAATAGGTGCAATGGATTGCTTTCAGCTGTTAATTTTAGGATTGCTAAAAGTAAAATTCTTTTGGTCACTTATTTGTCCACTCCAGAACATGGAGTACCTGATACTTATCTCACAGAGTTCCAGCTCCATCACTACTTTTTGTGGCTTCCATGATGGTAGCTGCAAAGAACAAGGGATCCAGGAAGGTGTAAATTACTCAGGGTGATACAGTTGGTACATGATGTGGCGTTTACTTTGCTTGCTGAGCCAGCCTGAGCACCTGCTCTGGAGTATGCTTCCCCCTCTCACCCACATAAGCACTGCTTAACCCTAGTAGAATCAGCCCCATTATGTTGATTAAACATGTCACTATGTTACACACATTCAGTTGATTATTTTTTTTTTTTTTAGTTATGGCTTTTTTTTTTTTTTTTTTTTTTTTTTTTTTTTTTATTTTTTTAACTCACACTTTGCCATTGCTCCAAAGAACAATGCCACTGAGTCATACTGTGTTTTCAATAAAAATGTTCTCTCCCTCTTCACACAGTGGAGTAAATAAGAAGGAATTCCATTGCAGCAGTGGTTGGGAAGGGGAAAACTAATGAGAAAGAGCTATGTCTACAACATTTCTGCTGTAGTAATATTGAGTACAGAGTCATAGTTTGATTTTGCTTGGCTTTGAAAACTCTAGCATTTTTTTATATCTTGCAAAAATGCAAAGCTTTTCTGGCATACTAAAAATGTGTATCTGTAGCATATGCATTTCACTTGTATACCTTATACAGCTGCCAAAGGCTCAATTTTAAATTCCTTCTTAAAGGATTTGCTCATTAAAACCTGTGATTTGTGTTTTAATAAAAAATTTGAAAAGATTAAAAAATTATGTCTGCGTGACTTTCCTACAGTAATTTTTCTGACGAACTTTCCTTTATTAGTACACGGAAGTCTATACAAAGCTAAAGATTTTTAGAATATTTATTCAACAAAGATGCTACCTTTTATTCTGCATTTTAAAAAATAATTGGAACTCAAGATAGCTTCATAATAAATAACCATTTAACAGTTGTTTTACAATAGTATTAGACAAGTAGTATTTACTTAACTAATTTTAGACATGTTTGACATTCATGCAGCTGAAGACAAACAAGAAAACAGAGAGCAGACCAATGTGAGTGGTAGCAACAATGAGCTTTCTTTGTGTTCATGCTTATAGTGAAATCTGTATGGAATGAACCATTACATGTACTGGTGCTTGACATTCATGTATCATACAGCACATTTTAAAACATAAATAATCTGATTGTGTTAGTGAACCTGTACTAGTTTTTCTATTAATTTGATTTGATTTAATCATCTTAAAGGTGTTCATTTGCCAGTTCAGCAAATTGATGTAGTATGTAGCACCTAAGAGGCTAACATCTTTGTTTTATTTGGATTGTGTATGTTTTTGTGTAAATGTACTGTACAGTGTGGTCATCTCAACCAAAGCACACTCTCTAGATCTATTAGTAAAAAATTGCAGTTCTTTGCTATTAATCATCCAGCACCTATTCATTCATCTCGGACAAATCTGAAATATTTAGGACATATGAATCTCTCTTCCTATTGATTTTCTGAATTCACTACCCTCTGAAACTTACAGAAAAACAAATTAAAATTAATATGCAAAGTAAATTACTTTTCCTTTCTTGCCCTAGATTTAGCAGTTTTTACACCATACCTGTTTCTGCTCACTGCATGCACGCTTGCTGGTTGTACAAACAGTTCCCAGGTCACCTTGTTTACAGCACAGCTGCCACCATCTCACGTAGATGCCCCGGTCCTGACAGTTTTGGATTCTAGAACAATAAATGTACAGTAAGTAAAGATTTCTTCTTTCCTGACAACACAATAGCGCATCAGTTTATTCAAGAATTTCAGTGAGTTCAATCAGGAGAAGGGTTTGTGACATAAAATTAAATTTATTATGATTAAATGCATAGAAGTGATTAGTTTAGTGGTTCTGTGAACCTTCTGATTATCACTTGCCAACTTAATTTCCATTTTGTCTTTACGCAATCAGTATAACCTACATATGGGCATAGCCTCTGCAAACTTCAGTGCAGGGAATGCTCTGGTGATATTCCCATTTTGTGGTCTCTGCTTTGTGTGTTACTGTAATAATTTATCTATTGAGTACAAATACTGCATCGGATGTATGCCTTAAATTTATTTTCATGGATGTTTTCCAATTCTTAAAGTAAATCCCATGAGGCTAAACACAGCATTTTTCAGTACAATCTGATCTTTACATGTCTTAATCAGATTTTGTGTTTATTTGCAGATGGAAAGAACCAGTAGAAGTAAATGGAATCCTAGATCGCTATGTAATTTATATTGCCAACAATGGGCAGAATTTTACAAAGTGGAATGTAATCTATAACAGCACAGAACCTTTTCTGGATTTTACTATTCAGCAGCTTTTCCCCGGTACTGAATACTTCATAAAACTAGCTGTAAGTTTTAAAGATGTGTAGTATAGGTGCAAAATAGTGAAAATAGTTCCGATTTTGTTAATATCATAAATACTTCATGGTTCATGTGTCTGCTTTATTTAGCCTCTTCTTTCAGAAACTAAAGTAGATGAGCTATCCTGTGCAACAGTAGGTTGCTTTGGTCTTTTTTCAAAACAGACTCTCAAAAGAATATGTATGTAATGTAAATACAGATTTTCTTCAAAGCTAAGTTGAATGATAACTAATAGAAAATTTACTAGAATATATGAAATATTCAGAAAATGTCTCATCCCCTCAGCTTGCAAGCAAATGTTGAATATATTTGAAAATGTTAGCCTTTCAAATTTTGTACCATGATAATTTGCTCTTTCTTCATAAAATCTGTATGTAGAAGGAAATAGGAGGGAGGAAAAATGTTCAGTGTGAAGTAGAAGTTTGTTTATTCAAATATTTAAAAAGACCTTGGTGTTTTCATTGCATTTCTTTACCACTGGTTTTATTTTCTGATGAAATAGAACAGCTTCAACTCACTAACAAACCTCTAAATATGTGCATAAAAACATGGGATTGTCCCTTGTTTTAAACACACTGTTCATTTTATAACAATACCTATATAAGGATATTCGCTTTGATAAATGCCATAGAAAAATATTCTGCTCTTGATTATGAATAAATTTACATTTATGTAGACTGGGTATGCATTCATTTTTTCTTAACATGCTCGTGAATGTTCTAAATATTATACCACAAAAAATAAACTACCTCCAGGTAATGATAAGGATCTAACTTGAACTTGAAAAACAAGGATATTCAGTCTAATTAATGCTTAGATTCATGTTGAAATTAATTCATTTGTGCTTAGATATTTCTGCACAGTAAATTGTACGGCATGTAAAATACCTGTCCAAAATTTCAGGAGCATTTTATGCCTTTATAACCAAGTTGGACTATTAAAACAATGTGTGCTGTCCTTCACTGTGCCACAGCAGTTCTCTGCTCCTGCCCAGGACCTGTGCCTGTGGGCACAAGGCAGAATTTTTGGCTAGGATATGGAGAGCAACTGGGACTGCTTCTTTTGGTGCCTCTGTCTTGGAATATGGTTAAACAAAGAAGTGTTGTGGACTTCTGTTTTTACTTCATCCACATGTGCAGCTTTTCTAGCTGAAATGTACTGATTATGTTTTTAGGAAACTTTGATCTTTATATTTTATTTCTAATTTTTTGTTCTGAGTTGTTTGGTTTTTTTTAACTTGCATTGCATCAGTGTAAAGACAAAAACAAAAACCAGAAACTAAGGAAAGAGAGTTTATTCTGGTGATGAAGATAACAAGATTTACCTGGATAAAAAGCAAAGGGTCTCAGATAGGCAGGTTAGAACTAAATGTCCTTTTGAAAATGGTAAGTCTAAAAGTGCATCAAATACACCATGTCTTTGCAGTGTGCTAGTTTTCTTAAAACATTAGGATCCACTGTATTTAGAACTTTACGAGTTATGAGGCTTAAACATGGTCAGATTTTATATTTGATAAAATAAAACCAAGCCAAGATAAACCTCAACAACAACAACAAAAAAACCTAATAAGACTCATGCACCTGGAAAGAAATTAAATTATTTAGTTTATTTATTTTTCACATAAAAACTTAACTTGCATTTCAATAAAACTTTTAAAGTAAAGACAACAATGGGTTGCCTTCAACACTGGAAACTTAACTGAAGTCTTCCCAGTTTTCTTTTTGTTAGAATGAAACATTTTTATCCACTAGAACCTTCTGATTTTTCTTTTTTCACAGGTAACATTAATTTTATTTAATGTCCATGCAAATACTGGTTTTGGGCTATGTGAGAAATTGGATGTTGAGGTATCAAAATTTGCATCTTTAAATGCAGGAATCCGAATCCTCATCATCAGAACTTTCAGCATCTAAAAGACTGCTGGCTTTAACTTTTGTGTGCCTGGCTATTATAAGCACATTACATAAAGTTAAGAAAATATTTATGCTGTTACCAATTTTCAGAGTTTATCACTAATATGTACCAAATATTTTCTAAAATGAGTGCGACAGCTTTTATAAGCTAATCTGAGGCTTCTTTCTGAAAATCAGCTGACAAGTTTTAAGGTCACGTCTCCATGGATCAGTGTTAAGAAACTTGCTTTTGCTTTGTTCATATTCTAACCTGGATGACTAAGAGCCAGGTCAATCTGAAACCAAATAAAAAGCTGAAAGGCAGCATTTAGTAGCTGGGGTGGCACACCCATTTATATGACTTTTGAATGCTTTTGAGATTTAATGGTTAAGCTAGTATCTCCTCATGGGTGTGTTTTATGGGTGGTAAACTAGTTTAAGTACCAGCTTGAAGGATTGTTCTGTAGTGTCTTGTTTGTGTCTTTCATAGGGTCTCTAGGTGCTTTGGTATTTTAGCAAATTTTCCCTCAAATCTGTTTCTCATTGATGTTCAGAGGGGCACAATGTGGCTTGTTCTAGGTGTAGAATTTCATGGCTTTGACCATCACTGGATGGGACTGCCAGAGTCCCATCAATGTCCATTCCATTTGGATATACAGATCTAAAAATCCCACTACTTTAAAATGTCAATGAGCTTTCTTTTACTGAAGTTCATTAGAAGAATCAGGAACGTCATACCCCAGCAAGTTTCAGAGATTAAAAAAATGAGTTTCATGAAATACAAGAAAAAAATTATTAGGAAGTCTGCTATTTCTGAGCCCTTGGATGGAAAAGCCCTCCACTACTGGAGAGGGCTCAGTGGAAATTAGTTACGAAGGCAAAGAGAAAGGTATGAAGAAGAGGTCTTCCAGAGCTGCTCTTTTTGTCTTCTTCAAGAGCCAGCAGAAGTGAAATAATTTGAACAGTAGAACAGTCTACCTCTGCTGGAAAGATGATGTTCTTAAATATTTTCCTTATCAAAATCCTAACAGTTATCTGAGTATCTGTCTAAGCTGACTAGTTTTTTTAGAAATTTATTTATTTATTTATTTATTTTATATTTATTTATTTAACACAATGTTTAAAGTGAACACCATTTTTGGATGTTCCCAAAACTGAGATTGCTTTCTTTTATCTTTATCTGAAAGTCCAGACAAAACACAGGATTCATTCTGTACTTGTGTTGGGAGTATAATTTCCAGTGGAATCAAAACCAACTTGATGTATAAAATAGCCTCTCACGAACATTTCTTATATTTACCTGTGGGGCTAGTGTACCATTTTTAAGTGGGATAGAAAATATGTTGACTGCTCTCGCGTTTGAAACATACTGAGAAATGGGAAATTCAAGCTAATCCTTTTCAATAAAATATATAGACTGAGTGAAATATATTATTCCTGGAGATCTGGACAGCAGGCTTATTTTTCCTTTGTGTGCTGATGATGCAGAGCGAGCCACTTATCCACTACAGCAGATAGTCAGCTCCTAAAAACCGAGGTGATCCCATAAGTTTTTTATTTGGAATATGTCTGAATCTGGGTCATTGTTAAATTAGGTTTTGCTTTATTTTATTGCTAAGCAATCAAATTCAAATAAACAAGGAAACAAAAAAACTGAAATCCAACACAGAGTTTATATATTCTTGTGTATTTTTTTAATCTCTAAGAAATTCTGTCTCTTGTCATGGATTTCAGAGCAAGTCTTTGGAAAATCAGTACGTGGAAGGACTATCACTGTGTAGTCTTATGTTTGTGCACGCAAACCTTTAAAAGCCTGCTATATGGGGCAATATGCACATTTGCCTGCTGATTATGGTTTCATAATCAAGCAAAATGTAAAAATAATGTTATCAGTCTTTTCTTCTTTGGTAACTGAACTACAAATTATTTTATTTTGTTATCCATAAACATATATTAATAACTGTTACATATTGATTTATATACAGTGTTTTTTCAGTATTTTAATTGCATCTGCACACCACTCCATGCTGTCATGAAGTGCAGATCTGTCTGCATGACACTTTTTTTCTCAGTGACTGTTCATTGAGATAATTTTCTAAGTGCATTACAAGTTCAGTATATTCCATCTTGAACTTTTAAAAACTTGAACTTTTTTCGGTAGATTCCAGAAGAGTTTTTGCATTGTAAATGATATATTGTACTGTAATTTTCTTTAACTACGGCTGCAAAAGCAGTTGAAATCTAATTGTGATTATGACTCAGTCAAATGCAAAATGCTGTGAATCAAACATTAGTATAAGGTTTTAGCTATATTATACCTAAAAGTTAAGGTGAGTTCAGAATTTTGTGATTTAAGAAAAAAACTAAAAAAAAAAAAAATCTATGCTAAGAAAAAGATCTGCTGTGAAAAGCACAGACTTACTAAATGTAAAGATGTAAAAATGATAAAACTTTACCCCAAAAAATTTGCTAAAAGTATTGGTATTATATTGAAATATTTTTGTTTTGAATCATATTTTAAGGCTTGCACTGGAGGTGGATGTTCAGTAAGTGAAGCTAGCACAGTTTTAACAGATGAGAGTACACCAGAAGGTGTTGCTGCTCCAAAAGCCCAGTCATATTCATCTGACTCCTTTAACATCTCATGGACTAAGCCTGAGTATCCGAATGGTAAGTGAACTCTTTTAGCCTCAAGTTAAAAAGATGATTAGTAAAGGTAAATTAATATTCTAAATGGCAGCTTATATGTGGTGCTTAATTTTTAATGATCATTTTAGCACATAAAATACCTGAGATAGTATCATTGTCTGCAGCTAGATTGTGGTTTTCTGCTTATCATACGGTTACAGTGGCTCAAAAGTGCTCCCTTTTGATAGTTCTTGTGTACTACATCTCATTGTTTAGTGTTTTCCAGGACAACTGGGCTGAGGAATAGGCATTCTTGAACAATATCAGTCTAGGATATTCATTTCACCCTCCAATAAAACATCAATTTCTGTTACATTAATTGATATGCAATAATAATTAGATTTGTGTTCTTTGTGTTCATCTTGAAGGTGTACATTTCCATGGCTGTGGAAACAAAATAATATACTTTCTTTTGTTTGGAAATATTTTCCATTCTGAAATAGGTGTGTAAAACTTCTGGACAAATTTTACGTTTTTAATAGTATTGCACAGTATCATATAGCCTTGAGATTCCCCTTGATTTTATTATCATGCATGTAGCAGTTGAAACCACAAAAGAGAAAGCCATGCAGAAATAACTGAATTTAAAGCAACAGAAATGTTTTTCTTCACTGGCTTATCATATTGATATATATAAACTATTTCCCACCATGCTTTCACATTTATTTTATTTTTTGCCTGCAAGTTTTCTCTGCTTTCGGTTGTGGCAGAACACATCCTACTTGAACAACTTTACTGCAAGGAACTTTAAATGATTCCCCCAAAACTGGTGATTTTAGAGCTAATTGTAATATTTTGTAAGGTTTTGCATTAATTTTAGAAACAAACAGAAGTATGTCATCTGCTGTTAGATAATGAATTTGATGATTTATGTGTCTTTGTACAGGAGTTATATTGGAAAATTTTGCTTCCTAGCCCATTAGAAATCCTCTAACCCTGTTTCTGAAGTCCCATAAGCATATATTGCAAAGGCTTAGTGGAAGTCAAGGGTGGAAGGGAAAAGGAAGGGGGAAAAAAAGGGAGGAATGAAGGCAGGAAAGCCATGTGTCTGAATGATTTTCAGTGAAATCAGCATTTTTTATGTGTAATAGCTCACATCAGGACCTGATCCTGCAATCTTTGTGTTGTGGGATCCAAATAGTTTAGAGAATATTTTAACTAATCAATATAAATACACATTTATATTTATATATACGTGTCAACAGCACAGGATAGAGACCTACAGTTTGATAAATAAATTTCCACAAGCTTCCTTTAAGACAATTAAAAGTTTGGAATACATGACTACATTTCATGGAATCATAAAATCATGGAATGGTAAAGATTGGAAGGAGCCTCTGCAGATCATCTAGTCCAATCCCTCTGGTAAAGCAGGACCACCTAGGGCAGGTCACACAGAAACATGTCCAGGTGGGTCTTGAAAGTCTATAAAGAAGGAGACTCCACAACTTCTCTGGGTAGCCTGCTCCAGTGCTCTGTCACCCATAAAGTAAAGAAGTTTTTCCTTATACTGAGGTGGTATACAGTTGTCCCTTGCCCCTCGTCCTGTCACAAGGCACCTCTGAAAAGAGGCTGGACCCTTCTTCTAGATCCCTACCCTTCAGATATTTGTGAACATTAATAAAATTGCCTCTCAGTCTTCTCCTGACTAAATAGCCCCAGGTCTCTCAGCCTTTCCTCATATGACAGATGTTCCAGTCTCCTGATCATCCTTGTAGCTCACAGCTGGACTCTTTCTGGTATATCCCTGTCCCTCTAGAACTGGGGAGCCCAGAACTGGACACAAAACTCTAGATGTGAGTATTGCACCTGTATCTTGTTGTTAATATAGCATTTGCTACATATAGGTTGACTCTTCTTTTGAACTATTGCACCCTTAGTAAATTTCCAGACATCACCAAGTTGGATGGGAGTGTTGATCTGCCTGAGAGTAGGAAGGCTCTGCAGGGGTGTCTGGACAAGCTGGATCATTGGCCAAGGTCACTTTCTTGAGGTTCAACAAAGCTCAGTGCTAGGTCCTGCACTTGGGTCTCAACAACCTCAGGGAACACTACAGGCTTAGAGAAGAGTGGCTGGAAAGATTCCCAGTGGAAAGGGCCTCGGGGTATTGCAGGCTGAATTTCAGACAGCAGTGTGTCCAGGTGGCCAAGAAGGCCAATAGTATCTTGGCTTGTATCAAAAATAGTGTGGCCAGCAGAACTAGAGAAGTGATTCTTCTCCTATACTTGGCAATGGTGATGCTGCCCCTCAACGTGGTCTTCAGTTCTGGGCCCCTCACTAGAGGAGAACGTTGAGTTTCTGGAGCGTGTCCAGAGAAGGGTAATGAAGCTGGTGAAGGGTCTGGAGCACGAGTCCTATGAGGAACAGGGTGGGTGCCTGGGGTTGTTCAGTCTGGAGAAAAGGAAGCTGAAGGGAGACCTTATCTCTTTCTCCAAGTACTACAAGGAGGCTGTAGTGAGGTGCATGTTGTTCTCTTCTCCTGAGTATTAAATGACAGGACAAGAGGAAACATGCTCAAGTTCTGCCAGGGGAGGCTTAGATGGGGCGTTTCACTGAAAGGGCTGTCAGGCACTGGCCAGGGAAGGAGATGAGTCACCAGCCCTGGAAAGTTAAAAAGATGTGTAGTGGTGGATTTTGCAGTGGTAGGTTAAAGGTTAGACCTGGAGGTCTTAAATATAATTTCCAACCTAAATGATTCTATGATTCTGTGAAATACAATAAATAGCTCTTAAGGAAAGTTGAATTTGAACTGGATGAACAAAGAATATGATAAGACTCAGAGAAGCTTTACAAGAGAAGTTATATTCTTCTGTCACTAGTCCCTTCATCCATGGCAACCAGAGGTTTTGAAAGCCTTAACGACAACTATATTGATGTCCACATAGGGATTTTGAACAATGCAGTTATATAATTACCAAATCTGCCATATAGTCCACTCCTCTGTAATCCTGAATACTCCCTGTGTAGGTCTCCTGTATGTATTTTTCCCTTCAAAAATATTCTCTGATATTTTCACATCTTTCTAGTATTTGAAGTCCATATATTTTTCCCTTGCAAATGTTGTTATTTTTTTGTGGTACGTGGATACCATGCAGATTGCTAGTAAAGGGTTTTCCTGGGGGTCACAACTGATGGAAGAGACTCAGTGAAGTCAGCTGCCACTGTCCTGTCCTGTTGCTTTTCACCTGTGAGCTCTTACTGAGTGGATAAGAGTGGAAGAATTACTATCTCATGAGTGTTTGGCAGCCAGAAGAGAATTAGAGGAATTTTATTTTCACCATAGCATGCTTACAGTTGTACAGTGGTCAAGAAGGGATATGCAAATTTTCTCTAATTTTTCTCCACTTTTTTTGGAGTTTCAAAAAGATCATATAGATTATAACACATTTTCCCATTCTATTTATTTCTTTCCAATTTCCTATTTCCATCCCTTTTCTTATTTCATAAATATAGTTGTTGGTTTGGTTTTTTTTTAATGCTCTCTAAAACTTTTCGCTGCTTAATCAGGAGAGCATGCATTGTTGAGTGACTTTATTTTGTTCAATCTCAGCATATCTTTTGGGCTGCCTAGTGGCCATGTCATTTATAATCGCTTTCTCTGTCAGTATTTTTAAAACTGTGTAGGAGGCTGAAAAATATCATAGTTGAGAAGACTGAAATATGAGAAAGGCCAGCAGAAGGAACTGTCCCTTAAATTTTCTTACTTCAGCATTTTACTGGTGTTTTCTCATAGTCAGTTCAAATGTAGCTTTTTTTTTTTTTTTTTTTTTTTTTAATTTTCCGGGAAGGTAGAAAATGCTTCCCAATTTTGTCCTCATTGATCGAAAACTGGTGAGTTTCAGTGTAGTAGGTGTAAGCAGTGCTTTCTGAAATTACTGAACAAAGTGTTTCAGGTGGAGACCTCAGAATTGCAAAGATTTGTATATCATTAATTTTTATTTCCTTAGTAAATCTCTGGGGCTATTCTTTTATCTTCCTCCTCCTTTCTTCTGATACTATAGGACAGAAATTACTGTGTATTTCTATGGGATGAGGAAGTGTATAAGCTGCTGTTGGCACTGAATGGGTGTGCAGACTGACTGGAGTTTGTACACATAGACACAGAGATTACTATGCTCTATTTATACATGTGGGGTCCAGCCATAAACTGGAAAAAACTTAAGGGGGATTAATATGCTGCTACCCATGAAGCCAAAGGTGTCAAATAGGATTAAAGACTACTTGGCTTACTTATAAAGATGGTGCAATGGGGGAGTCAAGCTGTGAGATAAAGGAAGACTTAGAGGTCATAGGCTAATGTAATCCAAACATGAATATTTAATTTCTGGGTTCCATTTTTGGTAAATTGAGGGTCAATTTGAATTATTTTGTGAATTTTTTTCGTTTCGCAGAGAGTAGTAAAAGATACACCTAGTTCTTTGTTAAAAGTTGCTCCAGAAATGCCATTTATCTATCAGGAAAAAAAGACATTTGGAAGACGATATGCTGAATATATTTGTAATATACACATTTCCTTTTCTCTTATTTTCAAACCATCAATAAAAATGTTGATGGGACTTGGCCCAGAGGTATGTTACTTTACAGCAGAACACTTCTCTATTTCTACCACGTGCATGTCAAATATGTAGATAGTGTGACAGAAACAATATTGACCATTTAGTTGAGGGTAAGATATGAAGAGGCTTCTGAAATGACATGTGGTGTCAGATATTTTCTTCTGAGCCTTTGCTGTTCTAGTCACCTCAGCAAAGAGCCATATGATCTTCAAAACACATCCATTATAGTCTTGCGTATAGCTTAAGGTCTGCTTTTTTAAAATCCATTCACCTCATATCTTTTCACCACTGAAAATTTTCCTTAGGTGTTTCCTTCTCAAAAACTTCACAGAATCATAGATAAAATTAAGATTTGGACTGTATCTTCCAACATTATATGGTGGTTTTTTTTGAAATACCAGGTACAGTAAAAACTAATTTATAAAATTATTCATTGAACTAATCCAGTACCTGTTCCTACAAATCCTTTTACTTGTGAGAGGCTACCTGGGTTTGTATCCAGGGAAACTGATGTAAGTAAAAATACGTTTGCTTAAGATTTGATCCCCAGATTGTGCTTTAAGAGTAAAGTGCTTGTAGCATTTAAAATTCTTTTCATCTTCAATATCTGGAATATCACTGACAGATTGTCTAGCCTTACCTAGGGAGAGAAGAGGAAGGAAAAAAAAGGAAAGAGTGTGTAGTTTTCTTCAGTTTAACCTTAATTTGCGTTGTTGGGTTTATTTTCGAAAGTGAAGCATAATTGCATTTTAGTCAATAGAGATTTTGTCTTCAGTTAAACTAAGCTTTAGTCTATCTACCTAGACTTAGTAATTACGGAGAAACCACATCTTTTCATTCTGACTCATAAAGCCTTATTAAAGAGTATAGCACATTTTCCTGACTTGTTTCATGGATCATAAACTTTAGGAATATGTAGCAAGCCTTGCGAAGTAAACTTCTCAAGTTGAGAAGTAAACTTCTTGAGCCTTGAGAGTAAACTTTTGTCAGACTTATAACTTTTCTTTTTAGTATGCTTGGAAACATATAGTGGTGAAATAAGAGGCTAAGTTATTTATCCCTTGGCCAAAACTAATTCTTGCCTAACTTAGAAAAATGTCTTCACATTTAAAAGTTAGACTACTAGCCCTTTCATTCTGAAATGTACTTTTTTCTTTTCATCCTGTAATTTTCTCCATCAGAGTCATATAAGACAAAGGCACAAGTAAAATCAAGAAAAAATATATCAGCTTGTTAGAGATGATTGTTCTCTTACAGTACTGGCAGGGCTAACGAGCTCACAGTGTTGATAAGCGAGATGCCAAATAGTGCTGTGGTTGCAGGAACACTTTAAAATAATGGTCCAGGTAATTAATAGTCAGTTACAGTGGGAATCTCGTAGACGTACATATGGCACCCATATTATTATCAAATGATGCCATTAGAATTTTTGCTGTTACCATATTATCACAGAAATTAATAATGATTTTTCAATTACTTTAGAGGGTTAGTGCTACTAGTATTGATACTTAAAGTACTTCAGTGTTCCCCCCCATAAAACACATCCTTAATGCCAGCATTCACATTTAGGAATGCCTTTATCAGTCTATATTTAAGTATTTTTCCTCTGAGATAAATACAATTTTTATATATAAACACATACACATATATTTTTTCTTATTTAATGCAGACAAATATCAACCATTAATGCCTTTGCTTTACAAGCAACTAGGCACAGAATCCCAAAGAATGTTTCTTTAGGAAGCCTGTCAACTGTGGTAATATCGATAGTGTGAGATTTACCAGGACTTCCTCCCACACACACATCGTTGCTAACTGGAGTTAAGCCTCTTGCTTTTCTAGAAGAGAAAAGGACCAAGGAGTCTGTGAATCACTTCACCATACTCAGCTCTTCATTGCTTTAGCATATATATCTTTCAAAATACAACTCTTCAAAGCTCAGATGAAACAGTTGTGTATATACTTTTATTTATGAAGCGTTTCTCCATTCAGTAGAGGGGAAAAATCTTTTCTCAATTTCAAACAGAATCTTCCCCAGTGTAGTTTCAAACAATACAGGAAAGATAAACTGAGCTATATTTTTTGAATATGAAGATGTTTTCTATAATGGGAAGATTAGGAAGCATCCTCCTAACTGAACTCACATCTAATGAATCCTATAGCTTTGCAATTGTCCTTGGTATTTCATATTTACTAGAGTTTTAAAAAGAATATTCAGAAGTGAGAAAGTTGGAGGAATAGCCATGAGAAAAAGGATTCCTTTCCAAACTCAACTGCTGAGTTATAAGAAAATCTGTATCTGTAAGATTCAGGCTTATGTTCATTAAATTAAAAACACTGTTTATATATGATCTGTGTAGGATCTATGCTATTTTATCGTGTGCCATCAGAAGAACAAAGATTTAGATTTCCTTTAAATGAGTTCGCCTGCAATTTTTGAGTTAGTATTAGCCAATTACACAAGAAGGACCATTTTGTACTCATCTAAAATCTTGCTAACATTTGGTTTTAATTTGCAAATATGTTTTCTTTGTTTAGATTGAATAGATAAGGCATAGTTTACTTCAGGACTTCTTCTACAGCATACTGAGAAGGAAACAGCAGCCCATATTATTTTATGTTTTCATTCAGAAAAGGGGGTAAAATTATTTTCCTAAACAACCCTACCCCAATTTAATGAAGGATGTTGTTTGTTGCCAAAGTGAAAAAACCTGAGATAACTGGTGACAAGAATGAATATCAATAAGGTGTTTTGTGTGACAAAATAATTGGTTACTGATTTATTTTAGTTATAGCACTGGCCTGAGATTTCCTTCTATTTTTCAATTTTATTTTAGATAACTTTTTTTTTTTTTTCCTTGAAATCTAAAGCTGTTAAGATTTGAGGTGATTTTTTGTGTCTTTCCAGTTCTTGTTGTGATAGCCACGTGCAGAGTAGGCTGTGAAACAGAATTGGCTCAATTTTCCTTGTTCCAAGGTGGCTAGCTGCTATTCAGAAATGAGCTTGTTAAGGGTTAATCTTTGAAACAGTCAAAGATTGTTCAAAAGATACAATCCACCTGCTAGTTTTTCAGCAGTTCAAAGTGGGAGAGTGTTTCTTCTAAGTGTTGTATACACAGTCCTGCTAAACACCTGCTTAACTGTAAACTGTTTGAAATACTGCTACTAGCAACTTAATGTCTGTGGCATTAGTTTGCTTCTAAATCTGTAGCTCTTTAGATACTGAGTGCTATCACGTTGTTTTGTAGGTGTTATTACCAGCTATGGATTGTATATGGATGGTGTTCTCATGCAAAATTCATCACAATTAAGTTGTTATGCTTATGGACTTGCTCCTTGGAGTCTGCATTCCTTCAGGGTCCAGGCATGTACTGCAAAAGGTTGTGCTTTGGGTCCATTGGTGAGTACCTTAATTTGCATTCTGGGAGCGTAATAAATGTCATATGGCAGTGAATATTGGAGTAAATGGTGATGATTCACTCTGGTCAGTACTAACCCATCTGGCAAAATGTGACATTTAAAAAAAAAATCCTGTTTAAGAGCTGCTAAAGATTTGATAGGTCATTGTTAGGCAGCGTTCCAAAGTAGAACATAGGTACAGTGAAGAAAGGCAAAAATTGAGGCTGAAACACACATTATTGAAATTAAATAGAGTTAATGTGTTAGAAAGGTTCCGATGTACTTTAGCCAGATTTATAAGGATGTATATAAAGAGTTACTGCTCCAGTAATGAGCAAATTTCTAGCTGCCTGACTGAAAGGACTGAAGTTAATTTGAAAATCTCAGAATCCAGAAGCGGCAAACAGGAACAAGGAAATATTGAATGCAACTATGTGGTTGAAATGTTACAATGGACATATTGTAACAGTCTAGTACAACGTTATATATTTTCAGGATTTGAGAATACAAGAATATTAAATCAGACCTGTGAAAAACAAGCCCGATAAGGCTTCTTTATTTTGTTTAAAGTTTTCAAATGTCTAGCTGAACTGATAAAGCCAGTATAATATCATAGTACTTTACTTGAATAACTGGAACAATAGCTAGTATGTTTGGTTTTGTTTTCAACTGTAACTAACAAAGAAACCTGTGTTAATTCTGAGGATTAATTTGAGTTGAATTCACCTTTATGTGTGTACTTTTAATTTTTCTAAAAAGGGATTAAAAAAAAAAAAAAGAAAAAAAGAAAAAAAAAGGAGGTTTGTAAATCTTCCATTTTGTTCTGTTTATTTTTTGATCATATTTTATAATATCACTATATTGTGCTCTGTAAAGAACTTCCATGTTTTATTTTTTTGATATAGTTAGCCACATTTTCATTATTCTTTCCAAGATTGCATTCCTTCAAATGCTGCTAACATTGGCTATCTGTAGAAGACAACTAGGCTTTATAACCATTAAACATTTTATAGCTTGCTGTACTTTGAAGGATATTTACCCTTAAAAGCTTGAATGGCTTTTTGCCAGTTTTCTTGCACATTTTTTACAACCTCATGTATAGCCCAAAAGTAAACCTTGTTGCACAGCATTCGATTGCAGTAATCTAATCTGTTGTGTTAGCCGTGACGTTTAAGACAAGTCGTTCCCAGACTTTGCATACAGATTAAATATGTGTGTTTTCAGTACTTCTGTCCTAACAACTAGGCATCAAAAGGACTGAACAGCAGGAGTTGGAGTCTTAAAAAGATACCTTCGGTAGCCTTTTCTCACATCTCCACTGAATTGCAGAGTTGTAACTTGGCTTTTCAAACAGTTCAAAGCAGGGGTCGCTTTGGCTGATACTCATCTGCATCCCATGATCAGCACTCAAACTATTTTCCAAAGCCAGTGATCCATCTCTAATCACAGGAATTGAAGTACAACATCTTTATTTAGTCTCACCTAAGTGCTGCCAGGAAGCTAAAGCACTGCATCTTCATCTGACTTTATGAAAGATTTTTATATCAATTACAGAATAAATCCGACACAATTAAAAAAAAAAAAAATCCAGATGTTTTGCCTGTACTCTAAATAGTATGGGAAACATCTTAGAAGAGTAAACTGATACACTTCAAGCTATTTTCATTGCAGATCTTCTGCTCAATGTGCCCTAATCGATGAACAAATGCTATGTGACTATCCTAAATACAGGATTTGTCCAGCTTATGTTTCTGATATAATCAGTTATAAGAGCATCACCAGTTACTATGTTTCAATAACTTTTTCTATTTGTCTTGGATAGTTTTTGTGTAACATTTTTCAGTGACTACGATTTATTTTCAAGTAAAATGCAAATTGGTGACATGTAAATAAAAAAATGTTAATTTTTAATCTCTTTCTAGTTTAGCCAGTATTATTTTTGTGTCTGATCTCAGGTTTTTTGCTTAAATAAACACAGATACGTTTTATCAAGAAATAGTGTAATTTCTTGTAGGTTCTTTAGAGAAATTCAGCAGATCTGAAATTCTGCTTATTTTGAAATGTGTTAGTTCTTATAAATATCATAAATAAATGGAAGTGGTCAGCACCAAGTATTTGCAATTGTAAACCACTCAAACTTGAAGTTCAGATTTTTAGCTTATGTGCATGTATGATAGAACTTTAAAAAAAAAACTTAGATGGGTAACACTGTCTTCCCAATATTACTGTTGTTACCATTCTGTGATTTAGTGCTACTTACATGATAGTAAAGTATTTTTATTAAGTTATTAATAAACACATCTGAAAATATCACAAAATAGTGTATAAAGTAAGTTTAGAAAAAGAAATAGGAAACAGGTTTTCTGTGCAATATATTTATATACAGAATGTAGCATCTTGCACAAAATACCCTTTTCAAAGCATACCATAGAGTAGTAGTTTTAAAGGACACTACATGTAGTGATTCTAAATAGTGTTTCAAAAATTTTTATGCTGGAAAGAACGGTGGTCACAAGTAAGACCTTTGTAATACTGTAAGAATTTTCTGAGAAGCAGTCACAGGCTAGAGGACAAAGTATAGATTTTGCAACAGATTGCTACAAATTCATAGTGTTTTAAGAGTATCTTAATGCTCTTCAATAGAAAAAAAAATACTTGGTATAAATTTCTGCATGTTTCTGATATGAAGATATTGGAATACCTGCGTTTAGCAGCGCAACTTTGCAGGAAATTATTTTAGTTTAGAATGCACAGTAGCTCAGTGAAATTCTTCCATATGGATGTTTTTGTCTGAAATATCCAAATAATCAATGTGGCACTCCTCCAATATATCATGAAGCATTTGTTTATCTTAGGCATGTCATTTATCCTGTTGACTTTACTGAAACTGCTCACCTATTTTAAATATAATAAACTGTATGAATATAGAAGCAGAGGTAGAGGTATGGATGCACATCAAAGATCTACCCTGGTACTATTAATCAATAAATTTGCCAAATTTTACATGCTAAAACGTAAAATATTCATGTTTCAAGGACAAAGAAAGTAGGTTTGGTTATTTTGATGACAGCAGGTGTGGCATATTAAAAATAGCATTTATTAGCACTTCCATGAACTTTCAGCTGAGAGGCACTTAGAAAGGTGTGAAACCATGTTATACCTTTGAAAATATCAAATAAATAATGTATGAGAAATAAACTTATTACCATAAGTAATGTAGTAACAAAATATTTTGTTCTGTAGCACTGAATGTTTACTACAAGATGTGAAATCTAAATAATAAATTTCTAGAATACTGAATGAGTTTCTATTAATATAAAAAAATATCATTCATACTCATTACATTTTACGGGTCCTTTATTGTATTTTGTTTTCTCTTAAAGATCTAATCTTATTGTAATTTAGATTTCTTAGATGAAGTTAGAATTTATTTCAGGGAGCAACCAATATTCCCCAAAGAAGATATTTTTCTCTTTCAAATATCTACAGTGTTTTACTGCAGCATTTGAATGCTTGTTCTTTATGATTGTTTTTGAAAATGCAGGAACTCAAAACCCTGTGATCCTCTATTTCTGCTTCCTCCCCTAACGTGAAGCTGAGATTATTAATCCACAAGTTATTTTCAAGAACTGATTTTTACATTCTTTTCCAGTATCTAATTCCTGTTTCTTGCAGGGGTCTCTGTATAAAGTATTTTAGTTGGTGGAGAGCTTCAAATAAATGTAGATGAAAGGCAAGTAAAATGCAAGTAAAAAGGAAAGCAAAGGCAAGTAAAAATTAGGACACCTGCAGAGTTAGTTACCTATTTTACCTAAAGAAATAACTTTTCTTAATATTTTATGTTTCTCATTTCTTATCTGTTTGTAAAATATAACAACCAACCTCTGTCTCATGGTTATACTTACAGGTAGAAGCTCGTACCATGGAAGCTCCCCCTGAGGGAACAGTTGATATATTTACTGCTGTTGATGGGCCCAAAGAAGTTCAAGTAAAATGGCTTGCCCCAAATAAACCTAATGGAAAACTGACCTACCAAGTCCTTGTCACTGGTCTCTTCTATGCTGATCAAGGTATTTTTTTTTACCTTTATAATAAATAAAATCATAGCACTGATATTCTGTTTCATTTTTTTTTTTTAAATTCCTTTAGCACTAAATTCTTCTGACTTTTTTTGCCACTCCATTGATTATTTTAGAGTTATCAATTTTATTCTCTCAGAACTGCAGCTTTGATTTATGGTGCTTTACATTTGTACAAACACATAAATTGGCAAATAAAGATAAGCCTTCTGCACTCATTTAGTCCCTAGATATACACATGGAGTCTTATCTCACAACCGTCACTCAGATAAGGAAGCTATACTCAGAAAATTTCAGTAGGTTTGCTTATATAAGTGGAAGCCATTCATGAGAACTGTTCATAATATGGTTAACAATAGGTATATCTGAAATTTATATTAGTAGCATTAAAGAAGTAAGTCTTTGGCTGCAAATAGCCAACTATCTAAAAGAGTAAGTAATACTTTATTCCTAAGAAGAAGAAAGGAAAACCGACTTTGGGTCTATATAACAAAGAGACTTTCAAAGTAACACTTACCTGGTAAATCTTATTGTATTATATCCTGCTCTTTTTTTTTTTTTTTTCCCCCACTGGTTTATATTCCACATTATTTGTTTTGGGTTTGTTGTTTTTTCTTCTTTCGTCTTCTAAACCTAAGTAGAGCAATGTGGTCTTGGGTGAAAATGTTGCTAAATCAGAAAAGTAGTTAGTGGTGTCACTCTTGCATAAAAGACTATGTAAGACACTAAAGAATGTAAACAGGTATTTTTTCCAAATGCACTATACAAAGTGCTTATTTTTCAGTTGAAAGTAAGATGCTGTGTCCTCTAATTATTATAAAAATGTAAAATACTTGGGCAGTGAATGAAAATGAGCATTCACAAAATGCATATGAGCATTAAGGATGTCATTTTGAGCTATTAAGCATACTCTAAGGTATAATAAATTATAAAATACCATACACAAATAATGTCTATGAATTATACCTAATAATGTTATAATTAACTTTTACTGTACTTTAAATAGCGTGAGTGACATCAAGCAACTATTGAAATGTTTTCTTATGAGTATAATACAAAATTGTGATGATGTTTCAATGACATCTAATCGCTCTATGTACTGTACGCAAATTTAATCAGTATTGTAAATGCTGTAACAGATAGAGAATTGAATCACTTATTCAATTAATTTCATAACTTGCCCTTTCTTTCTGCTCAGAATGAGAAAGATATGTTTTTTCCAGTATTGGTGCTGAAGGGAACACAAGCTGTAATTGCTCTCCTCTGTGAAGTGGTATATAGTTGAACTTGTATGTGTGCTATTTGGAAAAACATTCATTGAACAGTGTAATGTGTGGCAGGTAGTCTTAGCTGACCCCTCAAAAAGGCTGTTGTGTTCTTTTTTTATACAATGAAGGCTTTGATCTATTCTGCTGTGAAGCACTTGTAAGATTATGAGGAGAAGGAGTGATGATCAATTTGAAAAAAAGGAACAACATTTTGGCTGGACCCATGACAGCACAGGCATTTCCACCAAGGCAGCAGGGTGAATAATGCAAAAGCCATATTCCCCTTGTGTTTAATCTTGCATTGTTTTTGCAGAGAAAATTTCTGCTTGCTTTCTTAGTCATGTCATCCTTGGTTGTCATCCCGTCTCTCAAACCATCAAAACGGTATTAAATGTTGCAAAGCTGTGCAGCTAGAGAACTTTCAAAAGTCAGAACCCATTTGCAGAGCAGCCCTTGTAGAAAATGTATTCTGTTCTCGGCAGAATTTTCCTTCAGTTCTTTCCACTGAGAAGTTTACTGATTTCTCCCAGTGGAATCTGCTGGAATTTATCGGTTCATGGTTGGCAGTCACAGATTAAGGTAAATGTCGATCCGTAATGACCCTCTACATGTTAGTATTGCAGTAAAGCTGGGCTTTTATGTCAAAGATATCGGAGAGGGAGCTATTACACATGACAGGGGTGATCAAGGGACTCCAGACCAAGGCAAGCATTATTAAATATTGACTAGTTCTGTGATTTATGTAGAGCTGGAGGAAAAAAGTGACTTTTTAACCATTATATATTCTTCAGCAACGAAAACCAGCCATTTATCTCCTGCTGGTAATAAAGAACAGAGTGCCTGCATATTTTAGTGGAGGGAAAACCTGGTCTTATAAATGAGGTGGACTCTTTCATGATAACATTTCAGTTTGCTAATTGCCAAAAGCAAAACAGGCAAATTGGAAGCAATTATAAGAGTTGACTTAAAGTGGCTGCTATGTTAGTTCAACTCAGGAGAGCTGGGTGGTGGTGAAAGAATCATTGGGGAATGGAACCCAGAAAATTTCATTATGTTTGTTCACTGTTGCTGAAACTTTGCTATGCAATACTAAATAAATAAAGAGTGTTCCCTCCAAAAGAAGTCAGAACTCTAGAAATTGACATTTGTGCTGGCTGTTTTGGAGGTATTTAGGAAGGAAATTAAACATTAATTCATCAAACTTATATAAGACATCATCTGTTCTGTAGATTTACACAAGCCTTATTGAATTGTCTGATGGCTAATTGGTAGTTTCTTGACATAACGAACAACTGCATTTCATTCTTTCCTGCAATGCCTTTTAAAGAGTTAGGGATTCAAGTGTAAAACTTGGAGGTGGAATTCACCTACAAGGGCTGCATATAAACATCAGAACAGTTGCACCCATCACCCGAACTGGTGGCCCGCTCAGCAGTACATTAAGCTGTCAGTTTGAGAAGCTTGGAAAACAGATTTTAGATCTCAGATCTGAAAGGTCGGGTAAGTGAAGAGCTTTTGCAGATTGTTTCCTAAAAACAATGTTGCGATTGCCACACTGATGGTTTTGTCATTTCTGTGTATGCAGCTCACAGATGAAAAGTCTTTATTTCAGTTCCTTAGTAGAAATTTCAGGCTTCTGATAGGAATATGACTTTTTAATAGATTAGCATATCATTTCCCAAACAGTGCAGTCACCTTCTTTTATTAAGAAGATTTAATTATGTCCTGTTGCAGAACACTTCAAAGATTACTAGGTGTCAAAATAATATCTGTTATGATACCTTTCTTCACTGTCTGTCTGTGTTATTTAATAGAAAAATGAAATGATTCAAGTTGGAAGGAGCCTTTAAAGGTCATTTAGTCCAACCTCTACAGTGAACAGGGACATCTTCAACTACATCAGTTTGCTCAGAGCCTTATCCAACCTGAGCTTGATTAGGATGGGACTTCTACCACCTCTCTGGGCAGCCCATTCCAGTGTTTTATTATCCTAATTGTGCAATTTTGTCATAATATCTAGTCTAAATATACCTTCTTTTACTTTAAAACTATTACCCATTGTCCTATTACAATAAGCCCTCCTAAAATGTTTGTCCCCATCTTTCTTATAGGCCACCTTAAGTACTGCTATGGTTTCCCTAGACCCTTTGCTTTTCCAGACTGAACAACCCCAAACCTCTCAGCCTGTCTTCATAGGAGAGATGCTCCAGCCCTCTCATTTTTGTGGCCTTCATCTGGACCACACCAACAGGTCAATTTCTTTTTTGTGATGAGGACTCTAGAAGTAGACACAATACACCCTGTGAGGTCTCACCAAAGTGGAGGAGAGAATAACCTCCCTTGACCTGGTGGCCACACTTCTTTTGGTGCAGCCCAGGATACAGTTGGCCATCTAAGTCATGAGCACACATTCTTTGCTCTTACTAGCAGTACCCCTCAACTCCTTCTCTTCAGGGCTGCATCCAGTTCTGTATCTCATTGGGTCCCATGAACTTGTACACTTCCAGGTTCTTTCAGATGGTCACAAACCTGATCTTCACATACAATGGGTAGTTCTGCCTTCCAACCCTTGCCGTTGTCTTCTGTGACTTCAGGAGTGTGGCTGTAGCCCTTGCCAGTGAAGACTGAGCTAAAGAAGTCATTGAGAACCTCAGCCTTCTCCATATCACTTGTCACTAGTTTTCCTGTTTCCTTTCTGAGGGGGCCCACACCTTCCCGAGTCCTTCCTTTTGCTATTAATATACCTGTAAAAATTTTTGCTATTCCCCTTGATCTCCCTGGCTAGATTTAGTTCTAAATAAGCTTTGGATTTTCTAACCAAGTCTCCTGAGGCTTGGACAGCTTCCTTATATTCCCCCCATTCTAGCTCTCCTTTCTTCCAATCCTTGTAAAGTTTCTTTTTGTGTGGTAGTGTGTCCAGGAGCTCCTTGTTCATCCGGGCACATCTCCTACCATTCTTTTCTACCTTCCTCTTTGTTGGTATACTTTGCTCCTGGACACAGAGAAGGTGACCCTTCACTCATTAAATCCATATGTCTTCAGTTTAGAGAGAAGGATTGTGTTGGGGACTGTATCAAAGGCTTTAGAGAATCCAAATAGATGACATCTATAGCTTTTTGCTTGTCCACTGATGTCACTCCATCGTAGAAGGCCTGAGTGGTCAGGCAGGACCTGCCCTTGGTAAAAGAGCTGCCTCAAATCACCTCCTTGTCCTCCATGTGTGTGAACATGGCTTCTAGGAGGATATGGTCTATGATCAGGCACAGAGGTGAGGCTGACAGGTTGGTAGTTGCCAGGGTCCTCCTTTATACCCTTGTTAAAAATGGGTGAAATGTTTCCCTTTTTCCAGTCACTGGGGGCTTCCCCTGACTGCCATGACATTTCAAATATCATGGAAAGTGTCTTGGCAAGTACATCAGTCAGTGCCCTTGGGATTCTGGGATGCATCTCATCAGACCCCATAGACTTACATGTATTCAGGTTCTTCAGGTGGTCATGAACCTGATCTTCTCTTACCATGGGAGGGACATTGTCCCCCACAGTCCCTGCCTTGCCATCCATCCACTCGAGAGGTGTGGGAAGAGAGGTTTCTAGAGAAAGCTGAAACAAAAATGTCTTTGAGTACCTTGTTACCAGTTTGCCAGTCTTGCTCATCAAGGGGCTTATGCTTTCTTTGACCTTCTTTTTCTGGCTGACATACCTGTAGAAGCCCTTCTTACTCCAGTTTGCATCCCTTGTTAAGTTCGGGTCCAGCTCCACCTTGGCTTTCCTGACACAACCAGGAAACATTCCTGTACTCTTCCACTGGCTGTGAATTTCCTTCTTGCCCTTTAGTTTGAGTAGAAGGTCTCCATTCAGCCATACAACTCTCTTGCCTTCTTTTCCTGACTTCTTGCACTTGAGGATCAAGCACTCTCTCACGCTTTGGAAAGTGTCCTTAAAGATCTGCCAGCTCTGTTCTGCTCCCATGTCCCTGAAGGCAGCTTCCTGAGAGCTCCTATTGACTAATTCCTTGAAAATCTGGAAGTTTACTGAAAATCAGTCCTGATTTTATTCTTTGCCTGATCCCTATCCCTCAGGACTGTGAACTGCACCAGTGTGTGATCACTGCAGCCCAGGCTGCCTACAATCTTGACTTCACTTATTAGCTCACCTGTGTTGGTGACAATCAGTACCTGGCTTAAGAAGTTATCTTCAATGCACTCCAGGAGTCTCCTGGGTTGTCTACAGCTTGCCATGAGTGACCTGTATGTAATGTGCAGCATTTCAGACATGGCCTGTTCTTATATGAAAGTAGGAATACTCAATTATGTAATGCCACATACCACTTAAAGAACCCCATCAGAAATAAAAAATATTATGAAAAAATTTTGGCAACACTCCTATGAAAACGTAATATTTACTTACTTAGTTAGACACCTGTTTCTAAGTGAAGTAGAATTAGAGAGACTTGAACCTAAAGAAACCTGAATAAATATTTAAGCTTGTCAGGTTTTGCAAAGCTACCTATAATTTGATAATGTGGGGGTTTGGTTTGATGAAAGAGTTGCATTCATTATATCAGTATCTGTTTCAACCATGACTTAACTACAAGGGACCTGAAAGGTCTATATTCAAACCTAAAATATCTCCATGACAATTCTGGGGTTTTGGTTTGTTTGCTTTCTTTGTTATTATTATTATTGTTGTTGTTGTTTGGATTTTGTTTGTTTGTTTGTTTTCTACATAAGAGACATTAGACCTTTGGGGAATGGACTCCTGAGATACGTGCTTTTTGGAAAATGGAAATCCTTCTGTGTAAATATATCCCCTGGACAGGGCAAAGGATACCACTATGAGAACAAGCCATTTTTTTTCTAATCCATCTTGTATTTCTGTACTTTTACACTGCCATCTCTAATGCATATCATGAAACTGCTTGATGTGTTGTTATCAGTGCCTTACTGTACCATATGGTATATTGAGATACCAGGTTGATGACATAGAAAGTATTTAAATAACACATAATGTAACACTTTTTCTGTCATGAACTTGTTATTCCAACACTTTAGATACACCAGCTGATCTCATACTGAATATTGTATAGATGTCCCCAGGCTTAGCTTCTTTTTCGTCCTGTTACAAATCTTACAAATTTCAAATATGTATGTCTCTATCTGTCTTAATATTTTTTGTATACTGTTTTTCTGCCAAATGGATCTGCCATTCATTAAATTTGTTTAAGACATAACTTTCCACCTGGCTGCATACCACATACCTGAGATCATCTTGGTTATTTCCTTGTTATAATAAGTTGTATTTAATTCTAGATTGTTTTCTACTGGGCCAGCTCATCTTAAAAATATTGTTAAATATTTAAAATGCTGTGGGTTTTGGGGGGCAGATGGGGAATGTTTATTCTCCTACAGTGAAAACAACAGTACATCTGTAAAGAATGCATTATAGTATGTAAAAGAGAATCATACAATGGTTTGGGTTGGAAGGGAACCATAAAGATCCTCTAGTTCTAACAACCCCCCTACATGGGCAAGGACATGTCCCACTAAACCATCCTGGCCCTGAACACATACATTCTATATTGTAGAGACTTTAAATTCTTAACTTTTGAATCTTAACTTTTGAATTCTTAACTTTTGAATCACAGGTAACTGTTTCTTAGTGCATGTCTTCATTTTTCATGGTTGTTTATTTCTGATACTGTGGATGCTACTAATTTTTAGATACCAGCATGACAAAGGCTTGGTAAATACTGTGTGCCTTGTCAACATTTATCAGTAACCAAATTAGAAGACGAGGAAATACTGTCATAAACTAATTGAGAAGGTCACTGAGGAATATTCACTGTGGCTTTCTATGAAAAGGTCATCAGTGTACACTTGCAGCTCAGAAAGCCAACTGTACCCTTGGCTGCATCAAGAGAAGCGTGGCCAGCAGGTTGAGGGAGGTGATTCTCCCCCTCTGCTCTGCTCTTGTGAGACCCCACCTGGAGTACTGCATCCAGTTCTGGAGCCCCTTTTACAGGAGGGACATGGATGTGTTGGAGTGTGTCCAGAGAAGGGCCACGAGGATGACCAGAGGGCTGGAGCACCTCTCCTATGCAGACTGAGAGAGCTGGGGTTATTCAGTATGGAGAGGAGAAGGCTCCGAGGACACCTGATTGCAGTCTTCCAGTATCTGAAGGGGCCTACAAGAAAGCTGGTGAGGGACTTTTTAGGATGTCAGGTAGTAGCAGGACTAGAGGGAATGTTTTCAACTAGAGGAGGGTAGATTTACATTAGATGTGAGGAAGAAGTTCTTCACTGTGAGGGTGGTGAGACCCTGGAATAGGCTTCCCAAAGAGGTGCTGGAACCTCTATCGCTGGAAGTTTTTACGGCCAGGCTGGACAGGGCTCTGAGCAACCTGATCTAGTGGGAGGTGTCCCTGCCCCATGGCAGGGGGTTTGGAACTAGGTGATCTTAAAGGTGTGCCTTCCAACCCTGAAAATTCTATGATTCTATGAATAGCAAGCATCAAATGCAGACCAGAACAAGATTTTGTACCAAGAAAGGAGAATATTAATAATGGATTTTCCCACAGCTTGATCATGTTTTAAAAATCTATCCAAGAGAAATATCTGTATCAATTAGTTTCATCTTCTGATTTTGTCTGACAATCTTTCTCTTTGAAAGCGCTTGTTAAGATACCGGAAAGAGCTCTGTTGATTCTTTTCCACTCTTCTGATTCATACAGGTATGCTTTGCAGAAGAATATTTTTTCCCAGCAAAGTTCGTAGGAGGTTCAAATATGTTTTTAAAAACTGAGAGCTCTGTCTCAGTTCTGCAGTGCTCAGGCAACTTGTTTTCTTGCAAAGACAAATTGCTTTGCATCAAGTCACTTAGGTCCTGGTGCCTCCTTGGGAGGAACCTTCAAGTGAAATATTTTGCAATTGGTTAGTTTAAGGCATGAAATGCTAATTTTAACAGATCACCAACTCCTTTTCTTTTTAAAAGGAGATAAAGTTTTTCTTATTATTGGATACACTTCCAATTCTCACAGGACTCAAGGGGCATACAAAGTTGACACTCAGGCTTCTTTTCCCCAGGTAGGTTCCTCATTTTACCCTGTTTATCCTCAATGTGGTTTAAATTGAGTACAGGGTCATTTTTAATTGCATCTGGATATATGAAATCAAATTATAGTACAGGAGGCATCAGGTATTACTTCTTTTTCAGAAGAGCGAGTTGGAGAAATTATCTTGCTACCTTTGTCAGATGACTGCATTAGCACAAAATGAATCCAAAGCTGTAGTCTCCTTGATGTTGTGATGCATTTGAATGCAAATTTGACATAAAGAGAATCCTTAATTAACTATATGTCCTTAGGGAATTCCACAACACAGAGTTGCATAGAACTCTGTTGCTGGTAGATGTAGAAATCAATGTATGTTCTTTTCAGTTCGGGTTGACTTTTTTTTTTTTTTAACTTTTTGCAACTTACATGATTGACGTATCACCAAAGGTTCTTATTTTTCAACAATGTAGTTCATCTGATATTTTCGTTAAAGGAAAACTATTCATCTGGTAACTCTTATTTGGAATTACTTACCAGAAATCTCCCTGAAAACCTATTAATTCTCTTGGCAAACTGGAGAATTTTGTCTGTAGAACACAGCATTTTTTGGTAAAAAGTGTGTGTGTGAGCTACATCTATAAACAACTTGACTTTTCCATATGTACATTGTTTTAATCTAATCTTTTCAGTTTATATTTGCTATGTATAGACATAAATAGAAGGAAATACAGGCCATCAATTAATTTGTTTTTTGTTAGGATGTTCTTCTTGTAATCTTTACTGGGCACAGTGCTTCCAGTAAACTCTCCAATCAGAATTAAAATAGGATCTGTTAAGAATCAAGGTAGTGCATAAAATCAATGTTTTCTGGGGAAAGACATGCCCATCTGCAGATGTCACCAGAGTTAGGGAGAGGAGTCCTGAAGCCCCTCAAAATTCATAGTCTTTCTTGAATTGAAGTCTTGAGAATGGACAATGAAAATTCTGTGGGATGTTATCCTCAGATGTGCAGAAGGTGGTAATTGTTTTGCATTTAGATCTTACAGTTTAAAAAGAACAGAACTATTTTTGAGAACAAACATGTTTCAGATATGACTAAAACATTTTTAAAAGACTTGCTAGGCCAGTTTTCATAGTGAAACTCTTTTAGGCATGGTTGGTTGTATAATAATTACCTCAAAATATATGTGACTAAGTATAGATTTACATTGACAGTTGCTGCAAGTGGACATGCAATACACGTGGATATGCTAAAAATCAATACAAATTTGGATGTATTTTAATATTTATAAGAAAAGTCTTCTATGTAAATGGAAGTATCATCATTTCATATATGTCACCAAAGCATATGATATATTTTCTAGACAAGATATTTCTTCACAATCTTGCTAATTTTTTCCTATTGCGAGTAGTTAGTAAGGCTTTCCTCTAACGTAGCTGAACATTCAAGAAGTGGGTACCAAAGAAATCTGAATATCTTCTCCATAATAGGTAAATATAAGGACTGTGTTCTTCCTGCGTTTAATCAATGACCCACACTGGTTATAGTGTCGTGTTCCTCTGCCAGGGACAGTCCCTTTTTGGGTGAAAGTCAGGAAAATCCATTCCAACTTTACTCAAGTAATTTAGTATTGCACAATAACCCTATCTAGGAAGCCACTGAGGCAGTGTTTTCCAGAACCTCTCTGGAAGTTTTCCCTTTGAAGTTCTAATGGTTATTCTTGGCTTATTTTTCTTGTGGCCTTTGCACCTGCAAACCCCAGTAGTGTTGTTACAGAGGATCTTCATGAGAGCAGCTATAATGCTGTGAATATTGCCTCCCCTTCTCCCTTTACCTCCCAAAACCTAGTACACAAAATCAATAATAATAATAATTTAAATACTTGATAAGTATTATCTATTAATATACATACACAGATGTTTAGTGACCAGTGGTTACACCATGTTAACATACTCCATGCAGCACAAAATCATAATCAATGTGAAAAACCATGAGTTTAAGCAATTCCCAATGGAAAATAGTGGCAGAGGGACAGCATAGGAAAAATCATCATACCTACTGTGAGCAACAGCACTGGTGTATTCATTGTTACCTGCAGCACCAGAGACACCTTAGTTTGGCACCTTACTTACTGCCAAAGTAGGATGGTTTTGTGAGAGCCCTTACCTGCTTATCCAAATTAGTGGTTATGGGGATTGTTTTGTATTTCATCCCCTTCCTCCCATGTTTCATCTGTCTATCTCCTTAGTTTTAGCCACAGACCTCACTAATAAAACTCACTAGTGCTAAAAATGTTTTAGGGAGTAAAAACGGAAAAGCGTGATCCATTTTCAAATAGTTGTTTTTAATCAGTTCAGAGTTAGTATGGGATTTAGGGTATTTTGGCCCTGAGTAATGTGCCACTTCACTGATTTGCATGGCTTGAAAACTCATGGTTTTGTATGTGCTTTAGGATGCTATTGAGTAATGTTTAGTCAAGGTTCAGTAGATTTTGAACTGCTTCACATTGCATCATCTTTGCATGCAAGCATGATTTCCTTCAGCATAAGGTATGCTTTTCTTTTTCTGTTCCCTGATAGCCATCTCAGAGGAAAGCAAAATGAAAGCATTCTCACTCTGCTTTGTACAGTAGACTGTTTGTTTGGTGATGAATTTAGCATCAGACTGTAGATAGTGTTTTAATTGATCTTCTGCATCTCTCTGTTCACATACTTGTGTTTTTGTCTGGTGTAATTTATTTGCTTTCGTGTTATAAAGCAGATAGGTAGGACTGAACCCCATTTCTGTGAGGAACATATTATCAATTCTTACAGGCTGAAATTCCTAGTGACTATCAATAGCAGGAAAATCTCCAAGACCATCCTTGCTACCTCAATAATAGTCTAGGGAATAATAGCAGCCTTCTGGAGATTGCATGGGTAAACAGTATTGAGTAAAAGGGGATTTGCCAATCAAGTTCTCCTATGAAAACAGTCTTTTAGTTAATGAATGTCTTCTACAGTTTTTAACACACATGAAGGCTGAGGAGGCTACATTGGCAGGGCTTGGACATCTATGATAAATCCTAAATGCAAAAACACAACTTAAAGTATTGGACACAAAATTATTAATGTCAACAACATAAATACATGATGTGAACAAAATATATATAATCTCCCTAGAGCTTCTGCAGATGAAATTGTTTTTATACTTGTATATGTTGTCTTCAAACCAATATGCTTCTCTTTAGAGACTAATGTAAAATCTGTCTGTTCTCTCAGAGAAAGCATGATGAAAGTTGGTTTTGACAAGTTTTGATGAAGTTCTAATTTGTACTGTATGAGACTGATTTTGATAGATTTTGACTATGTAACTTTCTGGCATAATGCCAGAAAGCTCAAGATGCTATGATAGGTCAGCCCTTTATGTGCAGGTGATATGATTGTTTATGTTCCTCTACATGTTTTTTCTCTAAATAGGCTGGAGAGAGATAGTCTATAAGTACAGCAAACACCTGAATGATTAGGTCGTTCTTTCACTCTACAAATGCACCGTTTATTATGCATCATGTAAGGTGACTGGAAAAACCAGAAGAATATCTTATGTCAAATAAAAATCCTAGATCAATTTAGAGCATCATTCTTTCCAAAGTATTACAACTAAGTGTAATGACATTTGACATTACTGACATTTTTTATGACTTCTTTCAACAAACTCAGCATTGTGAAAAAATAGTGTTCTCCCTTTGTAATTGAAAGGGTTAAATAGTACCAATTCATTATGACTCACAAAAGGATTTATTTTGTTCTCATAAATCAGTTTTATTCCACATTTTTATTATTCCCTTGGGTCAGCTGCTCCAATTGAAATCAATACAAGTGCAAGTGACACAATCAATCTAGATATTTGATTATGGATTTGAGACTCCCAGTTCTGCTCTGTGTGTTTAGCTAGTCTCCTTCTGATAGTGCCCCTGGAGAATGGAAAATTCTTATTGGCATCCATGAGTTATGGGCATAGATTCAGAAACCAGATACTGTGATAATCTCCATTTATGTACTGCTGCAGCTAGAGAAAGAATGCCCTAACCATGGAAAAACAGACTCGAAGATTTTAAAGCTGTTTCTGAATTTTTAAAATAATATTTATAAAGTCTCATTGTTTGTTTCTAAAATCCCTTGAACAAAAGTGGATTAAATCAATAACTTTATAATCTGTCATCATCCTAGCATCACAAGTGCAGCTAACATTTGTATTTTTTTATGCCTTCTGGTCATTAATATACAATGTGTTGTCTTGGGGACTGAACAGTGTTGGGATGCTTTCTCCTGTTTTTTGGAGGGTAATAGCACCTGGAAACTGGAAGCCTGTGTGAAATGCACATAAATTAGTTCTAATCATAGAATGCTTTCCAGAGTTGGGTGGCCTACCCTATTTTAAGATTTCTTTAGGTCCTGGACTGCATTCTTATGTGTCCTTACAACACTTCCTAGTGTGTGCAGGGGGAGGTCCAGGACTGATGCCCTTTGGTTCTGTTGCAGCAAGGTAAGTTACAGTACATATGGATATACTTACAGCACAGACTTAACACTATACTGAATACACTTTTAACTGAAAGGTCTAATTGAAACAGAGCCAGCTGCAAGACTCGTTGGACATTTCTATGTTCATGAAAGAGAAATGAGAAAATGTAAAGCAGTGACTCAAATGAAAAAGTTTCATTCTGACAGTTCTATCTATAAATAGGGAAGTTTTAAGTTGAAAGCTTCATGGCATTGAGCTGGAAGCTCAAAAATGTAGGTTAGACCACACGCTAAATATTATTCTCTGCCTGACATTATGACAGAGTCTAATATCAGGCTATCCATGGGGTCTGTGCTAACTTTCTTGTATGAGCTCCCTCATATATTTATATATGTATATATGTATATGTGTACATATGTATGTATACATATATTTATATATGTATATATGTATACATATATTTATATAGTATATAATAATTTATATTAATATATGTATATTTCAATACATAGAATTAATGAGCCTATAAATGCACATTCCTTTGCGTTTGTAACACTAATGATCTCTTATTTCTGCTGACAGGAGCATGTGTTTATTGTAATGATTAGCCCTGCTTTGCCTTGGGGTTCTTGATTATTCTGCAAATTTTCATTGAATCATATGAAATGACTAGATGACTAGAGATCATCTAGTCAAACCCTTCTTCTCCAAGGAGGGTCCAGTTGGATTATTAACGGACAGAAATCCCACAAACTCTCTGGACAACTTGTTCTCATATTTGGCCAAACTCAAAGTAATTTTTTTTTTCTCAGGCTTAAACAGAATTTCTTGTATTTTCTGTATGCACTCATTGCCTTTTGTCCTGTTGCTACATACTGCTGAGAAGTGTCTGGCTTCTTTACACTTTCATACCAGATATTTCTACGCATTGATAGGATCCTCCCCCCTCCAGACCTCCTCTTCTTGAAACAGCCTCAGCTCTCCCAAACTCTGTGTGACAGATGCTGCAAGCCCTGAATTATCTTTGCCTGGACTCCACTCCAATAAGGCCAGGTCTGTCTTGTACTGGGGAGATAAGAATAGGACAAGCATTCCAGATGTGTCTCACCAGTTCTGAATAGAGAAGAGGAATCCCCTCTCTTAACCTGCTTGGCAGTGTTCCTTCTAATACAGCTCACAAAGCTGTTTGCTTTGTCCCATTGGGACAAATGACTCATGGCTGACTCCTGCTCAGCTTCTTATTCATCAGGACTTCCACATCTTTTTTGAGGCAGAAAAGCACCTTTCCAGCATCGGCACCCAGCCTGTACTGGGGATCAGCTCAGAGTGACACACAGAATATGTTAAGCATACACATTCTAAACATCTCAAGACTGTGTAAGTTAGCTGTACAAAATTTAAGTCTGTAAAAAGTCACAGAAGGTGCCTTTGCTTGTTTTAAAGTGAGGGAAACCTGGCTGTCAAAGAAACAGCTTGAGTAGTACAGTCATATACTACATCTGCATCTTTGAGCTTTCAGATTTCTGCTGGATGTGACCTTAGGGCCTTCCATCTTGTTCTTTAAGTATTTTATTATTATTATTATTATTATATTCAATTCTTAAAATTAAAGGCTTCTTTAATTGCCTGAAAAAAAGAAAAAAGCTAAAGTTTTTCAATGCACGTAATGGGAATTTTTCATTATTTACAGGAAAAATATTTTGGATTTGGAGTTTTACCAGTTTTCCACAGTGCTTTAAAGTTACTCATCTTGCCTCATGCAGCAATTTCCCCTAGCCCATGAGAATGAAGGTTTGCTGTGATAAGAGGGACTCTAAGTTTTGGACTCGGTTTGATGAACTGAAACCAGGATATGTCCTTAGGAACAATATATCTGTCAACTCAGGATCAGAGGAACAAGGAGTGGTCCAGGAGGCTGAGGCACAAAATTGACAGTGTACTCATCTGAAAAAATACCCCCCAAAAAACAAAAACTCAGAACACAAAAAATCCTCACTGCAAAACAAAATACCTTCCCCAACGCTTAGCTGAAAAGAGGGGTATGGTATCAAAGCACAGAAACCACTTCATAAGATCAGTATAGCAATTGGGGTGACAATTAGAAAAGAATTAATTATTGCAGTTCTTAGGAAAAAAGTCACCAGTAATGTCAGGGGAAGACATTTAGGTGTTTATTTGGATAATTCAATTTTTTATTCTGAGTATTGCACTAGAAACAATGGGAAAGAGAGAAAATTAAAATCTTAGCTAGGAGGAAAGGACAAACTTGTGAGGAAGGTAATGAGGCTGAAGAAGAGGCAAAACTTATGGGAAAAAGTGTATGTTTACTGAAGAAGCAGCATTTATATTCACAGGAATAGACTTGGTGCCAGAGAACCAGGGTCAGGGACAGAAACTGGTGCTCAGTGAAAATGAGACAAATGGAAAGATGGGAAAAGGGGGGAACAAGTGGGTTCTTGCTTCATTTTTGTATTTTATTTTGTTTTGCTATTCCAACAATAACTTTTTCTGTGGCCTCAGATAAGATGCTTAACCTCTCTATACAGGCATAAAAATATCTCTAGGTTTTTATGCTAATTAAATGATTAAATCATCTTTGTATAATTCTTTAGATCCTCATATGAGCTGCCCATAAACCTGGATTTTTGCTACCTTTATTCTTTCAGTCATCTTCTGCAGTGGGCTTAGTTGTGGTTCTATCTGTATGAATACTGTGGAGCAATGTGCTCTCTAATGTAAAAGTATTTCTTGTGACCTGTATGTACGTAATGGAAACAGTATATAGATTGCTAATAAGTTTTTAGAGCATGACATAAAGCCTTAAACTCATTCCCCAAAAACCTTTTGCTTTGTTGTAGCCCACAATGTATGGTGAACATTTGTTGCTAAAGGCTCTTTTTATCTTGAAACAGTGATCTTGAAAGGAAATATTTGTGATTATAAGACTTAAGTGTTTCAGGCTTAGGTAACTTTGAAATGGAAAGCTTTCTGAATTTCACAAACTATGGTCTTATAATATCACTTAAATTCAGACAAATCCGGGAGTCAGATGAGAATTTAGCCAGGTTCTTCAAAGAGATGTAAATATTCTGTTTTACAATGGCAGTTGTTGAGCTTCTGTAAGAATATGAAGAAAAATATAAGAAATGCAATTTTCAACCAATATCTTCTGTAATGATAGCTGGTTCTTGATGATGAGGGAAAGAAAAGGACATGAGAGCGAGTAATATTTTTCAGCAGCATGGCCACCTTGCTTACTGAAATCAGAAGCATAGTTGTATCAGTGTATTTCTGATATTGACACAATAGATTGGTTATGTTTAAAGCTAGCATTTTGATAATCACAAATGCAATGATAGTAATAAAAGTATTTGATAATTTGGAAAAGATTGTCCACACACATGAAACACGGGGTTTTATTATAGGATACATAGAAACTTCCCAATTACCTCATTCCTTAAAAATTTTAATTTTGATTCACTTGGGAATAGTACCTTTAATAGTACCTTTAAATGTGGCAAATTCTGGAAAAAAACCCCAGATTTTAAATGTGAGATGAATGTCTAGTTTGCATGATTTCTTTTTTCCATTGCAGTCTTTGTCATGAGAATGGTTTCATGTTGTACCATTTCCTGAGCTCCTTACAACCTTTGTCACATGAATAAGATATCAGAACACTAATGACTAATATACAGTATTCTGTGTCTGCTGAGACTATACTGTACTACTGTGACCTTTGCAATATTATGTATTCTGATTGGCTGTCCATTTCACCTCTTCCCCACAAGTTAATAAGGCTGTAAAAAGGAGAGAACTTGAAATGGCCAGCCAGTCAAATTACAGAATATTGAAAAGGTCAGAGCAGTACAGCACACAGAAAAAAATTACGGAATATATGGGGCATTGAAATTATTGTGACAATGATTATAACAAGAATGGAAAAGGATACCCATTTATGTTATTTCAATCTACTGAGCCCCATAGGATGATGGACCCAGAACAGAAGTAATTTACGCACCAATGACCCACAGGAGCTTTATTCACTTATTTACAGGGGTACTCAGCAACAGGAACACACATCTGCTTGGGAGCCTCTTTCAAAGTGTCCACCCAAACCCAGAGAACCTTCATACACAAATACTCACCAGCTAGATTGCTGTGTGAAGCTTATCACTTTTAAAAAACAATTATTTTGAATGGAATATGTGTTTCTGCATGTTTTTAATGTAAGCATGTTTATTACTTGGCTTTATTTCAAGTATATGTAGTTTTTAAGAATGCATATGGATCTTGTCTAGCCCTAATTTCTTTATTTGGATAATGTGTTCCTGAAAAACCGAAATAGTCTGATCTGATCTAAACCAGGAATTAACCTGATACAGCACAGCTTTTTCTTAGCTGCCAGACTTAGTTAAAGAAGTCCTTCAGTAATATTGGGGGAAATATGGAGAGTTGTTCCTTTCAAACAGGAAGCTAGCAAAAGAACAAAACCATCACAATGCAAAAATATGGAATAATTAAGAAGAGTGGGGAAGTCTGTCATGTCTGCAAAGGACAGAGTAGGTTTTCTGGTAGAAACTGCTTTTCTGAAGTCAAACAACGTCTCTTAGGACTTTACCAATGTCTGAGGCAGCTGCTATTTAGGTCTGTGGCATACTTGCTGGTAGCCTGCAGCAAGACCTGTGAGCAGGATGGAGAGGAAAGACACACATGAAAAATGGGAAAAAGAGAGGCTTCATCCACTTATACTCACAAATAGAGTCCACGCTGAAGCAGTCTAGGCAGGAATGGCACGGAGCGATATGACAGGGTTATCACTGTATCACTTTCTGTCAGGCTGAACCTATGTGTCTGCATTTTCCAGCCCACTGAAAGCAAAGTTTAAGCAGTGAGAAGTGGCAAAGCTGCATACTGCAAGTCATCCCCAGCAAGACCTGCATTTTAAACATGTTCTTCTAATATTTTACTCGCCAGTAGCAGTAAGTAAGTTGCTTGGCTGGCAACTGGGATTAAACACCTTTAGTCTCTGTAAAATTCGGGTTAGGAAACTTGCAAATGCTCCTCTGCTTTTTGTTAAAAGCAGTGAAAAATTTTGAACTGCTGTGTTGTCTAACTCATTGTAAATTTGCAAGTTCATTTTTGAGCTGAATAAAATGGTTATGTAATTACATACTTCTCCTAATTATTGAGTAATTATACACTTCTTATAATTGCCGAGTAATCACTCTGCTATAACTAGAATTTAATGTTACAACTAATTGTATAATTACTGTATATTAATGTTGTTATCCAGGCAACTTTGAATAGTGTCATCCTTTTAATTCCTTTTCTGTTACACAAAACCGTATTTTTAAAAATATAGTATAGTTAGCCATTGGAAAAAAGATTAATAGTGGAATAAAAGTATCAGCAGAAGATTACATGCTTTCATTCTGGGCTCATGGAGATGAGAATAAAAATATTAAGATGTTAAAACTGTACTGTAGATAGAAAAAAATTGAATTTTCTCATTAATTTGTTTGGGAGCCTATCTTTATGTTTGAGGCCTGAATCTATCCTATATATCTTAATCTGTCAACACTGGATTTTTAACCCTTCCAGCACACTACAGCCAAACATTTAAAAAATGCATTTCATTTCCCAATCAGCCAAGTCCTCAAGTGTTTCATGTCACCAGGACCCTAAGAATGGGTGTGTCAGCTGGCCTTTTTTAAGGGCTTTATTGTTGTTAATAGCACAACAGGTACATATAACAATTCACCTGTTGTTTGATGGGCATCTCAAATACTAAGTCATGCTGCTGGGTGGTGCACAGAAAAACTGTGATAGATAATGGGAGAAATTTCCTTTGTTGGATTGCATCTGTTCTCAAATCACACACAGGGACAGTTTCACAAAGAAAGAAGGGTTTGGTACACAAGAGCTGAGATCAAGTAATGCAGGTGCCTTTTTCTAGTGCTGCCTGGCTAGCCTGGGTACATCAGAGTTATCTCAGACAAAATAACTTTGCTTCTGTGGAACTGGTATTCCACTGTATGTGGAATGTCTAGAATGTGGTTGTTCTTGAAGGATAAGAAACGTCTCTGTTGTCATTTATAAAATGTTTCTCAGCCTAATGTAAAGCTTGGTGAAACCAAATAAAAATCCAACAGGTTCGATAGAACTGTTCTACAATACACTATTGTATTCTGTTTAGGCAGTCTGGTGCTGTGGCAAACTATAGTCCAGGTAGAATTTGAGCAAAAAGAAACAAGGCATATTTTTAAAATGAGTAGTATAAACCTCTCTGTTCCCAAATCCTCAGAAAGCAAGTTTGCCATGTATCACCACCGGAACAACTGAAAACACCCTTTGTGCATCTCCGTGTACATCAAAATAATGTATTTGTATTTGTACCATAAGTGAATCAGACTGTTTATAGGAATCCCCAAATTAGAGGAAAGCCCAGATCACTCATTCATGTACAGTTTTATGTGACTGAAATATACTGCATGGTCCCATGTTAGTGCATCATCATAGAAGCATGGAACATTTGAAAAGCTGTTTCAGGTGTGTTCTGGTTTGAGCCAGGACAGAGCAAATTTTCTGTGTTGCAGTTTTGCTTTCAGCTAAGTCTCTTGTAAGTAGCTGCACTTGCTGAAATTAACAGCAAGTTTCTCAGTCAGTATCTGCTTCTAGGACTGATAACACTGGATGTTTATAGTTATGGCCAGAGAATGGTGTGCAGAACCAAGGACACTGTTCAGATCTGAGGAACATCTTATATTCTGGAAAGAGAAAGGAGTAATGAGGTCACACCTAAAACCCTCCTTTAGGGAGGAGCAGACAAGACAAATGACCAAAATTGAACAGAGTATTCCATCCCATATGCATCATACTTGGTATAAATTTGAGGGATCACGAGGGTCAAACCCCTTCGCTGTCATCCTTTACTCTTCTCTTTGGCCCTTTTTTATGTGCTCCTGCTTGCTTTGGCATCCTAGGAGGATTCCACCTATTCTTCTGCCTGTGGTCCTGATCCCTGCCATCCCAAATCCCTGTGTGTTCCTGCCTCCAGCTCCCGACTGCTGCTGATTCCAGGAGTCCAGCCTGGAATTTCCCAGGGCTGCTCTGCAGCCTCAGTGGTGACATGAGTGCTACTGGGGGAAGGGAAGGAGGAAGATGGTACCATTTTTCTCAATATTTGTATATATTTAATAATTTTTCCTTTTTATCCTTAGTGTTTCATTAAAGACGTGTAGTTTAGTTTCCAGCCTGTAAGTCTCTCTCCCTTGTTCTCTCTCCTTCCTTTATTGGAGAGAGGAGGAGAATTAATAGAGAGCATCTGTCATTTGCTTAATTGCTGGCCCAGCATTAATCCATGATAAGGTGTAATAACATGTCAGTTTTACCAGTTCATCTGAAACTTGCACGAAAGTGAGTAAACCCAAAGAGTTTCACTGAAATTGAATAGGAGAAAGTTTCAAGGTTTGTTTAAATTCTTATTTAGATTTTGTAGGGGATTCAGATGTGAGCATTAAATCTTCTGCCTGTCATAATACCTTAATTAATTTAAAGTATTTTTAAGTTATATTCCATTTAGGCTCATTCTTATTCACGTGATCTCAGACTTCTGTGGTTCTGGTGTGTTTGTAATGCAATATGTCTGTCCACATCAATGTGAGAGCTCACCATGGGATGATGGATAGTAGTAATAATATTAATAATTTATATAGTACTTTATATATTTATATGTTCAATATATAGGATAAACTTCTAGTAATCTCAGGTTTGCTCTCAGGTAGATAAATGAAATCTTAATTAAGTAAAAAAAAAAATAAATTGTTCCTTGACATACATACTTGACCTTTTTTTTTTGTTTTGTTTCAGTTTTTTTCATGTAGCATGTTGTCTTGTCTTGAGTTTGAGATCTCAAAAGGGTTTTAAAGGACACCTAGATTGCTGTGGTGTCCTCTGATCATTTCAATTGATAAACTGAATGCTTCAAATCATTATATTAGCTTTGAGATGACTGCAGGCCATGCCAGAAGACCTTTGTTTCTTAGTGCATAGAACAAATTCTTATGTGTGCAGTGGAGTTAGCTTATAAACTCATAAAATAAATGATTTTCTAATGAATTCAGGAAGTTTTATGAATCTTTCATAGGCATAAGGATTAGCCTTAATGTTTTAATTAGCAGCTACCACACAACTGTTCTAGAAAATGAGTAATTTCTGAAAACTAGCTTCTGTTTGCAGTATGGAGCAGTCATCTTTGAAACTGCACCATTGTTTCATTTAGTTTTCAAGTTTTACAGGTACCACAAAAAAAGAGGAGAAAATAGTTAATAATATTCTTTTCTTCCTAATAGGCCGTTTTTTGGTGTTATTGGTATCAATGGTAACTTTTCACTTGAATGGAAATGACCTGGTTCATAAAGACAGTGAATTGTAGCAGATGCAATGTCTAACATTTGTTCTTTTCTTTTTTTTATTTTTATTTTCCTTCATAACAGCTCATGCTAATTATTCTATTGCAAATGGTACTCGGGTGCTATTCAGCAGCAAGGAATCTGATGTATGGGTACCTGTTAAAGGACTGATTCCATTTTGTAACTACACAGTACAAGTCAATGCTTCCAACAGCCAGGGCAGCTTGATAAGTGATGCTACAACAATAGTCATACCTCCAGGAGGTAAGTAGGAGAAAGTGCTGTTTCTTTGCATGTAACAATTACACAAATACTGTGTTGAGCAAAATGTTATTTATTATTGCAACAGGGGACAGGAAGTTCAGATTAATTTATTTGCATTAGTGCAAATTTTTTTTTTCCAGTTTCTAATTTGTCACATTGCTCAATTTAAGAACTAGAGAATGAAAACATGTAGTTGCATAGGTAACATATTATGTAGGTGAGAAGTGCATTATATAATTCCTTTTTTTTCTGTGAATGTTATTGTATTCTATCATGGATGGCTATTCAACTATAACCATATATATCCACCTGCATTTTCTAACCTGTTTTAGAATAAAAGTTGTAAGTACTGACAAAGAGCATTTAGTGGGTAGACTTAGATGGTTTTTTTAATAGTAATAATACAAACCATTGGTAATATATTGAGCCAGAATCCACACATTCGTGTAACTGTAAGAAAGTCAATTGGAATGTGCTGATTTACAGTGGTGGAGACTTTAAACCACTTTGGTTGTTATCCTCATAAAAACTAGAAATAAGAGAATCGAGCACATACTCCCTGTACACTGTGCATGTAGTATAATCTTTTGTAACTGAAAAACTTATATTTATAACTGAGGTATATATAAGTGTTGCTTTTGCATTCTTTTTTTTTTTTCATGGAGATCACAGTGAATATTAACTTTTTCTGAATAAATGCCAGTGGAAACAATTAGTTTAAGACAGTTATTAATTCTAAAGTGAGAGCCAAAAAAAGTTTGATCTGGAGACATGTACAGGTGTAACCAGTAAGCAGGCACAGAAAAAGAGAAAATAAAAGAAAAAAAGAAAAGCAGTAGAAACAAACAAAATCAAAAACTCCCATAAACCTTTGAGCTCAAAATCAAACTTACACTTTGAACATTTTGCTTGCAAATGGGTGTGTTGATTTGAGGCCAAAACGGAGAGACTTATGAAAAGTGAATAAATAAAATGTATAGAGCTTGCATGAAAGATTCCTGAGAAAAGGAAGAAGTAAATTCCCAGCACTTTTTATGCTTTTCCAATCGTATTGTCAAAATATACCTCATATTAACAAATATACATCATCATATATTAATAAAATGGCATCTGAGTTTTACTGCTCAAAGAAGACTGAGCAGTAAGACACTAACATTTCTAATTCCAGTGTCACACTTCAATTTTGTGTCTAGAAATAACAAAAATTTGGTAGTGAACATTCTACCAAATCTAAAGGTAAAGGATCTTTAAAGGTGGGCTAGGATGTGCAAAAGTTTATGACAGCCATTAAGATACACTTTCTTTCATCATTAGATTGTTGTTGATTACAATTAGAAAACTTATAGCTTTGAAATTATCTTTTTTATGACCTTGTGGTAGTTTAAAAGCAATACCTCATTGATTAAATAGGTTTTAGTTCATGCTTCCTTTTAGTTAATGATCTGAAAACATATTATCCTGATTTACACAGAAAATCATGCTGAAAAGCATGTGGCATTCACTAGGATATGTGTGTTTAAGTAGAATTAAATTAGCAATGAGAGGTATTAAAGATACCTTCCATACTATTGTCCAGTGGACTGTGATCTGTAGTGAAATGAATAATAAATGAAGCAATGCATATGAGAGAACTATTCACACACACACTATATTCTCACTATATGTGTACACAGAGACGGATACACACATATGTCTAGGTCATTGTATGTTTACTTTACTATGGTGTTTATTAAAATGACTCTGAATGCTGTACAGTTCTGTTGCATGCTAAATTATAATGGAAATTTTATACTGGGTTGTGTTCAGCACCCTCACTTACTAGCATTTTCTAAATCATTAAAGGAAACCTAGATCTTACTAAAAACAGAAGGGATTTTGTTTTCCACTTTGACAGAAGTTTTGCTTGATCAAAGATTGCAAGTTTTATTACCTACACAATCACAGCCTTTTAATGAGTATTAAAATGTAGCGTTCTTTTTTCAAGGGTAACTAAGAAAGCTGTTTCAAAAATTTGCATTGTGGGGAGTATTTCATGGAGCTTGGTGGAAGAATTTACAAGAGGGAGTGTGATAGAAGGCGAAGGAAAATTGCATTTTGAAGTTAATGCAGATCACTGTTTTTCAATTATGACACAAATTTTCTTCCAACATGCATTTCTCTTGTTCAATTTTTAATTTAAATCTACTGCACATAATATAAAGCACTCCAAATCTTCAGTGTCACCTAATTGAATAGATATTAATTTCTCGACAAGCTGATATGCTGTGCTTAAAGTCAATACAAAAAAAATCTTAGAAATAGGGAATATATTTTATCTAAGCTCTTGACTAAAATTGCAGTGCAAGTTCAAGGGTTCTTGGAAAGATTAAAAAAATAAAAACTGAATCCCAATGTTAATCCATAAATATGAAACTTTCTTTTGACCCTTACCCTGTAGTGGTCTGGAGTTACTAATGGGGTTAGGATTTCAACTCTTAATGGGACTTGGTGCATTAGTGTTTTGTATGCATGGAATTCAGCATTCAGTTTAATAAGGGGTTGACATTGGTGATGTCCCTTAATTTGCTTAAATCTAATTGGCTCTTTTATCAGTCAAACCTGTATGGATTGGCAATTGATCAGATAGGGTCAGCCATGACTGTGCATGTACTTAAATGCTGGAGCCACCAGTTAAAGTCACTGTTGCATAATAAGAAGCTGAAACCATGAGAACAAATGATCTTCAGAGTCAGAAAGCAAAAGGAAGAAACATAAAAGGGCATAGTTTAAAATGGTTAGTGACAAATTTCATACCACAGAGCTGGAAGTAAATTTTTTTGAGTTCTATATTTTTTCAAAAAAATAATAAATTTAGTGTATTTATCTTGTCCTAAACTGCTTTGGTAGGAGTTGTAAAAAAAAAAAACAAACAAACATACTAGCTAGTAGTTTACATTAATTTGAGGATGACAGCCAGTAAAAGACCAGGAAAATAACTTGTTTTAGAATTAATTTAATTAGATAAATGAACTGGCATAATACAGTGGGTGTAAAACTGCAAAAAACCTGGCAGAAAATCTTCTGTGCAGAATTCTTGCTTATGTATTTTTCTTCTTAATGAGTGCCATCTCTTGATGTAGTGGCACAAAGAGGACCCCATTAATTCAGGATGGCTTTGTAATAAGTGATGGTAGGCTAACAGAAAAGAAAGTTGCAATCACTAAACAAAATTGCTTCTACTATATTTAAATCCATTTGTTCCCTGCCTTCAACCAGAAAAGCCCTAGTATGGAAGAGAAGGTGAAGTCCTATATCCAGAAAGGAAGAGAAAATGTTGGGAAAATAGGTGTGAAGAGAGAGAACAGAGAGACAGGCTGGTGATCAGCTGGGAAGCAGAAAGGTGCAGCCTCAATCACCACCTCTAAAGCACAGGAAAGGACTGGATTCCAAAGTAGTGACAAGACATATGAAGCTTGTTGTTGATGGTGATATTGTAGCACACTGCAGAGTTGTCTCTGTGTGGTTATTTAAGTTGGGGGTTCCAAAAACTTTAACTCGGTGCTGACTTATCTAAAGAAAAGACCCTCATAGAATTGACATATATTCCCTATTTAATACCTAAAAGAGGAGGTACGCTGAAAAAGTATTTGCCTAAGCAATGAAGTATATATTTATTCTCTGCCATAATTTATGGAGTATATTGTCCATTTATATGCTCTGTCTCTGATATATACAACATAGGAAGTGTAGCTGTGAAAGATGTCAGATTTTGCCTTGGACCCACCCTTTGCTGGTCCTTGGTGTTTTGAATGCTGAATGGTTCTGCCTATAAGCTTGGGCTAGTTCTCAGCAGCAAAAACTGGGGCTGTGTACTTGTAGCTATTGATGTTTATTCAACATTTACAGAGGCTGGTGTCCTGCAGCCAGAGAATTTCAGCCACTTAGTGTAGGTAGCAGCACCTTCTGAGACTGAATATTGAACCATAAAACCACATCGTACAACTTCTATTCACATCTGAAAACATTTGCTCATGCAAGTTGATTGCTGAAGCCAACAAGAATGCTTAGATCAATGGACTGAACTGATGCTGTTGGGCCAGAACTGTTTAGGAAAAAAAAATCAAAGCTGAATATGCTAGATTTTTTCCTGTGAGACAAGTTTATTTCTAACACGATGCCCAGCATCACATTAAGAGTCACACCATAAAACTTGTTTTGAGAAAATTTCCTTTACTTCAAATTTCAAGTATTTCTGCAACATTAGTTGTCTTTCTTATTTCTCTCCTTTTTGTTCTATTTCTTTCTTTTTTGAAATTTTTCTCTATAAACTCAGACTTACATGAAATAGGATTCTTTTTTAATATCTTGTTTCTTTTAGATTTTTCTTCCCCTGCCTTCTCTTATTCCCCTTCTGATAAAGATAGAGTAGTAAAAACAGAATTGAAAAATAAAGAAAAATAAATGAAAAGTGGTTTAGGAGAAAAGCTTCTGGCACTCATTCATAGCAAATAAAAAAAAAATTAAAAATCAAAATTCTCAAATATTTGCATAATATCTCTGTAACTTCAGAATAATATAATCTCTGATTTTGATGAAGAACAGGAAATGTTTTAAACAAGTCAAATAAGTCAACACAGGTGGGTGGGGAGTGTTAACAGAAAGTCCTTAATGAAAAATTGTGACCATATATTTTCTGGGGATAGTTTAAGGAGATGAGGATAGAGCAGGCAAGGGGAAAGAGCTCTTCTACCTCTCTCATGAATGACCTAGCTAATTAAAGAGTGTCAGTGGCAAGCTGTGTAAATTGTCTGTTCCAGTTCCTTTTGTCCAGAAAGACGATTTCATGGGAATATAAGGGTGGGAGTGCAAAAGTGCTTGTGTGGATAACTGGGAGCTGTTCTAATGAAACAATAACTCTTCTCTAACCTCTGCAGTATTGAACTGATTGTCATTTTCATTAGCTCGACTTTCTTCTTTTCCCCCCTTTCCCAGTCTGTTCAGCACATCTTTCAATGAACTCATACTGTAACTATTCTTAGGTTTGGGTGCTCATTTTGGGTGGCAAGAGAAGAGAGAAGTAAGTCTCATTCCCAAAAGGTTGTATCTTCAGGCTGGCAGTGGTACCCACTTCTCTGCTCACTTTCCTAAATTGCATCCAGCTGGGGCTCAACCTAACTCCACACATCATAAAGAACCACCTGAAGGTTGCTTTAAATTGAACCTTGTTTGAAGTCCCCACATATAAAACTGGAGAATCCCAGGAGGCAATGATGTTCCAGCCTTGTCTTTTTAGTTCTGGTTGCCTCTTTTCCTTTGCCCCTGCATCCTGTCCTTCTGGGGCTAGGCAGATGTCCCAGAGTTACTGCTATGCTGTTTCCATGCTCCAGACATAGGACACCTGTATTTTTCAGCTTTTAGGCTGCTCTCTGTTTTCTGGAGCTGCATGAAGCAGTGATGGCAAGAAGATCTGAAGTGCAGTTTTAGTTGTCTAGAAGAACATACGTGTTTTGGTTGCTTGGGGAGTAAAGGATGAGAAAGGGACAACTGTGGTACATCTTGAAATAGCCAACTGATTGTAAGCTGGCAATTCATCTCATTGTAGAGGTCTCACTCCATGTCTTTCCAAAACTGGCTTTAGCATGAGGTTCAGGTGGTACTTGAGATTTCTTGAAAAAATCTCACAGGTTTCACACTGGAAAACTACAGCTTGATTGTACTTCTGAAAAACAGAAGAATATACGAAAGGGAAAAATCAGCTGCTGTGGAATATGGCAGCAGATCATTATTCAAAATTATTACCTATCATCCCATAATGTATGGTAGGTAATTTTGGACTAGTTTCAGTTGTACATAAAACCCCCCACAATTGAGACAAAGAGTGCAAGTTTTATATATATTCATGGTTGTTAGGAGTTGTTTTCCTATTCTGTGTAAATCTGAAATAGATTGTTCAGTATTCTAATCAGGGTCAACATCCTTTGTGTGATAAATTAGTTTCTTCTGTTTAAGATCCACCCCTGTAGTTTCCAGAATAAAATGTCATTTAAATTAACAGTGAGGTAAACGCCTGTAGCTTGTTTCAGTTTGGTTTGGGGTTTTTTTGTTTGTTGGTTGTTTTTTTTGTTTTGTTTTTGTTTCTTTTCATTCTGTATTTGACTCTATGGAAGTTATCTTATGATCATTAAGCACTTTATGCAAATGGTAAGGATTTTTTTAAGCTACTTTGCACAGCTGGGAAAGCTTTGAAGTTCCTCTGCAGTGAACTCTGTAAGCCTCCAGAAAAGTTCTGTCACCCTATTACCTATTAGCTATGTCCCCAGATTTAAAAAAATTACAAAAAACAAAAAAACAACAAAACACACTTAAGGGGATAAAAATTATGGGTCTCTTAAGGTCTTGCTGAGGGTGAAATGTAGAGGGAATCAAATCACTATTCTTTTCCTCTCTTCAGCTGGGGACAAAACCAGAGATGAACTTTCTTGAGTATCATGGCCATAAAAGTTCTTTTGCTTTTTTTGATGGTTTCCTTTGCAATTAAAGGCAACTACTACTAACTCAAATTTGTGATTTTTCTGTGTAGTTCGGAAGTACATCTGAAAATGAACTTTAAATATCTTATGTATCCGAATCCTTGAAAGACTTTGAAGAATTAAAATATTTTTCCTCCATATAGTTAATTCTTTGGTCTGGTGGCATTTGAAGCTTGACTTTCCCCTGCTTTTTGCTAATGAAAGGAAGTTAATACTTTGTTAAGTTAAGAGAGTTAATATTGTGAAATGTCTTGTGGCACATCAGAGAAAACACACTCAACCTGGTTTAGGTTTAAATAAAACGTGACAGTGTTACTAAGACTTTTAATCAGGCTACACAATTTTGAACAGGAAGACAGTAACGACGTTCTTTTCACTCAAAATACTTGGGAACAGATCATTCATTGTTCTGTGTTGACACGCTTCCATCAGTTACAGTAGATTTCTGTGTTCTTCAGCATTATCTGAGGAAATGAAGCAAAGAGTTAATTCATATAAAGGGTTTACTCATTAAAAGTATTTAGAATGAGACATTGCCTGATGAGTAGCTACTTAATAATGAACATTCTTAAATGGATGGGTCAGGTATAAAAGGTTGTAATCCTTTTACCCCATTCATCAGATAAGCCAACTGTATATTTTACATAAATTATTTCCATGTATGAATAGGCTTGTCCAGATTACTTTTTTTTTTCCACCTTAAATATTAAATATTTTGCTTCAGTGGGTAAAATCTGGATCTTATTTCTGTCAATTGAAATGCTATTTTTAGTGGGAGACCAATCCATAAAATCAGATAAGGATTTTTGCCACTGTTAGGTGGAATGCAGGTGTCACCTTTCACATTCTGTCATTGCTTATCATTGGCTTAAAAAAATCAGAATTATTAAGTGACTAGCATTCCCATCTCTCATTTTCTGGACAGCATACTAATCTCTGGGTTCACAAGAAAGGAAGACAAAATACTGCCCATCTGTCCTGTTGAAACTCTAATACTGTTGGGGGGGAAAAAAAAGAAAAAGAAAAAAATTTTTATTTCCTGTGGGAGAATAGAGTAGGTACAATTGTAACCCAGAGCTGAAGACACTTTCTGGTCAAGGTGAGGCAGTGTACTTGTCAGCAGCAAAAGGGCCAAGAGGAGCAACCAGGTCCTGAGTTCTGGGCATGTGGGGATCTAGACATATGTTGTTCATCAGTGCTGGTAGTTGGCATGAGCATCAGAATGTGATCCTATTCCTATTTTCTAATACAGCTTAATTTATTGATACTACAGATGTTGAACTAGACTGTAACTTGAAGTGACAGCCATAGCATTGCAGGTGGCAGTTTTGAGAAGTGATAAGAATTCTTGTTTACTCTGTAAATGTGATAGTTCAGATTTGTCACCCTCAGCCTCATGTGTTCCATAAGACAATAACATACAGCATTTTGTTGTTTTCCTAACTATAATAGTTTTATTTCCAGAACTAAGGTGTTGTTTTTTTTTCTATCTGCCATTGTGCAAATTACCTCCCTGAGAATTTTCTGTTAATAAATGGCAAGATTTTGTTATATAGGAAAATACACACCATACTATGAATGATACCAGATACAATTAAATTAATTTTCTGCTATCTCCTTTGATGTACAAAGATTTTCCCCATTAATATTGATGGACTTTAGAGTCACAAGCACACGCTGAGAGGGGAGCAAGCCCCTGAATGTTATATTTTGCTCTTTGTGGAACTGACTATATCACTTTACATCTAAATGTAAGGAAAGCTGCTGACAGTTTTGATATATTAAATTATAACTGAGAACTAATTCAAGGATCAAAGATGCTCTTTGGGAGAGATCACTTTACTGGTAGGAAAAATCATTACCTTTTTCCCCAGTCTCATATATTTGTACTGTATGTCTTGGAAATATCATTCCCTACAGTTTCTGAATCTTGATGTTTAATTTAACACAAAGGTCTTAGAGTAGCACAGTGGGGGGGAGGGTTGGTGGGGAG
>JAAWXA010000022.1:8529766-8544766 GCA_038090715.1 Florisuga fusca
GGGTGTGGGTGGGGAGGCTTCTGCTACGAAAACCTCGTAGAAGGAAATTGAAATGTACATGTTTTTTCTCATTTATCAAAGAAGTGCAAAAATCTAAACTGACATTTTATATCAAATGAATTATGAACTGTGTACTTTGTACCTAAGGGAACAACAACTAAATTAGACTTTTGTTAAAAAGAGAGAGAGAGGAAAAAAAAAACTTAATAAAATAACAAGCAATTTTTGGTATTTTGTCTGAGCCTATACATTGCAGAAGAAAACTAGAGCATAGGCTCTTCAAAGGCTATATGCTCTGAATGCTTTAGAGTGAATTGAGAAACAGGTTAAGGTAACACACAAACCAGAGATTCTATTTAATAGTGTTGTTGCTTTGATATTTTTGCTTTCAGCCTTGTCTAACTCAGGTGAATGAGAAAAGATAATATGCTTTTTAGTGCCTTGAAAACTGAAGCAGAGCAGTAAATTGTATATGGTTTTGTTTTTTAAAAAAACTTTCATTTGTGTGAGTATGGTTTCTATTGTAAAATTCTTCAAGAAAGCAAAATTTTACAACAGACTTGATTGAAGTCTAAGAGGTAAATTCTCAAAGAATTATGTCCTCAGTATTTTAAGGGCATGACTTCCCTGATGTTGAAGGGAACAACACTTTTTGCAAACAAGGAGACTCCCAGTTTGTAAACTTAGAGATTGTAATGTTTATGAGATTTTTACATTCCCAATTTCTGAATTTCCTTTGTGACTTTCAGTGGGAATATATTTCTTTTTCAGTGTGAATATATTTATTTCAGAGCATTGACAAAAAAGACACTTTGATACTGTGATGATAAGCGCCTACACCTTAGAGAAAGTGGGGAATGAAAAGATATAATTCCATGGTTTCTTTGACAACATATTCCCTAGTGCATCCCTATGACTTTTTGATGCATGAGCACAATATCCAAGAACTGGTTGCTTTTCTCATATGTCATATACATGTATTTCATAAAGATATATTTCAGAGATTAGGTAAGTAGAATATACAAAAGCTTTCAGACATTCTGCAAGCTCCTTGTAGAAAACAATGGTGTACGAATTGTGCAAATACCATACCATGAGCACATCACAAAACCTGAAACACAACGAGACCAGCTTTAGTCTTAGTTTTATATGAACCCCATTAGGAGACTAGAACCAAAATCAAAGCAGTAATGAGAAAGGGCAACTGAAGACAGTCTCACCTGAAGGGGATCTCCACCAGGCTTATCAGTCCCTCATCATCTTTGTGGCATCAGTCCTTGTCGGTGTTATCTACCTCCTCTCCAGCCAACTTTATTCAATTTAAAATTGTCTTTTGAGGCAAAGAAAATTCCACTGATTGGAACCTCACATCTCCCAGTGGCTTAAAAGACAATTTTAAATATTCTCTGGGTAGTGATAACAGGGAGCTAAAAGCAAAGGAAGACAGAACAGAAAAGGCAGCAAGAGAGAGAGAAAATCACGAGTCCTGGATCCAAGTTTTGAGGCCAGCCAAAGGGGAAGGGTTGATGTTGATCAGGTTCCCCAAGCCCACCAATGCATCCCCTCATATTTTAGGCCTGTTTCTCTTAGTAAGCATGGTTGAAACATATCAGATTGAACAACTGGAGCAGACCTCTGCCCACTTCGCCCTCCAACCCTTATCTCTATTGGACCCTAGGCTATATGCAGACCCTATCTGTCTCCTTCCTCTTCATCAAACCCTTTGGAAATGCTAATGAGGATTTGGATGGGAGGGGGGGGCTACAAAGGTGACCTAGTGCCAGCTACCTCCAGAACAGCCTAAAAGGGTCCAATGGAGAGGGTTCTTCCATTTGGTCCCTCATACCAATAACCAGAGTCACAATTAATATCAATCCTTATTTTTTTTCTGGTGGAATTTTTTTAGAAAGGTAATTTTGTGGTGTGACAGTTACTGGCTTGGCATCCTTTTAAAGAGTCTGATGAATAAGTTTTACTAGGCAGTTTTAAATCTCTTCCAATGTCGTTATTACAGGTATTAAAATAATTAATCATTCGGCTAATTGCTTATTGGCATTCTTTTGTAGCTTTTAGAGTTTAGCAAAGTTCTTGATAAGTCATGTGGATAAACTTCCATCTAGCATGAGGCAGGTTACTTCTTATACAAAGGTACAGGTGACAAATCTATGAGACATTTTTTTAAGGTTGACCTCAGTAAAATATAACACTTAGGAAAGGGGCATCTCTTACACATAATTTTAGTTGAGACTCGTATCTGGTTTGCAGATGTTGTGGCTGTATATGAAGAAAAGTCCACTAAAAGGAGGTAGAGGTCTGATTTTGGTTTACGCTAGAGCAGTATTAATGAGGACCAAGTAAGCCTGCTCTGGGCTTTCCAAATAAAATTGTCTATTCTTCAGGTCTGCAGGTCATGGAGAAAGGCCTGAGCTGGTTTTCAGGGCCCTACTGAAATAGTTTTCTGTAGCTTGGAATACCAAATAGTACATGTGGAGGAAAATTTGCAGTTAGAGTTTACAGATTCAGTCCAGTTCTTTAGGTACTGAGTAGGTGGAAAACAGCATGGTTGAACATACATACTAAAAGAAAAAACAAGAACAACTGTGTGTATTTGCTATACACTGAGTAGGAAGGATAAATGGGAAAAGAGGGTTAAAAACCAAACCTGAGTAAATTTCAATGAATCTGTGAAGATAAGAAACAAAAAAGCAATCTTCTTCTTTGTCAATAGATGAAGTTTTATAACTAGCATGCCCTTGTAGTGATGACATATGGCCCAGCATCATGGCCTGTCTTTCAGGTAAATGAAACAAAAACACACGGCTATGTTGAGAATTATGGAGAATGCAATGACTGGAATTATTTGGACTGGGGAGACAACCAGATAACAGGCATACCTGCAAAAATCAGGAGAAACAAATGTCAACGTGCAGAACATATTGCCATAAAAAGTACCTTAATGAGATGATCACAGTATGAGGACCTAAACCAGAAAATGAATCAGGAGTATCTAAACAACTACTGCGATGAGACAAAGAAATGGGATTTGTGAATTGAACCTGGAAAAGAGTGAGAATAGGCATGACTGAGTGAGACATTGATCTAAAGGCATTCTGACTGAAACTTTTCCTTGCTGTTCTGACACAAGATGTGGAGAGGCTATTTTCCTTCTCTGTAGTTAAATATCTGGAGTTATCATTTGCATATGTGTGTATAGAAATATTTTATAAGATTCAAATGCATAATCTGTGCTAAATATTTTACACATGCAGATGTGGCAATTTGTAGAGTTACATATACATAGCTCCAAACTCATAACTCTTTCAGCTGCGAATATGCAGATATTGAGGATAAAGCAGGACAGACATATTTGATCACTGCTTAAGTGGTGTCACTTCAATATTGGTGTAAGTTTACACCAATTTCACAACTATCAAATGGAGCTCTACTGTTTTTTCTTACTCTAAATATAGATTATCAGTGTAGACAATTTATAACTAAATTTCTTGGAAAAATAGGCTTCCTACATGGACTAAATTTTTAAGTACAATTATTTAACACAATGCTTGCTGTCCTAAAATAAACACTTATTTACAAAACTAACTACTACTTTATATGTTGTTTGAGAAGGAAATTGAGGCATGAAGTTGAAACACTGTTCAAAGATTGTTTAGCATATTAGTGACTAACCAGGGATCAGATCTTTCTTGATTCATCTGCATGTACCTGATTGTCTGGAATACAATATATCATTGTCAGCTGCAAAGAGCCTTATTTTTTTTATTATTTTGGGGTCAGTTTATTAACTCTTTGATTAAAATTGACATCTGATTAAATATTTTATTCTGCCTTTGTAATCTCTTCATATAAAAAGCGTGACTCTACCATGCTTAGTGAGGATTTACTGTGCTAGATGTTGATTCAGTGGGTTGCAAGTGGAGTGGTTGCCCCCTGAGGGTCATATTAAAGCTTGAGGGGAGCTTTTTGAGCAACATTGCATCTTAAAGACAATATATCAAGCTGATAGATACATGGCTGTTCTGTTGAGAAATTCACAGTAGAATTATTGCTGGTTGCCAGTTATTACTTGGGTAGTAAGGAGTCTCTTGGGAATGGGAATCAGATAAAAAGGGTTAAGCTGAGGGAAATGTTGCACTGAAGACCCTTGTGATGATATTTGAAATAATCAAAGGGTGTTTTCTGTACAATTTAAAATTACCATTTTTGTGGGGAAGTGCACTGTAATGATCAAAGTATGATTAGTTTAACAGAGCACCTTTCTCATTACAATGTGGCAGAGACTTGATAATTTCTTTGCTGCACCCTCCTGCACCAGTCCTTTGGAAGTACAGAACTGAGGACACTCCCTAGTGCATAGAGGAGGACATTCTCTGAAAGCTACATGAAATCTTTCAGATTATATAAGTTTGCTGAATTTTCTAACAGGTTTGAAAATACTGGGCTATGCTTGTTCTACAGGACAGTTGACTTTCACAGAAGAGATTTATCCAAATTTCCTGCTCTTTACTATGCTGTGCTTTTGTTGATAGAAGAGATTTGAACATTTAGCTGAGATTACCTGCACCATTAAAATAACATTCTCACTGTTAATTGTTATTGACATTTAGACACCTACATCTTTAGGGGTTTTTTTTGGTGAACATTCCTGCATCTCTGTAATAACCACCACTATATATACATAAAACTTAATCAGAGCTTTTACTTTGTAGATCTCTGAGAGCTTTTACTTCGTAGGGCTTTGTAAAGAAGGGTAAGTATTATTATCTTCATTTAACAGCTTGAGAAATGAAAGACAAATGTGAATTGATGTATCCTGACAGAACTGGAAATAAATTTAAAGTTTTTGCCTCCCCAGTGAGTTCCTCACACTCTCCCCTCAATAACAACATCAGCTTTGGCTTCCTGGCCAAATTGTAGCTCATCTAATTAGATTCATTTGTAGATGTAGCTTTTTTTGCTATGTAGAATTTCTGTGTGCACATAAACAACTGGTGCATCTTAAGGTATGGACAGTTCCATTTTAAATAAGGAAGTGCCCTGGTTTGAAGGGATATTGAGTTGTTCCCAGTCATAGGCGTGTATAATCAGTGTAAAACTTCCTGATGCTAGTTCACAGATCTCTATATGTATTTCAGTATAAATAAAATTATTGTATATGACTGAAGACTCTTTTTTGTCTGAGCCAATGCCATCCTGTCATCTCTTTCAGGGAGAGAATGATTCAGACAGTGTAGCACAAAGACTGTTACTTTCCTCTTAGTAATCACCTCATATACAGGTGGTAAATGAAAATCGTAAAACTAACTGTAAAATACTGTTTAATCAACTTACAGCTTATGCCCTGAGACTTACAACTACACTTTAAGTTACAGATCTCTAAGACTTCTTCTTTTGTCTAATAGAGAGAAGGAAGAAAATAATAGCAACAAAATATTTTTGTTGGAAAAAAGCAAATGTCAGCTACTGGACTGTGAAAAGCAAAACTGTTCTACAAGGGTTTACATGACAAAGGCAGTAACTTTCCTGTGCTTTAACTCTCTGAAAAAGAGAGCTATAGCTACAGAGGTGTCAAATATAAAAGTTCCAGATGTGTTTATATACAGAAAGTTTCTTCAACAGATTGTTTTCTTCTTAAAGAAAATATAAAGCCATAAGTCATGGGTGCAAATTGGCACAGTTCTTTTTACAGCATGCAGTGAAATTTGTAGTGGTTAAAGTTCATTGCTGGTATTGTTACTGAAAGATTTTGATCTGCACTTCCTGGACTTAATAAAAATTAATTTCCTTAACAAAACAGTGGGCTAGAGAATGAGACTTCAGTGAATATGGTTTGATTTCTACCTAAAGACCTTTCATCCTTTAAAATTTTTGCCGTTTTCTTTTAAAATTATAATTTATGAGAGCGAGAGGATATCTGAATTATAAAAAGTCAGATCACTTTTACTCTCGCTGAGCAACATTTCTGTAAGCTTTTCTTTAACTTCTCAGGGTGGCAGAGCTGGGCATAAGGAGAAGTAGACAATCTTTGAACAGGTGGTAGAAAATATGTTGCTTCTGAATTGCTTCTGGTGTTTGGAGGTTTGCTTTTAGCAAAATGATATTCATGTAATTGTATTGGAAAGAAGAAAATAAAGAAATAGCATTGTTCAGTAGTGGAAATGTTAAACTAAATGGACCATGTTAACATTGCTGTTGATCCTGAGGAACAGTTTTTCCACTGTATGGAGCATTTTGCTTCCACCCAGCATATGTTCTCCATGGTTTTCTCTGCTCTAATTCATCCACGTTTTTCAACAGCTCCAGATGGCGTGATGCCTCCAAGGCTTTCATCTGCCACTCCGACCAGTCTTCAGGTTGTCTGGTCTACACCAGTTCGCAACAACGCCCCAGGCACACCCAGCTACCAACTCCAGATGCGGCGGAGCCATTCTGCTGGTGACATTTTAGAGTACGCGGACCATAGCAAAGCCACCATCCACTGCTGAGCAAGAAAAGTCCCATTATCTTGAATATGACTCACCTTTAGGATGGCTGGTTTTGTTACAAGACATTTAATGCTTTAGTCTCTCTTTTATGTGTCGGGATGTTTAATAATGTACCTTATGATGCTTTTTTTTTTTTTGCAGTTTGCTTTCCAGCCCTACTGCTTCCTTACAACACAAAATTGGAGATCTGCAGCCATACACTGAGTATGAAATGAGAGTTGTTGCCTCCAATGCTTATGGTTATGCTTATAGTAACTGGACTTCAATGACTACAGCAGAGGACAGTAAGCAGTCTGATCTTATTTAACTCCCTATAGCAGAAAATATAAATAACATTCCAGCTGCCATTGCACATAATTTCTTTGGTTATCTAGTTATGCTCAGTTAAAAAGCAACAGTGTATTTCCTTCCTGAATATTAACTTCCAATAATATCTCCTAAGGGATCAAGTGTCTGTTGTCTTAGATTTTCATAAACCATGAATATTTAAATATATGTTTGAATTTTTAAATATATATTTTCTGAAGTAGTATCTTTATATAATATCCCTGCATGCATATGTGTTCATATATGGTTAGTTTAAAAGTCACTGGTAAGTAAAGTGTTGTAAGTGATGTTCCTTTATATTCAGTCTTGATTCTGATTTCAGTCATATCAGAGAAAATAAGTTGAAGTTAATAGATTATGACAATTGTCTCATCTCTGTGTGGAGAATACCTAAGCTGTACCACCACTGAACAGAATTTTTCATTCCCAGTGATCTTTGTTAATTCAAAGTGGTGATCTACTGGTCTGTAATTGAGTTTGTCATGGACAGTCCCATCACTGTCCTTTTTAGTAGTTCTACATTCTGCAGACTCACTTCACATGATTTGTTCAACAGCCTCCTGATTTAAAAAACAGGTATCAGCATTTAGGTACAGCCATTTAGTTGGCAGGGTATGATTTTGCACCTGATACAATATATAAGCCTAAACATATCAAAACCTGAGTTTATTGTACATAACCCATAAGTAAAATAAATAATTGTCTGCTTTCTTAAAGGACCTGAGCTATTAGTTTTATCTTACAATGTGGGAGGATATCTAATAGCACACTTTTTGGCGAAATCCGTTGTTTTCAAATATATATATATATTTATTTTTTTTAAATTAATAGCTCCAATTTATCAAATTTTAGAGAAATTAAGTATTTTCTAAAGGTATTTTAATATATTTTACTTTAATAGTAAATTCATTCTGAGAGGAAGTCAAGGGTTGTAGTGGGGTAGTGTAGTGTGTAGAGAACGTTTCCTTTCTGATCTCTTTACTGTGTTGATTTCTCTGACTTAACACAAAAATGTGTTGTATTCTGTTTTACACTGATGTGGGATCTGCATTTCAGACTGTAAATTTAACATGATGCTTATATGGAATTATTCAAGTTAATATTCAGTGCTAGTGACTGAACTTTCTAGTCCCTTCTTTAAATGGGTAGCTCTCTCTATCGAGAAACCACCCACAAGAAAAGATGTGCTCCTACAATTGGAACACATCTTTCTTTGAAGCTGATCAAATAATTCAAAACAGAAATTTATCTGATAAAGAAGCTCCAAAGGTATAAGTGCTCCTATGAACACATTAACTATATGTAATTAGTTAATAAAAGTAAATTCTGAACTTAGTCTTTACATAGTGCAGAAGAGTTGTCTGCCCATGAAAATCTTCATTGAGATTCAGTTACTGTATTTTAATTGTTTGTTAGCAAAAGTGGGTAAAATTTTATTAAATTTGTCTAAAAATTCATTGTTCATAGTCTAAATGCAGCCAGTCTCTTATGGCTATTTTGTTCATATTGCAATGATTACTTAGCTCTGGTGAGATAGTTCACATAGTGTTGATTCTTTTTAGATAGAAGGAGCACAGAAATACATTTAAAAGGCATCACTTATTAGTATATGTAAAAATTGTTTTTCATATGAAGCTGTAGTTGTAAAATTTTAAAGTTCTCTTTTTGGGAGTTAGAGAAAAAACAGGAGGCCTACACAGGACATGTATTCCCATACTGTCTTCTTGACTATATATGTAGAAGTTCAACATCTTTATTAATGACCTTGATGACAGGAGAATGTCTTCTCAGCAAGTTTGCTCATGACAAAAAGCTGGGAGGACTGGCTGACACCCCAGGAGGCTGTGCTGCCATTCACAGAGATCTAGGCAGGCCAGAGAGTTGGGCAGGGAAAAATCTAATTAATTACAACAAGGGCAAGTGTAGAGTCTTACGTCTGGGTAGGAACAACCCCAAGAGCCAGTACAGGTTGAGGACTGAGTTCTTGGAGAGCAGTGAAGACAAAAGGGACCTGTGGGTGCTGGTGGATGGAAGGATGCCCATGAGCCAACAATGTGCCCTTGTGGCCAAGAAGGCCAATGGCATCCTGGGGTGCATTAGAAGGGGGGTGGCTAGTAGGTTGAGAGAGGTTCTCCTCCCCCTCTAATCTGCCCTTGTGAGGCCACATTCTGGCCTCCAGTTCTTGTGTCCAGTTCTGGGCCTCTCAGTTCAAAAAGGACAGGGAACTTTTTGAAAGAGTCCAGCACAGAGCCTCCAAGATGATGAAGGGGGTGGAAAATCTCCCTCATGAGGAAAGGCTGAGGGAGCTGGGGCTCTTCAGTTTGGAGAAGAGTAGAACGAGGGGTGACCTCATAAATGTTTATAAATACGTAAAGGGAAGATTCAGGAGGAAGGTGCCAGGCTCTTCACAATTATGCCCAATGATAGGACAAGAGGCAACGGATACAAACTTGAGCATAGAAGGTTCTATATAAACATGAGGAAAATTTTTTTTTACTGTGAGGGTGACAGAGCACTGGAACAGGCTGCCCATGGAGGCTGTGGAGTCTTCTCTGGAGACATTCAAAACCCACCTGGATGTGTTCCGATGTGACCTCCTGTAGGTGACCCTGCTCTGGTAGTGGGGTTGAACTCGATGATCTTTTGAGGTCCCTTCCAACCCCTAAATTTCTATGCTTCTGTGATTCTGTGAAACTATGCTCTGCATAGAACATGGATGGTCTTTGTGCACAAATATGAAAACCCTCTGCAAAACCCGACAGCGAAAATCCCTCAAACTAGTATGGAAGGTAGATGTTGCCAAAGGAAAATTAAGAACAGAAGTAAATACAGTGCTTCTGCCAGTCTTTACACAATTAAAATACTTTGAAATTAACAAATAACTTGCTTCTTCAGCTATGATGTTGCATCTTGTTCTGTGGATTAAAGCAAGCTTCTGTAGTTCAGATACAAACTTTATGTCTCTAAGGGGAAAATTGTTTTCTTTAACATGCCCTCTTCCATTTGTGTTGATACTGCTAAAGAATTCATGTTGATGTGTCCCCAGAATCCAACAACCCTTGTAATTTCCAAAAAAATCCCCAACTTTCACTGGTGACAAAGCACTTGTTTTGGGGTCATTGTGGAGGGCTGCTATGTGTGAAAGGATATTCAGTTCAGTTGCTTAGGACTGAGTGGTTGTCATTGGATATAAGCAATATTTCTTTCAAGTTTTTATAAAACTTTTTTTATAAAACTGCCTATAGTGACATCTTGTTGCAGAAATACTATTAATTTCTGAGTCTGCTAACCAATAGGCTCTAACTTTTAAAAGTACAATTTGACAGTAGAAATTCCTACAATTCTTACCCCGTTGAAATATATGTATACATATGTTCTTAGTGAATATTGTGCAGTGAATATATGTCTTTTTTGTTTCACCAAAGCATAAAATATAAGTAGGAATAAAATATATGCATGTTTGTGTGTTTATGTGAACATGCACCTAATATCAATAGCTGTAAATCAACACATCCTCTTTTACAATCAATAGAGTTGTACTAATATAAGCTGATGATTTCACAATATAGCTGCATATTATATTTTATTTATGAAAAATATTTACCAAACTAGGAGTACATAAGGAATGATTAAGGAAAAAACAGAAAATGGTGCCATAAAAAAATCATTTTTTATCTGATAATAAAATATCTTAATATACCAATAAGTTTTGAGGTATTTTTTAGTGGAAGAAAAAAATGCTGTAGATAATTTTGAAATACTTCCATTCACCTGAGTGCAATGCATTCCATGCATTTTTTTAAAGTCTAGCCTGTCTATACATATTCTATGAATATTTTTAAAAACTGCTAAACATGTATTAATAAAAGATGTTGGCTACAGTGATCTTGGTCGGCAATAGCATCAGACTATTAACTGCCAAACAAATAAAGTTTCTGGATAAGTTGCTTTCAGCAACTTGAATGTAAATTTCAGATAACTCTTGCAATCAGCACAGTTACTGCATAACTGAGAGGTTATTATGTACCATTGAACTGAGAGCAGAATGTAATGCATGGCATTCAGAAATAAAATGACATTTTCTAGTTATGAAAAATAAGGTATCACTTGATTTTTCTCTTCTATTATTGCAAGTCTTTGAGCTGAGAAGGAAGCTGTAAAGGAGTTGGTTATAGTCACCTGCAGCTGGTCCAACAGTGGCTGCTGCATTATGAAGATGTAGCTTTATGATTCACAAAATAATATTGGCTAGTAGCAATCCACACAGTGAAATCTTTGGAATAGTTCCCAAATGAGAAAGGTGCTTTTTCTAGTGCTTGAGAAAATCTATCTTGATTTAGATAGCTAATTTTAAGCTAGTAAAATTGCTACATCAAAGAAAAATTTTCCCTTCTTTCCCTTCTTTCCCTTCTTTCCCTTCTTTCCCTTCTTTCCCTTCTTTCCCTTCTTTCCCTTCTTTCCCTTCTTTCCCTTCTTTCCCTTCTCCCCCTTCTTTCNCTTCTTTCCCTTCTCCCCCTTCTCCCCCTTCTTCCCCTTCTTTCCCTTCTCCCCCTTCTTCCCCTTCTTCCCGTTTCCCTTTCCTCCTGTGGGTCAATTCCAGCATGGAGAGCTCTTAGTGAAGCCCTTTTATAAATGCAGATTTGAACTCATTGGCAGAGAATCCAGGAGTCCATTTTTTTATTTTGCAGTTCTTACATAAAATGACTGAGTTCACCTCTGTTATGTATAAAGAAGTGATAGGCCAGTGCAATGTTTATTTACACTAGGTAATGTCAAAAGTTCACAAGAATCACTTGAGATCATTACATATGAAAGTTACTACAGAAAAATAAAAATAAAAAAAATAAAATAAAATAAGACAGCTCCTGCAATATATCAGCTAATCTATTTCTTGACAAAACAGGGAAGCATTGTTCCTATCAGAGAGAGTGCTATGGTGTGCTTCTCTGGTATGCTGACCACAAAGCTTTGGTTCCAGGATGAGGTGGCCTGTTACCTTGTCTACCTTATGTAGCCAACAGGGAGAGGCAATGCAAGACAAGAGGGTCGATGATTAAGTTCTCAGCTTTTGGAAGCACTTGCTTCCTCTGCTAATAATATTTGTTGTCTAAGAAGACAATTATTCTACATTAGCTATACAAATTAGGTCCATATAATTTTGATATATAAATTAATCCATAGCTAGTTGATGTGGATGGGATCACCTGTGCTCAAGAAAGATTAATGGAAACAAAAGCAAGAGGAGATGAAGCCTGATTAGGTGCTTCCCTGATAAGGGAAAAGAAAGTCATGTGAAATACATGTCAGGGTGAATGTATGGATAGAAAAAAGTCAAGCTTAAGTAGTATCATGGCAAATATGATAGGATGATTTAATGATAAATAGTACAAACTGGGCATGCATACCTGTAGATTAGAAATTAGAAAGAATTTCTTAACTAATGGGCTGAGATTCTGGAGCCAATGTGCTTTTGGAGAAGTAGAAGGCAAGAAATCTAAATTCCCTGAAGATGACTCTTCATACCTATTTGAAGGTGTTCATTTGAAATCCCTGTCATTGGATTTTCTGCCGGATACCATATTTTGTTAATATGCATAATTTCCATGTTCCTGAAAAGAGTAAATGATTCAAGAATAAAAGGCACAGAATTTCTATCCTGCTTAGAGAGAGAGTTTCCCAGCAAATAAGGTATTTCTCATTAGCTTTAAAGGGCAGTGGTCCAAGTACACGTCTCAGGATATTAATGCAAGTGTGGATTCCCCCAAAATACATCTATGAGAGTATACTGTAAGAGAGTAAGTAAACTGTACTGTACAGTCTGTACAGTAAGTAAGCAAATGTGTGATTCTAGTGAGGGAATTAAAAAAAGATTAACGAGAGTTTTGTACCTTCATTTTAAGGTGAGTCTGAACTTTTGAAGCAGATGAGCAAAATAGCCTGCCATAAAAGATAATTTCATTTGCCAAAATGAAACTACCTTCTAGTGTTAATATTGTAATGAAATAGTTTAAAATATGAACTAGGAATGTTAAGAAAAAGGATGCTCACTGCTCTCATGTTCAGTTGTTATTTTACAAACAATTACAACCGTGTAAAAAGCTTTATGATTTTATTTTCATCGTTGTCGGGCTGAGCTGTGTAGCTGTCATACTTTGCAGTCTTCCCTCCAGTGACAACCACATTGACAACATGTTATACTCCACATTGATTTTACAGTTAAGGAGCTGATTGTGATATATAGGGATTTTAAGAATTCAGCTGAGAGGCTGACTTTTGCCTTTTATCATTCCATTAAAATTTTATAACCATCTTTTTCACGTCATTTCATCCATGAATTCTTACTTTAGAAAGTGATAGCTACTGCTGTGAGCATAACTTTCCTCGTGTTCAGAGCTTTTTATTGTATTAGCAAACTATCCCAATTATAGTTAATACTCATGTTTTACATAATTGTGGTGACCCTTTCAACCAAGCAGTATTATGCTAGCTGATTTGTATATAGAATTAGATGATTCTGCTTGCCATTTAGAAAGAAGCTACACTGAATGAGTGTTGGGGAACAGGATTTAATGCTTTCCTATCCAGTGGGGCCAATTAAGCATCTCTCAAACGTCTTGTTTGAACTCAGTCTTAAAAGTCTCTCTTTTAAAAGGGCAGTAGGGAATGTGTGGGTAGCTATGCTAGCTACCAAAATCTGCTTTTTTGAGGGGAAGGGGAGGGACTATGGGGACCCAAAGTTTAAGTTTGACAGCTCCTCCCATACATTACAGATTGTCCTTAAGGAATACCTCTGCACTCTGGGGGGTGTTGAAGCACAGTTTTGACTAATTGCCATGAATGTTTCACATGCAATGCCAGCAACTTATTCAATAGGAATAAAAAGGCTTGTCTGTTCCCTCACCACAAACTGCTTGATTATTATGGGATTGGTTTTGGTTTTATTTTGGGGATTTTTTTGTTTGTTTTGTTTTGTTTGGTTTTGATTTTCCTCCTGCAAAATCTCACAGTGTGATAGCTAATTTAAGAGGTATAATTAGATAAAATGCGGGTTTATAGCTCAATGGTAAATATTGTATTTTTTTCACCTCCTCCCCTCATTAAACTCAAATTTCCAGCAACTTAGTTTCAAGGTCTTTAATATCAAGAAAATTTTCTCCTTTCCCCTTCACCCTTGCAATTTTTTTTCTTTATATTAATGTCATTCAGGTTTACACCCCCCACCTCTCCATCTTTCAGTGAATTCTGCCCGAGAGTACATGCAAATACAGCTGGATTGCTCTTTGCAACAGATCATCTTTTATACTTGTAAAATATAAGATATACTAGTAAGATCTAAGTTAATCCTAGAGTACACAAGCATTAAATATAGAACTCCATCCTTGTTATCCCTGTGAGTAGAATAGGATTTGTTCTATGGATGAGTTATATGGAGTTGCTATGCGATGCATCATATAATGACAGAAAAAACTTTTTTTCAAAATTAAAAGGAAGAAAAAAACACAACATAGCAAACAAAGAGGCTTGCTATCCCCATTTTACATCACTATTTCCACAGGAATCAGTGGAATAATCATGATTTACTTCTCTCTGTATGTAAGAGAATCAGAACTTCTAACTGCTGTTTTTCTAAAATACAGAGGGAACCACTCATTGTCCTGGATTTGTTTGTTTTCTAGGGTTCTTCCCCCCACCCACCCCCCTTTTTCTCTTTTCACTTAAAAATTGCCAGGAATTATGTTAACATGCTGCTTCACTAGCAATTAAATGATGGTGTTGTGTTGGCTACTGTGGAATTCAGCATGTGCTTTCTCATGTGTCCTGGAGACTTAGCATATCCACAATCAGTAATGAATTTTAAGTTTTCAACCCTTAACATTTGAAACTAACTCTCCTAAAATCCACAAACCTAAAGCTATTTTAAACAATTACTAAATCCAAGTATATATTTTTTTAAGATTTCAATAAAATGTAACATTCATAGAAAAATCTCGTAAATGTCAAAATTGCTATAGGCAGAAGAGAGGAGAATATAGTATTTTCTTGATCTCCTGTAGCAATTTATAGATTTCAGGACGTGGTTTATAAGAATGCTAAATGTTCTGGAATTACAGCTGTTACTGATCAGTGATTGAGCCAGATTTGTGTTATTGCACCATGTTCTTGCTTGTAC